>CM068833.1:90124580-90517080 GCA_028554795.2 Sinohyriopsis cumingii
CAAATCAAATCTAAAAGACAGGATGAGGAATCGACGGAGTTATTTACCGTATGGAATACATACAGTGAATCATATCTGAAAGACAGAATGAAGAATAAAGGGAATTATTTACCGTATGGAATACGTACAGCAAATCAAATCTATAAGACAGGATGAGGATTCGACGGAGACATTTACCATATGGAATACGCACAGAAAATCAAATCTAAAAGACATGATGAGGAATCGACGGAGTCATTTATTGTATGGAATACATACAGTGAATCATATCTGAAAGACAGAATGAAGACTCAAGGGAGTCATTTACCGTATGGAATACATACAGCAAATCAAATCTAAAACACAGGATGATGAATCGACGGAGTCATTTACCGTATGGAATACATACAGTGAATCATATCTGAAAGACAGAATGAAGACTCAAGGGAGTTATTTACCGTATGGAATATGTACAGCAAATCAAATCTAAAAGACAGGATGAGGAATCCACGGTGTTATTTACCTTATGGAATAAATACAGTGAATCATATCTGAAAGACATAATGAAGAATCAAGGGAGTTATTTACCATATTTAATACGCACAACAAATCAAATCTAAAAGACATGATGAGGAATCGACGGAGTCATTTATTGTATGAAATACATACAGTGAATCATATCTGAAAGACAGAATGAAGAATCAAGGGAGTTATTTACCGTATGGAATACGTACAGCAAATCAAATCAAAAAGACAGGATGAGGAATCGAAGAAGTCA
Organism: Sinohyriopsis cumingii; assembly: GCA_028554795.2. Taxonomy (NCBI): domain Eukaryota; kingdom Metazoa; phylum Mollusca; class Bivalvia; order Unionida; family Unionidae; genus Sinohyriopsis; species Sinohyriopsis cumingii. The sequence continues at coordinate 90,125,338 of CM068833.1, forward strand.
TTTACCGTATGGAATACGTACAACAAATCAAATCTAAAAGACAGGATGAGGAATCGACGGAGTCATTTATTGTATGGAATACATACAGTGAATCATATCTGAAAGACAGAATGAAGAATCAAGGGAGTAATTTACCGTATGGAATACGTACAGCAAATCAAATCTAAAAGACACGATGAGGAATCGACGGAGTCATTTACCGTATGGAATACGTATAGCAAATCAAATCTAAAAGACAGGATGAGGAATCGACGGAGTTATTTACTGTATGGAATAAATACAGTGAATCATATCTGAAAGACATAATGAAGAATCAAGGGAGTTATTTACCGTATTTAATACGTACAGCAAATCAAATCTAAAAGACAGGATGAGGAATCGACGGAGACATTTACCATATGGAATACGCACAGTAAATCAAATCTAAGAGATATGATGAGGAATCGACCGAGTCATTTATTGTATGGAATACATACAGTGAATCATAACTGAAATACAGAATGAAGAATCAAGGGAGTCATTTACCGTATGGAATACCTAAAGCAAATCAAATCTAAAAGACAGGATGAGGAATCGACGGAGTCATTTACCGTATGGAATACGTACAACAAATCAAATGGATGAGGAATCGACAGAGTCCTGTATTGTATGGAATACATACAGTGAATCATATCTGAAAGACAGAATGAAGAATCAAGGGAGGTCATTTACCGTATGGAATACGCACAGCAAATCAAATCTAAAAGACATGATGAGGAATCGACGGAGTCATTTATTGTATGGAACACATACAGTGAATCATATCTGAAAGACAGAATGAAGAATAAAGGGAATTATTTACCGTATGGAATACGTACAGCAAATCAAATCTATAAGACAGGATGAGGATTCGACGGAGACATTTACCATATGGAATACGCACAGAAAATCAAATCTAAACGACATGATGAGGAATCGACGGAGTCATTTATTGTATGGAATACATACTGTGAATCATATCTGAAAGACAGAATGAAGAATCAAGGGAGTCATTTACCGTATGGAATACGCACAGCAAATCAAATCTAAAAGACAGGATGATGAATCGACGGAGTTATTTACCGTATGGAATACATACAGTGAATCATATCTGAAAGACAGAATGAAGAATAAAGGGAATTATTTACCGTATGGAATACGTACAGCAAATCAAATCTGAAAGACAGGATGAGGATTCGACGGAGACATTTACCATGTGGAATACGCACAGCAAATCAAATCTAAAAGACATAATGAGGAATCGACGGAGTCATTTATTGTATTTAATACATACAGTGAATCATATCTGAAGGACATAATGAAGAATCAAGGGAGTCATTTACCGTATGGAATACGCACAGCAAATCAAATCTAAAAGACAGGATGATGAATCGACGGAGTCATTTACCGTATGGAATACATACAGTGAATCATATCTGAAAGACAGAATGAAGACTCAAGGGAGCTATTTACCGTATGGAATACTTACAGCAAATAAAATCTAAAAGACAGGATGAGGAATCGACGGAATCATTTACCGTATGGAATATGTACAGCAAATCAAATCTAAAAGACATGATGAGGAATCGACGGAGTTATTTACCGTATGGAATAAATACAGTGAATCATATCTGAAAGACATAATGAAGAATCAAGGGAGTTATTTTCCGTATGGAATACATACAGCAAATCAAATCTAAAAGACTGGATGAGGAATCGATGGAGACATTTACCATATTTAATACGCACAGCAAATCAAATCTAAAAGACATGATGAGGAATCGACGGAGTCATTTATTGTATGGAATATATACAGTGAATCATATCTGAAAGACAGAATGAAGAATCAAGGGAGTCATTTACCGTACGGAATACATACAGCAAATCAAATCTAAAAGACAGGATGAGGAATCGACGGAGTCATTTATTGTATGGAATACTTAGATTGAATCATATCTGAAAGACAGAATGAAGAATCAAGGGAGTAATTTACCTTATGGAATACGTACAGCGAATCAAATCTAAAAGACAGAATGAGGAATCGACGGAGTCATTTATGGTATGGAAATTAATTCAAATCAAATTCAATGTAAATTCTCCATTTCTTTCTAGGGTAAATTTGATGATATAAGGTCGACTGGGAGCCAGATCGTTATGAGATTATATATCATGTGACCAATGCATGTAGGTTCAAGGTAATAACTATGATCGAATGTAGTTTTATGACCAGAAATAGGAACTTATGACGTCATTACTGGAATTATATTTACTGGTGCTTGAGGCAGATTGCTAATATCGCTAGAAGTATTCATGACATTAAATAGATTTAGGATGAGGTCATAATCGGTAAATGCTCACATTTGAAACGTGTGCCAATAATTAACCAAACATTGTTGCCAACCATTTCAGTTTAATAAAGCAGAAACATTGAAACAACGAGAACATTGTCAACGATTATGTACACCATCAAACGAAGAAATTACACTTTTATACTGCAGCATAATGTTGGCATCATAGCTAGATGAGTTATGAATAGAGTGAAATCGATGAAGAGTGAAATCTGTGAAATTGTGAGTATATTGAAGCAAATCCTGACTGAACATGAACAGTCAAAAGGCTTGTATGAACGTTTTGTATCAAACCCAATAAAAAGAGTCCTAAATATCCAAAGAATTTCAACCTCTTATACACAGCGTATATCACAGTAAATCCTACTACCAACATGGCATCAGTGGTACCAATAACATCAGCAGTGAAACTTGGACGTGGAACCAGTTTTAAAAAGGTTGCAGCTGACGAAGTAATGTTAATCTTTATGCAACCCATTGGTACTTTTAGGGCCACCGTGTGTTATAGAAAGATATCCTTCTTGATCATTGCAACATAAAAATAAAATATATAAATAAATGCATACTCCCTCCTAAGAGTCATGTGTGTCTTTCTATATCTTAATAATAACGATTAATATGTTAATACTGAAGTGATGGGAATGCATTCTTCTATTTCTTCTTATAAAATCCCGTTTTTCCATCTGTTGTTCTTCCTTCACTACCGTTTAAATGTATGGACCCTCTGACCACTAATGTTCTTTCGCTTGATGTAAATACCAGATAGCTATACGTTTATTGTCAGAGAACGGTAAGGCTCTTCCTCAGGGTTCAAATATTCTCCCTTGACTTGATGTTGTGTCAGCAAGACCATTAAATTCGGTTATTTTAGTTCATGCTGGGGACTTTAAACTCACCGTTATCTATTTGGAAAATACTTCTGTTTCTTCTATTGTACCGCACTCAAAAACATTTTCAGGATTGGTGACATTTTTATTCAAGGTAAGCATGGTTAAAATGATAAGTAAAATCACAAGTTTCACTTTTAATTGTTTAGTTGCTTTTCTGACGGCAAAAATATAGTTTTGCACGGAACGCATTCCTATATCTATATACAATATTTGGTGTCTTAGACGAGTCGTTTATCACGCATGAAACAGAAGATTGAAGTAAAAATAGTTTATCTTCTAATGACGTTTGTACTTGAGGAGTCCACCATATCAATAAAATAACATTCTCTTTCAATCAAGCAGCAAGTATATATATAACGTTCTTTATGTCTAATTTTGGTAACATTTATTGCTTAGTGTAATCTGTGCAGTGAATACATATAGCTGGATACTGAACGTGAATATGGTCTATTTTACGATATCAAAAGCATAACATTGCATCGGATATATATATATATATATATATATATATATATATATATATATATATATATATATATATATATATATATGCTTACGTACATTTTGACAGTTACTATTAATATAATTGTTAAATATGTTTACGTGATTCGGCCGTTTACCATTGGACAAGTTAGTCCAAAATTAAGTCAATTCATTGGATGATTTACGTCAAATGAATATGTATTTTTGAGATATTTGAGTGAGTAGTAATATCTGTTATATAAGTTCTAGTTGTAATGGACTATTTAAAGTCTATAACAGGAAAAAAAAACTGAGAATCGGATTTCAATCCTATTTTGGAGTCATTCTTTTTATGTTCAAGACGTCTGCAGACGTGATTTATTTTGTACTTAGATAGTATTTGAGACGAAAACAATTGTTTGGACTGTTCAGTGGAAATAGAAAGTGCAAATGTTTTGACCTATAATGTTATTCTGGAGCATTCAAAAGAGTTCTGGCCAACGCCTTTTTGACAATGTTACGATTCTTATCTGACCGGTACATTTCTGGTTCTGACTTTTATCTGGAACGTCTCATTCCTTAGGACTTTAATATAACTAATATTTCTGGATTATTTTGGATCCACTTCATAATACTTAAGTTACTCTCACATTGTCATTTATAACTATGATAAATAAATTACTTGCTAAGTTCTATAAAACTTGCTGATTTTAGTCCTTTCTGTTCCTAAGTCCATGGCCATAGAATCGTAACAATATATATAGTGCCATGCGCATGAACAACATAAGGGCACAACCCACGATATTCATCGTTAACGGTTGGTGACAGGGGTGGTAGCAGGCCAGCACAGATCCATAAGATACGTTTGATGCGGGGACTCAAAATCAAATGTCTGTACATTTGAAAAGCCAGCGAAGTGAAACTCTGCATTCATTGTCTGTACATTTGAGAGACGAGAAAAGTCACTGATCACGTGGTACTCAAAATATAATAATTCAATGTTACATAATATTATCTAATTTGGCTGGCTCTTTGAATTCTGCTGCCAGTTCCAACCAGTAGGAATAGTTCTGATCATGCCCCTTGCCATGATCATCCAACAAACCCCATGACAGCAGCAAGTAAGAGGCTAATAACAGTCTCTTGCATACAACACTCATATCCAAGTATTAGCCGCTAAGTATTATATTTTGGCATTACATCATCTTGCCACGCCACCAATTCCTCCGTCAATGGTCATTATCAGACAAACACCATTGGAACACTAGCAATGTGTACCTACAATACCTCAAGATCATCAAATTGTGCATAAACTAAAATGTAATAAGTTATCATTTTATACACAACGAATCAATACCGAATTGTGCAAGAAATGATTTAATGTATGCATTGAAAGAAATATAGGATACATAAGTGCATGCATTCGTCTATCTCTCTCTCTCTCTCTCTCTCTCTCTCTCTCATTCACTCTCTTCCTTTCTATCAAACATGCCACTATTCAGTATTAACAATATTTGACAACATCAAACTCATAAATAATATAACATCAAACTCATAAATAATATAACATCAATATCTAATTTCAATATGTTAAAAATATTCGTCTCTCTCTGTGGGGACTACTCACGGGCTAGAATCGGAATGTAATAGACTGATTTCCAATCGGTGCTAGGCTTATCCCAGCATTACAGTGTATTCTGAACTGATCCCATCTCAAACTGAATTGGTGCTAGGCTGATCCTAGCTCAACAGCTCAATGTAAGAGACTGATTCCCATTTGGAACTAGGCTGATCCCATCATTCAAGCGTATTCTGGGCTGAACCCAACTTACGTAGATTGCGTGCTGGGCTGATCGCAGCATGCCAGGGTATTATGGGCTGATCCCATCTTAATTAAAATTATACTAGTCTGATCTCCACATGAGAATGTATTCTGTATTGATCCCAGATTCGTGGAATATAACTAGACTGATCCGAGCATGAAGACAATATTCTTATATTTTTCATATTTAAAACTGTAAAAGAAATGTATTTAACGAGCATGACCTTTACGTTTTTAGTATAACTTACGAGTGTCCGTTTGTGAAGAAAATGCCAAATTGAATTTGATATTAAAAATATCAAATGAGAGCCCCCATGAGGATGCCAGTTTGTAATGTGAACAACCATTTGGAAGGACTTGTGTCCAAAGCACGATACTAAATGCATGTACACAACCGCTCCTGAGCTGAAAGGAGTCGGTTAGGGTAAACTCTGATGTTGCGAATATAACATGAATAAGACCATCGTCCTAAAGTCCTAATTAGATGTTCCTATATACCAAATGTGGCTGCTCCAATACGTAACGAATTACGAGAAAAGGTTTTGCTCATCATCACACATGCGTGCCAGCAAGAGCTTCAAGTACGACAGAAGAAATTTCCACACTAAATGGACGGCCCAGGAAATCCACAAATAAAGGAGCATTTGTGCCATGACCTCCAGCAAAAGTACCTTGCCGCCGCTGACTCAAATACTGCTCTATACAGAACACGGGGCACATCCACGAGGTCCGAAATAATAAAATCTTGACACTAGCTAAAGTGGGTCCATATTTTAAAGATGTCAATGTCAATAAAACATAGATTTGTTGAAAACGTCACATGTTGAACCCTCATGTAGTTGCCTGAAAAAACGATTTGCAATTTATCGAACTATGCATTCACCACATGGCAAGAATCCAAACAATGACACCAGACACACATACTGCAGCAAACAAACTACATCTGGTGAAAAGACTCCCTCACCTACTATAGCCGACAACTGCACCACTATCCTGTATGCAATAGGAAATCTGGGCTTATTATCTGAAACGTCGTTCCTTGTTATCCCACTATGCAGCCTGTCGGACTCCTGGAGTATGCAGCCTGGAGTGACAGTAAGTGACGAAATACATCAAAACATCTTCTGAAAGTACGAGCAAAGAGTAAACACGCGTAACAATGCCTGACATAATCAATAATTCACCAAACACTGGAAGCCATTTCTGGACACTGACGTTTTAATATTGGACATTAACAAACTACACAAGCCCTGCAGACACTCTGTCAAAATAGCATCAACTCTGTAGCCGGGGATCCGGGGGCACACAGGTGGAGTTTAATCTGTTTGGAACACCAAGGGCCAGAACTTCTTGTTCTGAAATCGAGAAAACATATCAGCTATAAGTTATTCCCTACCAGATATATGGCGAGCCTGCATAAAGAATTGTCCCTTGGCAGCACACCATATTAGTCTTGGAACAAATTTCATCATAAGAGGTATTTTGGATCGGTCTTTGTTAATTATTTCAGCAGGTGCATACTTGTCACAGTTCACCAGAATTCTTTTCGTGGACCTATTATTTCCCCATCAAAATGACACACAATATCCATAAATGTTTGCATTCCATGCCAATAAACGACAGTGGACGAACGATGTGTTGTAAGATGGTAGGGCCTGAAATGAACCCATATGAAGTGCTCTCCAATAAACCTATATGAAGAGCAGTGCCATATGATGTGGACGCCTGTATCAGTCTGTGCACCCATGAGACTGCCGAGCTGTGCACACACTATCCCAAAACAATGTTGGTATTTCCCTGTCAAAGAACGGCAGTGGAAGAATGACGTGTTATAAGATGGTAACGTCTTGCGTGCACTCATATAAAGTGAATTTTTCTTCAATGAATCCATATGAAGTGCAGTGTCCGTATGATGTGGACATCAGTACCGGTCTGTGTATCTATAAGACCTGACAAAGGAAAACTGAAAAGCAGAACCAGGCAGTAGGATGTGTTATGGTGATGTTCAAAACGACCTAAAGTCAGCACGAAATTACAAACTTGAAATTGTATCGCTTAGGAAGATATGTTTCTCAAAGGGATATGACTGGCACCTAATGAAGATCCAAATAGTACTGTCTGACAGACAGTGCTTAGCACCTTGATGCTACCCTAATTTTAAAAGTATGAGTTTCGGATAAATGAGGATTAAAACCGCATAGCACGAGCAATGCGTGCAAGGATGGGTTGGACTCCTGCCTAGTTATAGGAAACCCCGAATAGTTAAGGAATAATGGTCCCAAATGCCACTCCAGTAGTTGTAAATAGTGTCGCAGCGCATGGACAGTGCACTGGTATTGTAATTTGTGGGGCATGATTCTCAGGCAAAATGGGTATCCTAAGAATGTTTGTAATGTGTAAACTCGACAACTAAGCCAATGTCACTGATCTGAAACCGAGGAAACTAAAGTTTGGTGTCCGCAACCAGGTTGTCTGTCATTTCCCTAACCTCAAGTTGTCATTCTGAGTGAATCTAGGCAGGCCTACAATGAGTATTTTGTAGAATATATTTATCAGTGGTAGTCTGCAGTAAATGTTTATGAAGTGTTTGCAGAAGTTTTTGAAAAACTAAGGAATTGATTTGGTCAAAGCTATGGTTCAGTTTCTGAACATAACCAATAGCCGAGACATATGACATACATATACATACATACATACATACATATATATATATATATATATATATATATATATATATATATATATATATATATATATATATATATATATATATATATATATATATATGGTATATACCGCATAGTATATTTCAAAAAGATATGAAATGAAAATTGCCAATCTGGTGCATGGAGAAGAAAAAGAAAAGGATAGTTCTGTGGAGTTTTAAAGTGGTTGAAAAAATCGATGTAGTGTTTCCAACTGCGCCTGTAAGCTTCCATGAAACATGGAGAAAGAGCACTTTTTACCAAAATGGACAATTTTATTACTCCCAGTCATTAATGTCGGAAGTTCCGGGACCTGTACTGTAATTTCATCTTCATAAGGTGAATTCTTGAGGAATCCTGCACATTCTTGAATTTGTTGACGAAGATTCTGATGTACTCTCTCCACAAATGGCAATGATTCTACCTCGTATATTGCGACCGTCACTGAAGGGATGGAAGTTGCCTTCCCTAGGGCTTCATTGTTGACCATGACGGGGACAACCGGCGGCAATGATTCTAAATGCTGTAAAGCATATGGTGTCGGACTGGTCCGTACTCCCCTCTTGCCACTATTTCTAGAGTCAGTCAAGGAGCGAAACACTTTCAAATAACGTAGCTAGAATATTCAGCAATGCCACCACTATCCTGGAAAATTGGGACACTGTCGAAATATTAGGATGTTGAAGGCACTTCCGGTTGAGCATGGGTGAACATGTGTTTTTCGAGAACTGTTTGATTATCATTAACACCGTTGCTTCTACATACCTGAACAAAGGAATTTACATGATTTTGTTGCTTCCGGGCTGAGTTAAATTCCTAGAACAAAAGGTTCTTTTCCAACTTTGGCAGAGACCAATGTCATGGTATAATTGACCGCTGCTGGTGAGCAAGAGGGTCAACTCGACTCTTACGGCGCAAGGTCAGGAAGATGAACAGAACGTCAGTTTGCACGAAATGAAAAACCACCAGATTCAAATCCCACACAAATCCATAAGATACATTTGATGCGGAGACTCACAATTTACTGTCTTTACCTTCGAAAAGCCAGAGAAGTGAAACACTACATTCATTGTCTGTACATTCGAAAAACCAGAGCAGTCACTGATCACGTGGTACTCTATATGATCATTCAATGTTACATAATATTATCTAATTTAGCTGGCTCTTTGAATTCTGCTGCCAATGCCAACCAGTAGTAATAGTTCTGATCAGCCCCCCCCCCCTCCACCGTGATCATCCAACAAACCCCATGAAAGCAGCAAGTAAGAGGCTAATAACAGTCTCTTGCATAATTCCCTGTCTGCCTCTCAGTCATAAGGTACGTATACAACACCCCATCGAAGTGTTCGCCACTGACTAAGCTTTATTATTTGGCATTATATCATCGTGCCACACAAATTCCTCATTCAATGGTCATTAACAGAGAACCCCATTGGAACACTAGCAATTTATACCTAGAATAACTCAAGATCATCAAGTTGTGTATAAACTACAATTTAATAAATTATCAGGAAGAACACTATCATGCTCATACTGGGATATGGCACAAGTCATCATATTAAACAATTCGGAACTTGAAAGCATTTAGAGTGTTTGATTTCTTGATTATTTTAATGACATCCTAAGTTTTCGACTCATTATACTGAAATCAAAACAATCAAATGGGACATTGGGTAATGAATCTCATGAATGTAAATAATATTGGTGTGATGTATTTTAATATGTACAGCCAGCGTCTTGATTTCAAAACGCGTTTTCAGGAATAGTCAATGCCACAACCTTAATGATACCTAGTGAACAACCTGGGAAATGAACAACTATGTGTGTCTGAAAGTCGACCTGGGTAAATAGTTACGTATGTATTTTGAACATTTCCCTGGAGAGTGAGTTCACTGACAAAGGTTTTATAGAGACGTCATTCGTACGTAATATAAAGACGACTGCCAACATAAAATTACTTTAACTAATTTGTTCATCTAGTAGTTTGGTTTATAAACGCATGTCTGGTACTCATAAGAGCTCCCAATAGCAAATTATGTAGGTGCATGCCTCTTATGCATCCTTATTGCAACTTTTTATAAGGGCCGATCCAGCTCAGATGAAACAAATGTAGACCATTCCAAATAGTTATGGGATGAAGAGAGCACAGTGCAGTTCATTCTGGGCAGTTCAATCCAATAAAAGCCGAAGTGTTATGACACATTAATGTGACAAGAGGAATAGTTACATCGTTAGAAGAAACTGATTAAATTTGACTCAAGATAATTTAGCTGCATATCGATTGAAGACACAGAGAACTTGTTATCTAATCAAATGGAACAAATGCCATTTTGAATAATTATAAGAAATACATGAAAATATAAGAATTAAATAGAAGACGCAGATTGTTATCGATTCTTTGGGAACACAATTTCTCTTCATTCAAAATGAATTATATTTGTTAATAACTTCATTGCTGGAGATTAAGACAAGGTTTCAAAGCACTGATTTCATTTTCTATATAATTTTCTAAAACGTAAACACTTCCTAACCCCAATTTCCTTTTGTACTTAAACAACATAGTACATGACACATAACGTACACGCATAAAATCATGTTTTAAATATTTTCATTCAGTGGCTGACTTTCCCGATTTGTTTGATATTAGATAATAATCACAACTTACTGTTCCCCTTGCTTCATCAACTGCCTTTGATATTCAAAGCTCATCAACTGCCTTTGATATTCAAAGCTCATCAACTGCCGTTGATATTCAAAGCTCATCAACCGCTTTTGATATTCAAAGTTTATCAACTGCCTTTGATATTCAAAGCTCATCAACTGCCGTTGATATTCAAAGCTCATCAACCGCTTTTGATATTCAAAGTTTATCAACTGCCTTTGATATTCAAAGCTCATCAACTGCCTTTGATATTCAAAGCTCATCAACTGCTTTTGATATTCAAAGTTTATCAACTGCCTTTGATATTCAAAGCTCATCAACCGCATTTGATAATTAAGGCTAATCAACCGTCTTTGATACGGCTCAAACATAAAATATAATCAATTATTTGTTTTGTTGTTCATTTTAAGAGGGTTGTTTGGAACATTCTGAATATTTTCTCATAACTGTTTAGATTGTATTGAACCTGTCAATAAATTTATCAAGATTTACAGACAAAATAATGTTATATAAAATTATCTCCAGCTTTACGTACAGCAGGCCCGATATATGAGTGTGAGGTAAAATCGGGAAACAAAATCCTACATATGTATCCTATCCATTATTTTGGTTGATCGATGTCATTCCTAAGCACTGAACTACTTGAATATTGTCGTTAATATACTTGAAAGTCAAATTAGATTTTGTATTATCACTCTCATTGTGTCTCTTGACATTATCAAGTTTGCACGTGAGAGATCCATGAGAGAGGGATATGCCATCAGGCGTGTAATTATTAAAAAATTCTGTTTATGGACCCTAACGTATAATAAGCATAATTAACTTACTTTCTCTGTGTGTGTGTGTGTGTGTGTGTGTGTGTGTGTGTGTGTGTGTGTGACTTTAGCCAGGAATGTGCAGTATTAGTTCTTGTATCACCAGGCTAATTCAAATTTTAATCACTGATTTGCCGTAAAACAAGTTCATTTTAAGGGTTAGAAAATTTGCAAGTTTACTTGAGAAACATAATTGATAAACTTTGGGAAAATTGAACCTCGTAACTGTATGTGTATGTTGATAGACATATATTCGTATGAATCAATGGATGCTTTGCTTTATTTCAGGCAGAGATAACAATGGTAACTATAGCTGGAATCATCCTACATGCAGTAATATAAAACAAGTGCTTTCCACTCTATTCGATGAAATTCAGGCCGTTAATCTGTGTAGCAAATACAGCATGTAATGTATAAACCATTATTTATTATTGGAAGACAAATACTTAAACAAATCAGCTGTATAGTCTCAATTTGAACTCTTATTGATTCCCCTTGATACAACAATCAGTGGGAACTAAATGTCTTGTTTAGCAGTTTCAAGTTTATGAATTCACATAAAGTTAGAATTAATCCTTGAACATTGACTGTTATCAGTAGATTTAGAGCGTATACGTTTTAGCAATATTTCTGAAATGCGACTGTTTGAGTTCTTCTTTGTACATATAAACATACCGTACCTATTTTACCTATATGCCTACCATACATATTGTACCTATAAAACTAACATAAACAAATCATACGAAAATCATGATCCAATTTGATTACAGCGACATATTCCTTCCATGCGAATATATCAATTTTAAAATGTATCATTTCAACAGAAATGTTATGTAGCTCCAGTAGGTCTGTCCTGGAGAAGAAACGCTAGTTGTTTTACAAATGTGCATAGATACAAGATTCTACATAATCGTCTACATGTGTCCATTTTTATTCCCAATGAATGTTTGACTATATTCAAACCGAGTATCCATCTCATAAAAGTATTATGTTAAGTGTTGAGAACAAATGTTAGCCTTTCTTATTAAATACATATCTAATGTGTAATGCACGACTTCATTGTGTTGGATGAACATTGGATAACTGTGTTCAGTACCCCGTGTATTTGATTATACTTTAGTCTTATCACACACACACTAATACAGATATATATATATATATATATATATATATATATATATATATATATCTGGCGAACAGAAACCAATAACGGAGCATGTTCAAAACGGTTCCCAACGTTTCGAGCGAAGCAATCTCCTTGTCATTGGAATAAAGGTCTTACACACACTAAGGAAACACAAAATCTATATAAATGTCTGGCCTCATACGGATAGTATTTGCAAGAATATATGTATGGTAAAGGAGTAGAGTATACTAATATAATAGTATATATACACTGTAGAGTCAAAACACCATGATATACTACTAAGTTATAATGTAGTAGTATGAAAAGCATGAAGGCATACCTCTGTCACCACAGTGGAATTTACGAAAGGCATACCTCTGTGATTACTGTGGAATTTTCGAAAGGCATACCTCTGTCATCACAGTGGAATTTACGAAAGGCATATCTCTGTCATCACAGTGGAATTTACGAAAGGTATACCTCTGTGATTACTGTGGAATTTTCGAAAGGCATATCTCTGTCATCACAGTGGAATTTACGAAAGGCATACCTCTGTCATCACAGTGGAATTTACGAAAGGCATACCTCTGTCATCACAGTGAAATTTACGAAAGGCATATCTCTGTCATCACAGTGAAATTTACGAAAGGCATATCTCTGTCATCACAGTGGAATTTACGAAAAGCATACCTCTGTCATCACAGTGGAATTTACGCAAGGCATATCTCTGTCATCACAGTGGAATTTACGAAAGGCATACCTCTGTCATCGCAGTGGAATTTACGAAAGGCATACCTTTGTCATTGCAGTGGAATTTACGAAAGGCATACCTCTGTGATTACTGTGGAATTTACGAAAGGCATACCTCTGTCATCACAGTGGAATTTACGAAAGGTATACCTCTGTGATTACTGTGGAATTTTCAAAAGGCATACCTCCGTTATTGCAGTGGAATTTACGAAAGACATACCTCTGTCATCACAGTGGAATTTACGAAAGGCATACCTCTGTAATTGCAGTGGAATTAACGAAAGACATACCTCTGTCATTGCAGTGGAATTTACGAAAGGCATACGTCATTGGTATTTTAAAGCTACAGGGGAGAAACTATAATATATATAATCTATACTGAAGTCACTAAAAGTAGTCTGTAACAACAATCATGGAGTATGTTATTATTTCTTCCCAGGTGAATACCCAGTAAATGTTATTGATAAAGCGTGTAACGCTCATGATGTAGGTTATAAAAGTAAAAACCTACATGATAGACATATTGCAGATGTAAAATTAATTTTAAACGCTAAATTCCATAAAATAATAAATCTTTCAAAGAATCATTAGCTAATTGGTTGGTGAGATCTGAGATGAAGGGTAAGCTTGCATTAGGAGCTGGTAATCAATCAACCGATTATTATCATAATGGAGTTGATTTATTATAGCCCAAGAGGATACTCGAGGGGTAGAGCAGCGATTAGTAAACTCGCCCAAGCAGCAGGTGTCGAACGTGTTGCTGCTGAAAAACGGTTAGCACGACAGGCAATATGGCAAATTTACCTACCACCGCTTAAAACAATACAGTACGCATATTTTGATGTCAGCGTGCCAAATGAAGTTCATCAGACTGATGTTTTATTTTTACCTTATGATACTATCAAAATTGGAAGACGTAAATTAACATACAAATAGGCGCTAGCTGTCGTTCATGTTGCAAGTAGATACAATGAAGCAGAGCCGCTATCTTATATGTAGTCTGATTAACTTCTTAAATTCCCTTAATTCTACATCAAGAGATCTATGATCATCAGTTGTCTCCTCGTAATAATCTACAAATTTCTTTAGCAACAAATTGCGGTGGTTGACCATGATCGCCGCACATTATCACAGCTGTATTTTTCGATAACAACCACACGAGAAACATTTTTAATACATCTTTAGATACTGTGCATACTTGATCCAAAATAATATTTTTGGAATATATTTCTCTCCTATACGTTCAGGAGTTCATGTATCTACCTTGTATCGAAAAACCTATGATAAGTACACGATCGCACTTCTCATTGTTTCAATTCTCTGTGTAGTTGTTAAAACAACCATGTCATTCGAACTCTGCCGAATAATTCAATAACTCGCTTTGTTTTACCAGAAAACCCAGGTCCGTTAATATAGACCGTCTTGTGTCTGAATACTGGATCATGCACATATGCCGCAGACGATAATTCTGATATCTGATTATTTCTGTAATAAATATCTTTGATTTCAACATCTGCTGATTCAGAATAATTATATAATATTTCTTGTTTTATTCTCCATTTACACCACGATGCAACATGAGCAGTAAACTTAGTCAGTAATTCTGAATATTTTCTTTTGATATAGAATTAATTCTTTACAACTCTGACCGCGGTACAAGGGAATCTATTTATCATCGATAATAAATTTATAGAAACATAAGCGAGCATTGAGGATCTTAAATGGGTAAACTGAATTGACTTAATATAACCAACATTTGTACCTAAGCGTGTTCCGTTAGACAAGTAAGCGTTTTCTCGACTTACAAATATATCTCTCTTTGTTGCATGGGCGATTATAAAATCATATTAAGCATCATCTAGAATTAATCGTGCATAATGTCGTTTATCATCATATGCTCCGCCTTGAGTAAATTTACCGATTATTCTTCTACCGAGACCTTTTGTAGTTTTATCATCAGGTGGTGGTAACCAAACTTCAGTCTGAGGACGGTATGATATAATTGCCTCACTTACAATCAACGATATTAATATTTTACAATCAAGCATATATCGTAATAGCACTACTGGTGCCCAGCGTTTTTCGGAAAAATGCCTACCAAAAGAAATATAGTAAATAAGATGAAGACCTTTAGCAAACTCGAATGATACAATGCGAGCGAATCCGGTTAGATCAAATTCAGGTAGGGGTTCATTTATCGATACTTTAGTCATCTCGTGTGTGGGGTGTCCACATCTTTTAAAATATCCAGAACACTCTCTTTTACCAAGAAAATTTCCAGGATAACACGCGACCATATCAACCGAGATAACGTCGTTGTGGTCATGCCCGGTATTCCACAATCCGCCATGACCCTATTAACGGCAAAATAGCCGTACATCCTCAAGAAATTCAAATCGTGTTGGCTTCCACGAGTTTGTTTCTCTTGCAAAGTGAGCTGCAACAGATGGAACTGTAAAACAATTATTTAATAATTGCTCAGTATTCTCTGTTGAAAATTTTCTGCGCAAGATTTTTCATTTCTTCGTGGAGAGATTCTTTACGATATATTTCGCCGTTAGGTCGAACAAATGATCATATTTGTAATCATCGGAACTCTTAAATAGCCATATTGATACATGATTGTTTTACGTATTTCGCGAATAAAATCAAACATTCCTCCTTGGTAAAATCTTACAGTTCGATCTCGTGGAAATATTGCTACTGCGCTGGTCCACGTGTGCGCATTATGATCAATAATTTCGATTGGGGCTCCTCTCGGTTTATTCTTTGATTCGTATAAAATCTCTCCTATTATCGTTGCTACCATTATTGGAAATTTTAATTTATTTCCTAACTCGGCGACATCATTTATTGTAGCTCCGGTATCCTTGACAGAGTCGGCGCATTTGTTTATTTGTTCACGTCTTAGATCCGTAAACCCATTTCCACGAACCGCGTTTGTAAATTGTTCGATTACTCGTTTGGCTAAACAGTTCAGCTTTGAAAACCCCATTGGCGCAAGATCTTTAATGTTGGGGTTATCATTTAGCTGATAAATTCCGTAAATAACCGCGGTCATAGGATACGCTCAAGCATAATATGGTCTGTCAATTCCAGTCTGCATTCCTGGCTTGGAATTTTTACTTTGCACAGCGGTTTTTCCATTAGAAAGGACAGGGTCACGTTTGTCACGGATAATCCACTAACATGAACCTGTTTCCGATAATACAACAAATTTTATTCTCTAAAAATATTTTTGATCGTTGAGATAATCGATAATCATTTTCGCCCGCTCATCGTTCATTGTTGCATCAGTGACTTCTTCGTCGCGTACAATTCTGAATGTCGACCATACGTGAAATTCCCCATCGTCACGAAATTCATTTTCAGCATTCCGAATATTATTAACCAAATTATTCGTCGGATCAGCCAGAGCTCGCCTCCGCAAGTCAGGAGTTATTCTGTCTAAATCGAATCAGGATTCAGGAAACGAAGTTTTCCAAGGCTGGATTGTAGATAATCTCTCAAAATCTTCCATATTATATTTTAGAGAAGTATTTAAATAAAAAATATATAGACAATTACTCAAATAAGGAATCAATGCAAGTGGTTGATGACAGGGTCTTCAACTCCTTTTAACAAATCTTGCGTAAATGAATTCTGCGGACAGCATTTGCAAAGCGTAAGACGAGACAGTCTTGGTCCAAAACCGTTTTTACTGTGTGGTGTTGGAGTTAGAGAGACAAGGCAGTTGTGTGTGCAATGTGGTGGCAAAGAAATAGAGAACTAAAACGATATTATGATATAAAAAAATAACAACCCTGACTCTGTCAAGGACTCTGCTCTTTTGAAAAGTTATAAGAAACCCTGAAGATTATATAGCTAAATTTGAAGACAATATAATTTAGACAAATAATATTATATATAAATGGAGCAAAAAGAATTTTTCAGACATCCGTTCACCAAGAACTATGAAGCATCTCGTGATGGTATGAACAGAAAATGTCGACTAAAAAATCTGTCGGTTCTGTTACTAATGCTGCTTCACCGCTGGAAGAAAAATTATCACTGTCACAGGTTTGTGTACGAGACTTTTCATGGGGTGACCAAAAACGGTCTTGTGATCGATCATATCGACTCAAAATTACAATAACTCTTTATACAATCTTCGAGCTATCATACAGAACGAGAATTCTGCATTCGGAAATACTGGGAAGTATGAAATTATTTTAGGAGGAGAACCTTTAAATAATAAATACTGAAACCAGTGAAGAAATAATATTTCACTCGATGACTGCAGGTGCTATGTATTTTGGTATTAATTCGCGCGGGCTACGACGTGTAGCAAATAAAGTAACCAAATTTGCGTTTTCATTCAAGCATAAACAATGGATTTCATTTGAATACCTCTCGTTTGTGTTAGATACCGACACCGTCCTTGACAAAATCAGCGGAGATAACTCTGCCGCGGATATGTAATGTGGTTGACAGCGTTATCGTTGTTCCATTGATGCTGTCCCCTGATTTTATCATTGAATCTCAATGGAGAGACATTTCAGGATATGTGTAAATAAATATTTTTTCTGGTTAATTCTCTCTTCGGGAATTTCGGGGGGAGGGGGGTCAGGTGTTCCTAAAATTCGCACAATCTAAAGGTTGGATAAAATCAAATCGAGTTTCGAAAATTCGATGCAACACAAAAGATATACCTATTTCTAGAATGTTAATTCGACAAACACTTAGTAAATGACTACAGTCTCAAGAGAGAGGTTGGCATTACATATCAAGGAAGTGCCGCTGACAGTTAAGTCCGTTGTTTTCTATCAAGGACTACCAGTAAAGGCAGGTGTAATCGTTTTTATGGATAAATTATGTTTTGTTTCAGAAAAAATATTCTCGTTTTACTGAATCCGTCGGATTTTCTGTTTCATTTGCGATTATAATTAAGAAAAATTCAAACTACAAACAGCGAGCAGCCACAACATTTCCTGAACTATTTTCAAGTAAATATGTTATCCAGAAAATAAAAAACTTTTTAAATCTGACTTTTCACGTAGAAAAACGTTTATAAATAATTTATATAGCATATTTCTTCTGAAGTTGTGTATGAAGACAAAAACTTCAAGTTGTAATAACTATTATTTTCTTGCAATCCAACATGGGTAAGTTTATAATAATTTCTGAATCATATATTGATAACAGATCGAAAGTAGCACGCTGCTAACGCGTATAACTCTTATGCTCGAGGTCAGGCGATCAAAACCCGTGACGGACAATTTTCGACGGTTGCGAATATTTCGCGATTTTATGTATATAAATGGGGGCTCCAAACCCATGAAATTTCATGTACACATCCTCAAAACGTCAAATAAAGTGGTGAGTGCGTTTTGCACTTCCTCGAGGTTTGATATGGGGGTGCATGAAAGAATTTGTGGTACCCCCAAAATTAAACCGTAGCATGATGTGAGCTCAAATCACAAAGACATTCAGAAAGAATGTCGGCCAAAAGAAACGGTCATAGGGTGCAGAGAAGACCATACGAAAGGTCTAAAAAAGACGAAAGGTCTCGGAAAAGGACCCTACGAAACACACAAAGGCCATCGAAGGGACCCAATGAATGATAACAGCTCATCATGCAACGGTTTATTTTTTTTTTCTTTTAAACGTATATTTAGTATATAATGAATTACGAAAATATCAATGATATTAATTCTGCTATTAAAAATTTAGAAAATGACGGCATAAATATATCTGATGAAGTAAATCCTGAAAACATTATTTCTGATTTTGAAACATTACAAGAACGTAGGGAGGAGAGGGGATACAATGCCATCAGAATACCGGTTCGTAAAGAAAATTCAAACGGTGATGTTTCAATCCTCTCTTTCTCCCTCTCTCTCTCTCTCTTTGTCAGTTAAAAAAATATCCAACCAGTAATAAAATCAAGGGGATAAAAATCAAGGACGGGGATTATTTTTTTAAATTACAGTTTTTAATGTGTATCACGCGTAGGTATCATTTTTAAAGTATATACTTTTTCTCTTGTCCTTGATAAGGGAAGATAACACTCTACGATTTAAAGTCCTCGAAAACCGTAGGTTTTTAAGGTTGAAAATCCTTAGGATTTTACATATAAATTCAGTCTCAGCGTTTCATTTCGTAGGTCAAGCAAGTTGCCAGACTGGTCAGTTAGTCTGAAATTCTTTTTAGAAAATAGCGGATTATGACATATTAGATAGACCCGGTTAATTGGGTCATGCACAATCAGATATCCGGATGGGACTTGAGGGGTAAAAGCATGTAAGATATATCCTTGCTGCTCCTGATTTGATATTTATGTGTGTCTGATAGCTACCATCAATTACGTCACATACAAGATTGACCGCTATCGTTGAAGTTATATTTACAACTCCCGGCGAAATATGA
Organism: Sinohyriopsis cumingii; assembly: GCA_028554795.2. Classification (NCBI taxonomy): domain Eukaryota; kingdom Metazoa; phylum Mollusca; class Bivalvia; order Unionida; family Unionidae; genus Sinohyriopsis; species Sinohyriopsis cumingii. The sequence continues at coordinate 90,145,344 of CM068833.1, forward strand.
CAGCATTGTCCGTGTTGTCCATTATTGTATCTGAGAATACTTGCCGGAGGGATGGTTTTCTCCATTGTTGAAGTATTTTAGGAAAAAATTCATCAATGATATCATTGACTGATTTTTTTTAACTCGTCTGGGTTATACAGCGGATACTTAAAATTTGGTAGATCAGCTTCTGTTACCGAGTAGTTGCTAAGGAATTATTGTTTATTTATCTTGTCTGAATTAATTACCATTTGTATGAGCCTTCGATGAATACGTTCAACATCAAATACAATTTGATTTAATATTTATATTTTTCGGATAATCTCATTTCGTGGCGATGACAAAACAAAGATACTCGGTGAAATAACTATTTAAAGTATCCAGTTGTTGTTTGTACATTTCATTATATTGACTAAAATATCTGGTGAAACCGCCACTAATACCAGCCGTACCTAGTCTATTTCTAGTTTTAATCTCATACACTTCATCATCGCCTTCGAATACAAGTTTACCGTCATATATATATATATATATATATATATATATATATATATATATATATATATATATATATATATATATATATATATATTCGGTTGCGAATAAGTGTTATATTAAGGGGTCCCTATGATACGAACGATTTACTGAAGTAAAATTAGCTCGGGTTGGTTCAGGTATTGGCGGTGGTGCCACGCGGGCAACTTTAGGCCATTCTAGCACTGATCTGATCGATGACTGATATATATCAACGGCGTAATCTGGGGAATTTATTTCAATTGCTGTGGACAGTGTTGGTTCATGGACTGTTATGACTATCTTATTCTATCGCCGTGATCATTTTTTTCTACGTTGAAATTTATCATTGATCTGTTCGAATTGATATCTGCCTGTGGAAATTCCAACAACTTGCCAGTCAGGTGATCAATCTGGTTTATATTTGTTTGCAAACACCGACGAATTATTCGATTGTAATCCACCAAATGATCTTGATCTGGTATTAGGCCAACTGTAGTACACTCGCAACTGCGCAAGAGCGATTTATTTTACTAGAATCGCGGTTGGAAAATTAATACTGAATACAAGGTTGGTTGAGCTTGCTGATATTGTCCTGGTCTCAACGAGTTGTGTTAGCGACTATCTGCTGAAGTGCTTATGTCATTATTTAAACATCCATTTTTCAAATAATGGTCATTTAAATAAATTACTTCATTGTGTCTTAACCATTATATCAAATTCAGAATATGATATTGTCGTATCGTAAAGGCTTCATGTCAGCGACAACAATTTAGACTACGCTGTTGTTGACGTGTTTAATCGCACAATATTGTTGTGTAATTTTTGGCTCGTGCACGTGGATATCTTTTTCGCGATAATATTAAAAAAACCCAACAATTGTTGCTGATGATGAAACACATATCATTGCTACAGCTACTGTCACTGGTGTTAGAGCTGATAACACTACACCGGTGGAAGCAACGAGTGTAGATACCGAGTATACAATGACATCGATGGCTACTACACGTTCTCGGTATTTTTTTACTTTCTTTGCATATTTGTCACACATGGTTTTTAGTGCTGTTTGCCATTCACGTACTTGATCATATCTAATTTTTTGAACGACCATTATATTTTACACCGTAACCATTTGAGGCGTTTAAGCAACAAATTCCAGACACGACCAGTAAGATGTGGCGGTTAATTTCTTATCAGCGGCTTCCAGTATAAATGTTTCTTCGTTCCCGCTAATCACCACAACAGACACAACCCTGGAAAATGTATCGGTTGAATGCCGCCAGGGATATGTGGTGTATATACTAAAGTTTGCATCGCTGAACACAGACAGCGTGTACTCACCAGTGAAGTCTGCGGTGTGTTTGATAATATTATTTTGCTGTGACCATATCGAGAATCCCGAAGACACTGTGTATACTATATTGATGATATGTTTGTGAGGAATTTTAATCAGATTAATTTTGTTAACGATATCAGGAGTTCCACTGATGACATCTTCTAGTGTTTTCTTAATTGTATCAATGCTCGTCTTGATATCAGAGAGTTTCAGCGGTCAACGGAGTACCAAAGAATTCCTCTGCGGTTTCATTAATTTTTCTAAAATTTCCACGAAGATTTCTAAACGTACTTACGTGAATATCATACTCGGCCCGAAGCATGGATAATTTACTATTATCGGTGCTATAGTGAACGTCTATATATTTTTATGTTGCGGCATCTTCGTCGGATGTTGGATCTTCGAGCACGACTATTTTATTTGCGTTCATGCTGAATTCACCTATCATTGTGTCGCCGATATTCTTTAAACGATTAGCAACGCTTCTTGCAATTTAATCTCTGATGGTTATAAACGATATATTTGAGTCTCTGATTGCAGCAGCTGTTCTAACAGCACCTAACGCGGCTGCTTTTGCAATGGCTGGTGCTTGAGCAGCTATCAGCGCTAGTATTGCTGCGAGAAGTGAGAATATGCCGCCTGTTCTAGCGGCATCGCTAATGGCACCGCGGAAAGTTTAAGTTGTATTCAAGTCTTGGATTGTTTAGCTTTATCAAGATGTTTGCGCTGACGTTCCGTCAACGAAAGTTTATTTTCAGCGCTTGTGATCTGATTGTTTTTCAACGTCATTGTGGTGTCGGTTTTTTATTGAAGCGGATTGTAGTATTTTATCTGACCAGGAGTCAGACTGACACTAACTTGATGGTAAGACATTTTATAAAATACTCGTATTTTTAAATCACCGCGCAATTACATGCTTTTGGAAAACATGTAATGTTTTCCACTGACGCATCAACGACTCTCATTCTACCACCAGCACTTTCAATCAACATTGCTTTGTCGCTAAGTATAACTGCGATTGCTCTGTAATCAACACCACCAACTGTATTTACGCTGGCTCGAAAGTGAATATCAACAACATATTGTCTGGATAAATTAAGATGCTCCAGCAAAAAGTAATAGATCGGATATAGATTTTTAAAATCTAACTGTGATATTTGTAAACCAGTATTTACGTTTTGATCGCGTCCCATAAATGTTATTAACTGATGATTTACACGTGCTATATGATTTTGTTCATAATTCAGTAGTATGTTTTCTGTCGGTTCTTGTTGTCCGTTTATTCGTAAAGAAACTTCACTAATTCCATGTCTGTCAAATATCATATGGCTACGATTTTGTGAGTTTAATCGATCATAATTCTGAGAAGCAACAAATATATATCTCGGCGCATAAACACAGTGATGTGATGCTATATGCCACGTAGACTGCCCGTTGATGTTAGTTTGCATGCTATCCGTGGCTACTGTCAACCATGACAGCAATGATTTACCACTTAATCCATAAAAGACAGTAGTCGCTGTTCCTCGGCGGTCGTTGGAGTCATTACCGGCATCCACAACAAAAGTTTTGTCAGTATTATCTTCCCAGCGTCGTTGTCGGTAGCCTTTCTCACAAGTGTAACTGGGTTTAGCTCCAAAGATAACTTTTCTAACACTCTACAAAATCCAAAGATGTGAGATAGTGGAATTGCACATGCAAACCCTCTACGACCTCGTTCCAAAATTGCTCTGCGTGTTAAAAATATTAGGTTGAATTCTGAATTAGCACCATGAACCACAGGCCACACATCAGCGTCAGCGTTAATGGCATTTTTGTCTTGGTCGTATTATATTATACTGTATGTCGCTAGTATGGTCGAAAGTGTCCTTCGCAAACATTGTGAGGCCGGTTGATTTTCTATAATCAACAGAGTATCTTGGTAAACCTATTATTGTTGTGGCAACGTCGACGTTATTCTGAATTGTCTCGATGTTGTTTCCATCAATCGAGTATGTAGCGCTGTCAAACAACGCCATGATGAGGTTATTGACAAAACCAATTCTAACATCATCTGCATGTACAGTATCGTCTGTTTTTGTAATTAACCTTCTACCTCAGTAAAAGCATCAGAGGGTAGAAAGTATCTACTTGTATCATGGACTTGTAAATCAATCTTTCCACATTGATCTGGTAGTCGTGCGTCATAAGAATACAATTGATAGTCACGTACCGATTCATCCTTGAGAACTGGTACGTCCATGTCGAATGCTGTGTCGGATATACGTTTGAACATTTTGTTATAACCGCGTTGATCTAAATCATGGTCGCTTAGGCCTGCCAAACACACGAGGATTACTTTGGGAAACTCCGCTTCCTACTATCAAACTTGAAGCAATATTTTTTCTGCTTCACCAGCCAACTCTGCCAAGTTTTGACTTACGTCTTGACTTATTATTTTACTGACATTTACAGGCATTACTCCAGTGCTTGATAATTTCACTGTTTGTGGTCGGACCACTTGTGGTCTGCGTATCAATAGTGCTAGTCTATCTTTGATTGCCGATAATGCTTTACCAGCAACTTCGCTGATTGCACCATGAGCTTTTTTGCGAACAACGTCAATACCTTTCATTGATAATTGTTTTGCGATTGGTGCCGCGTTTAGAGCCAATCTTCTAAATAATCCCTGAATAACATCGCCGAGTCCATCTCCGTAAATCGCGCTGTAAATGGGTAATCGTGAGTTTACTACTCTGACCATTACAGATCTACATTGAGTGTTGTGTATGATCATCGTATTTATTATTCATTTATCTAATCAATGTAGTAGTCATCAATGATTTCATCAATAAGAGATCGATACACATTAATATCCATGATACCGCCTTGAAATAATCGTCGACAAATTTCAGCTGCTTCATTGATTATTTCTGGAGAATTATTACCAGCACGTTTTCTTCCCATGAGAACGTCTAGACGTTGCACGTCAGAAAGAATATTGTTAGGGAAATGAGTAACAACACCACTTCCTCCTGGCGTAGTCAAGGAAGAAAAACCACTTCCGGTTGGTCTTTCTTCCTCACTTTTTTCCCGCTTTTTTCTCAAATAGTCTTACGAGTGATCTTTCTACTTTTGATTTTTTAAGTAGCTCTTTGGGTCTTTCAAGTTCCGACAATAAACTGTTGCTGCTGTGAAGAAGACTGTTGTTCTTCTATTTGTTGCTGCGGTGGAGGAAGTTGATAAGAAGGTTCCTGCCGGGGAGTTGGTTGTAGTCTTTGTTTTTGTTAAAGTTGTGACTCCAAATAAAATTCATTTATGTCGTTAATATATTCAATGTATACTTCATCATCATTTCTAGCCTTGGGTTTGTTATAATACGCGCGATATAGCCATTTAAAATGACTATCAGTATTTATGTTAGCGTACTTAGGTTTTAAAATTTTAGACTTTTGAGGAAAACTATCAAATACAGCATGAGAAAAATCTTTAATTTTTTCTCTAAGTACTTCAACAACACCTTCTCTACATTTACTAGTCAGTTCAATATTTTCTTTTCTTACTTTAGGTTTTGGCGCAAGTTCTTTTTCACGTCAGCGATTTCAGTACGAATATTTTCAAGTATTTCTTCACCTACAGAAGAAATACGTTGAGCTGCAACTATATCAGTTGGAAGTTTTCGTAAAATCTTTTTCTGTTCTTTTTTTATAGTTCTTTCTGCTATTTTTTTGCAGTTTGCTCAGCCGTTTGTTTTGATCGTGGAAGAAGATCCTCCCTAATGGTCGTTGTGACTCCTTCAGTAACTTTTGTAACAGGTCAAAGCAATTGTTCTGCACTTTCTGCGAATTCAACTTGAGATTATTGACGTTCTTGTAGGTTTGGCTAACAGAATCACGAAGAGGAAGAAATTTCTTAATTGCCTCTAGTCGTTCTCGAGCTAAGCTAGCTGTATGAGACTCCAACTCGGGTGCCATTATTTGATATAATTTTATTTAATTATAGCAGCAGAGAGGTCGAAGTCTTATACTAGTGACTTAGTCACCTCGATTCCTTTTTTCGGCGATTTTGTTTTTGGTGCGATTTTCAGGAAGGCTTATTTTTGCAATTCAAGGGTGAGTCAATTAGAGTATGTTCGCCCTCTCTGATGCTAAGAGTGTTCTTAAGACGCACTTATTTCGACTGCAAGAACAAACTTAAAGACCTAATCATGTTTCCTACCTTAACTATTTTCAGCATGTGTTTTATGTTTTATAATTTCATGGTGTTTGTTTCTTGTAATCATATCATTGTTTTTTATGTTATCGGTGGTGTTGAATGCTGTAAAGACCTTAGAGCTTCTAAAGATTAGACGCTATCCAAAGTCCTCATTATTGTTATTATTATTATTATTATTATTATAGTTTCAACAACGTCAATGACAGAGAAATTGTTACAGCATGCCCGGTTTTGTTTCCAAAAAATAAACAATCTAAAGCCATGTTTCCAAAGTAGCATATTTAAGAAAAACAACGCTTACAGAAACCTGATTGAAATGAGTAGGGTACATCCATTCATATTTATTTACAATTACTAAACATTAAACATGAAAGCATTTACAAGGTTGGTAACCTTGTGTGAAGAAGACTAGACTTTAAATGATCAGTACAGTGTCATTGTCATGTATATGTTTCAGGGTTAACGACAACAGATTGTCAGATTATTCACAAAACAACCTCTCTAGTTTGTCATCGTTTATAAAAACATAATTTACTAATCATGACACTTAATGTTCTCGTGAACATCCATGACATCCTTGATGAATACAACACAGACAACAGTCTCCACGCACAACTGAATCATCAAAGTATTCCATAATGTGGTCGTTCGCTGTGAACCCGCTCGCATTGTGACTTCGAGTCAGAAATAATTAAATGCTGGAAACGTGTACAGTCGGTATGTATTTTTTCTGATTGGAGTTGACACTGTATATGATATTAGAAACAAGCACAGTCTGTAAGTGCCCAGTGACTTGATTTGAGACTGTATACGAGATTAGGAACAACCACAGTCTGTAAGTAGTCAGTGACTTGATTGCAGACTTCATTTGATATTAGAAACAAGTACAGTTTGTAAGTATTCAGTGACTTGTTTACATACTGTATATGAGAGTAGGAACAACCACAGTCTCTAAGTAGTCAGTGACTTGATTACAAATTTCATTTGATATTAGAAACAAGTACAGTTTGTAAGTATTAAGTGACTTGATTTGAGACAGTATATGATACTATAAACATGTACAGACTGTAAGTATTCAGTGACTTGATTTGAGACTGTGTATGCTTTTAGAAACAAGTAGAGCCTGTAACCATTCATTGACTTGATTATAGACTGTATAATATTATGATATTAGAGAATATTAAAACCAAGCACAGTCTGTAAGTATTCAGTGACGTGGTTTCAGACTATGACATTATAAACAATCATATTATGTAAGGATTAAGTGCTTGATTACAGAATGTATATGATATTAGAAACAAACACATTATGTAAGTATTCGGTCACTTGATTGCAGAATGTATATGATATTAGGAACAACTACAGTATGTAAGTATCCAACGATTTGATTGCAGACTGGATATGATATTAGAAACAAGCACACTCTGTTAGTATTCAGTAACTTGAGTGCAGACTGTATAGTTTATTATAAGCAAGTGCAGTCTGTAAGTATCGAGTGACTTGATTTGGTAATAAATATGTACATAGGAGCGTTTATATTCAATAAGAATTCTACAGTGACCGTATTTGAGACCATACGATATTAGAAACCTGTAAAGCCATTCTCCAGTAATTTGGTTTCAGACTGAATATGCAAAATTAAACGTACACAGCCTCTCCATAACCTTCAGTGACTGAATTTGATACTGAATATGTAGACAAATTTGTACAGCCAAAAAGTCTGTTTCAATTACTGAATTTAAGACTGAACATGCAAATGGAAACTTGGTACAGCTAGTACGTATTCGGCAGTGGATGGATATAAAAATGCATATGTAATTAGACGCATATAGAGACATACAGACGACTTGCATTTAGATACTAAAGGTCGACAAGATTCTATTCATAACAGCAGTGCCATATTTGTAACAGAACCTGTCTCACAGTATGTGATATATATTGTAAGGTGTGATAAGTCGATTATGAATCTAATGTCAGGGCCAGCTGTATGAGATGCTAATAAAATCGCATTTAGAGAAATTGTTCAAAACTTTGCAATCCTGCTCATTCATCCAGAATGTTGATTATATCTTTTTTGTGCTGGTATATATATATATATATATATATATATATATATATATATATATATATATATATATATATATATATACCACATTTCCCTATTAGTGATCACTATTACATATGTGTAACTCGTAAGCAACAGAGCACAAAGAAAAACTACTTGCACACTTACAATGCAATACAGATGTTTCAAACGCTTTGCTGAAAATGAGTTTCTTTTAGAACTATCACAAACCATTAACTAAGTAAATTTCCCTATCATATACCCAGATTATGACATGACTATCTTGAACCACGGTTGTCTAACTATCCTAAATAACGTGCCCCATACGCATCAAAATAATTAAACGATCAAAACAACCAGAATGGTATACTAATGAAATCGTAGAGGCAAAGCGCAAACGAAACTAATATCATGAATATAAAGACTTTACAATTTATCGTTTGTGGCGGAACAAAGTCAAATCACTCACTGTAAAACACAAACGCTCCTTTTCCAAAGAAGCCATCACATCAAAGACCAATAACATTTCCAACTGGAATCAATTACAAAATCTAACTTCAATGAAACCTGTACGTCTAGCTCTATGTGATATTCTAGTTGATGGCACTAGTTATACTAATGATCTCGATATTGCAAGCCAACTGAACCAATTTTTTACTAATATCTCCCAAACGCTTGACAGGTCTAATTCTACAGAGCCTAATTTAGACAAACTTACTGAATTCGTGAATGAAAGGGTACCTGATCATGTTAGTTTCCCTTAATAATAATAAATAACACTGTTGGTATTCCCAATAAACGTGGCACAAACAAATCAGCTGGTTTAGATGGAATTCATCCCAAAACTCTGAAAATGTGAGATTTATTAATCTTAATATCAGAGTCGTTTAAAGAAATAATTAACTGTAGTATCACTTCCCGTAAGTTCCCGGAGTCATTGAAATCAGCAAAAGTATTCGCAAGTTATAAGGGAAATGAAAAGAATGACCCATGCACTTATTGACCCATGCACTTATTGACCCATTGACCCATGCACTTATTGACCCATGCACTTATTGACCCATGCACTTATTGACCCATGCACTTATTGACCCATGCACTTATTGACCCATTGACCCATGCACTTATTGACCCATGCACTTATTGACCCATGCACTTATTGACCCATATCTGTTCTATACGTACTTTCATAAACTATTGAAAAACAGTTCAGCAAGCATATTCTCAGATTTTTTTAACAATACCAAATCCCCCATAGATCGCAACACTTATTGACCAATGACTACCGGCAGTAGAATCGGGTGAATCAGGTGAATTTACGGCACAATCTTCATTGGTTTCGAACAAGCATTTGATTTGGTTGACCATTCAGTGCTCATTATAACTTTCCGCCTACAAGTTTTCTCCAAACTCAGTTGCCTGATTCACACTGTATCTAACAGACACGGGTAAATATATATCCGAACCAAGTCATATCTTAAGTGGTGTTCCTCAAGGATCTGTATCATATCATGTTCTTTTTCTAACATTTATCAATGGCATAGCCTTGTATCGAGCGCACTCTATCACATATTGTTTTCGCTGACGATTCTAAATTGCATTTATCTGGTAAATCTATATACTCCAATATAAAGAACTTCAAATCGACCTCACCAATATATCAGTTTGGAGTTATCAAAACAAAATGCATATTAACATCTCTAAAACGAAATGTATGACAATCGGAACAAGGTAGCGTCTATCTACTATCATGGATTTACTTCTAACTTAAAATGGCTTAGACGTATATATTGCCAAAAAATCAAAAACTGCTTGGCGTCTACATTGATCAACACATCAGATAGAAAGCACACACCGATCACCTATGTGCAATGGTAGTCAAAAGAATAACTATGTTAAAATTTTATTCGAGATTTCTACCTCCCCAATCTCTTGAACATTATGTTATATACTACCGCTGATAGATTACGGATGTACCATACGGGGAAACACATCCAATTAAAATATGTCCAGAACTGATAAACTCCAGAAAAGGGCAGCCCAAATAATACTGAAACTTGCTGTTATGACTCCCGCGAAAGTTTTGTTTTCACGTCTGCAATGGCTACCTATACGAAAACGTGTTCTTTATTGTATAGGAATTATGAACTACAAGTCTTTAAACAGTCTTTTTCCAGATTATTTATCTAACCTAACTGAACTAAGATCATCAAATACTGAACGTAATCTCCGATCGACAACTAACAATGACCTCAAGATTCCTTGGTCTAACACTAGTTATTACAAAAGCTCATTTCTTGTACCATCATCTACTGTACGGAATCCCTTACCACTGAGGAAGCCTAATTCAACTTCACTTGCTTCTTTTAAAATATCATTAAAGAAATTCTTTCTTGACCAGCTGGAATGACATGCTGAAAGCTCTGAATAGGAAACGTTATCATCACATCCATAACGAATATATCTAGATCTTATTCGATATATATATATATATATATATATATATATATATATATATATATATATATATATATATATATATATATATATATATATATATATATATAATGACGTTGCGAAGCATGTTTAGTAGCATATTCGCAGTAAGGTTTAAATTGCTAATGTCCTCTTTGATTATACCATTTTGAAAGTTTAAAAAGGAATAAATCATGTGCAGGTATTTTATCGGGATCTAGCTTAAGCAACTAGACTGATAAATGAAGCTGAAGACGATCGTCTGTCCAGTGTCGATCAGAGACATCATATGTGTGCATGCTTGTAAGCAAGGATTAGTGAGAAAACTCAAATAAATTGTTCACTAATTGTATATGCTACAGTATCTCACAGCTATGAACTGCCAAGGTCTTTGATATTTCAATAAAGTATGTTGATGAAATTTAATCCAGTGGAAGGTCCAACGTTTGATGTTTATTTGAATTTTACCCGCTTCGATTATTATGTGAAATTTGAACATAGAGAAGGAAAACAAAATGAAGATGAAACACCAAATGGCTTCACTTCTATCGGTATGCGGAATGGACATTTGTTCTGATGATTAAATCATAAAAGGTCATTCAATACCGTTTTCTGGGATGAAAAAATGTTAATTACCTGCAATCCAGTGTAATCATTTCACATGATGCGTTAACTTCTCTGGAAGCACGGCTGTCAATAAAGATATCTGCTTCAGTTTCACAGCTATTTACTCCGCATTTATTAAGGCTCGGTTGTTTTTGGCTGCAGTTTTACACTTGACTACCGTACTTTAGAAATTCTTAAAAGCAAATAGCAATCAGACTTTTAGAGATATGTTAAAGAGGATGACAAATTACAAAATGATGTACCTGACTGGATGACTTTCCAAGGAGAGAAGGAGCTCCGCGGAACATCTATTAAAACACACATGATTAAATCAGGAATGTCTACTTAAGTAAACGCAAAAATATGACTGTAATTCTCAGTTTATATTACTAAACTGAGCACGCTCGAACTGACGCCAATCCAATATATTTTGTTTTAAATTTGTATTGATCTAAACTATTGTGGCCCACACAAAATGCAGACTTTACGTTGGGTCAGGGAAACGAAATTCACCAATGCTAATAATTGAAGCGATTGTTCATGAGTTATCAAAAAATATTTATATGCCAGTGATTGTGGTTGATCAATCGGTAATGTTGCATTTTTGGCTGTGCATTTTATGATATTATTCAAACAAATTTATCCGGCTTTGTTTTTAATAATCAATACTGCTACTTCCCCCTTAGATTACTACGTACAGCAAATGCCACCCCTGAACAGAGACATCCTTGTCCGACAAAGAATGAGTATATGTTTACCCTTTTATTCCACTCAAGAGAGTCCACACAGTTTGAAACGACAGCTTTTCAATAAATACATGGTGGTCATATACGAGAGTCTACATCAAAAGCGAGCGTTTATTGTCTATATATTAGCATAATTGGCACATGCCAAACAGAACTGAATACATCATAGTGTATTGGACGTGTCAGTAAGACAATGTTTCGTATAAACACAATTTGCCTAATGGTTTATTGTGAAATGCAACAATATTAATTTAGCTTTAACCAGTATTTCATCATTCTTACAGGCCTAATGTAGTTACCTAAATCAGCCGTCTCTCAGATTATAGATTAGAATATTCACTTATATTTTAAAAGGTGAAAATTCAGTCTTGAACTCTGACCCCCAACGTTGACACTCATAATAATAGCAGTACGAGTAGATATATATCTCGCAGTATATTGCATGAATGGTACACTTAATCACTCAGGTTAGAATAAGAATATACATCTCGTCGATAATTATGTCACCGTGTTCTAGGAATATATTCCAGAAATAATCAAAAAACAAGAGGGGTTGCTGCTGAAACGTAGAAGTAGGCAACGTGCATGAAAATTGGATATTTGGCATTGAATAAGGGTATGAGGAATCCAAAGTTACCAACATCGCTTTCAAGGGAAAGTGATACTGACTGTTATGTACTGTGGACGTCTAGCCTCCATAATATTAACAGACTACATAAGACATTTGATGCTGGTAAAGACCGAACATTGTTCAAACATTTCCCGGACAACTGGTTTCCAAGTCGTACATTGGTATAAGGGAGGGGATTGTAGACTTATTTCTTTGATTTTTGGCATACAATGTTGTTAGTAATTAAATGAAATAAACACGCCCGGTTATAAATAAGGAAATTAGTTGCAGAATTGGAACGTAATGGACATTTAATTCAATCGTTTTAAATTTATGGTTAGTGGAAGGTAAACAAATTATAATCAACATTTTTATTGAGTAAATTGATGCGTAATCAAAGACTCATCAAAGGACCATGTTGCCTTGCATCTGGTTTATGTCTCGTATTTATGAGATTCTAGAAACCCGAAGTCAATTTAATAGCGCCCATGTTCTATATATTATTTCCTAGTTTGTAAATGTTACAGGAAATATTTAATTTATTTCAAGAGAACACTTTAAACTGCAATCGCATACTATCTTCCTAAAACTAACGAGGTCGTACGCGAGCCAAGCTTACTCAAAACTATTTGTTAGTACATCTCGGAGCGATACATTAAAATATAAAGATATATGTATCACATAAATTTAACTGTTCCTCAGACATTGTCACAATTGGTTTGAATATTTGTATTTTTCTTCCTTAAATATATAATGGGCATTAGTCGGATTTCTACAGATAACATTTGAGAGAACAAACTCGACGTTTTTCAAACCGCCGTTCTTTCAACATATTTTCATTATCTTATATAATTGTTGTTATATCATATTTTAATATTTTGATTTCATGTAAAGAAATGATTGTCCATATAATCATCATCTTTATCGTCGTGATCTCATCATCATCATCCTAATCTGTCTTTGCTCGTACATTTTTTTCACAAAGTAGAGTGTCTTGTATAGAGCTACTTATTAATGACCATCACCTCCATTCCCGTCCGTTATTTTCTAATAAAGAGAAAAAAAAATTAATTTATCCCTACATTGATTACTCATTCGTTGTTACACTACAGTATAAGCTATTTGTTTATTTATACTGTAATAGTATGTTGCACTGCTGTCTTGATGTGTGATGATGTTAGAGCGAAAGACGTTTAACATTGTATTGACTGTTTAGGGAAATGTTCTATTTATTAGTATTTTATACAATGACATGAGAGGTTACATACTGAAATCTTAGAAAATCACCTTTGCTTATAAAATGTTTTCTTCCAAGTGTTCCAAATCCATGTATTCACATCCTGAAAGTGTGCGCATCTGCTAGGAGAGCGGAATGTCTGTTTCTATAATCCGTACTAAAAGGTACGCGGAAAGACAACTGCTGTACCCATCAGTGGTAGGATAATGGAAGGCTAATTACGTTATTCAACACTCGTGGCACAGTGTCAGGTTGATTGAACACCAGTAGGCCAGTGGAAGAGTGATTGAACACCAGCAGGAGAGCGGAAGGGTGATTGCCCTATTCAACACTATAGCACAGCGAAATAATGTTTGTCTGTCTCAACACAAGTAGGAAAGTGGAATGATGATTACTCTGTTCAACGCTCGTGGTACAATGGAAGGTTGATTGCCCAGCTGAATACATGTAGGATAACGGAAGGTTGATTGCCATATTCAAAACTAGTAGCACATAAAAGGTTGTTTGCCCTACTCAACACCAGTAAAACAGCGGAAAACAAGGTTGATTGCCACAACGAACACTCTCAGGAGAACAGAAGGTTGATTGCCACAACGAACACTCTAAGGAGAACAGAAAGTTGATTGCCACAGCGAACACAATCAGGAGAACAGAAGGTTGATTGCCACAACGAACACTCTCAGGAAACAGAAAGTTGATTGCCACAGCGAACACTCTCAGGAGAACAGAAGATTGATTGCACATGCTAGAATTATTAGGAGTGTAGAAGGCCGATCTCCCAAGGTAACACTGCTACAAAAGTGGACAACTGATTGAAATTCTGCCTTAAACAGCACTAAAGAAGAGCTAAAGGCGATTTTCCTATTCAGCACTGTTTCGATAGCGTGGGTTGATTGCCCAAGTCAACAAAAGGACAGTATCGTTCTAATCAACGATATTAGGGGAGTTGAAACGGATGGTCCTTGTCGATTACTATTACCAAAACAGAAGACTACTAAGTTCCCTAATTAACACTGATAAGTGAGTGGAATGCTGATTGCCCTATAAAGCACTATTGGGAAAACAGAAAGTTGATTACCCTTCCCTCCACTATTAGAAGAGCCGATAATTGATTATCCTGCCCGCCACTATTACGAGACCAGAAAGTTAATAAACCTGTCCGGCACTATCAGGAGAGCAGCCTGACACTATTAAAAGAGTGAAATACACATTACCTTAATGACACCATTAGAAGAGTGAAATACACATTACCTTAATGACACCATTAGAAGAGTGAAATACACATTACCTTAATGACACCATTAGAAGAGTGAAATACACATTACCTTAATGACACCATTAGAATGGTGAAATAATCAATACCTTAATGACACCATTAGAATAGTGAACTACTCCTTACCTTACTGACACTATTAGAATAGTGAAATACACATTACCTTACTGCCATTATCAGAAGAGTGAAATACGCATTACCTTAATGACACCATTAGAATGGTGAAATAATCAATACCTTAATGACACTATTAGAATAGTGAAATACTCATTACCTTAAAAAAAGTATTAGAAGAGTGAAATAATCATTACCTTGCTGAGAGGAAAGACAAAAGCTGTAAATGTAATCAAAATGGTAATCTTTCCTTCCATGTTTTCTGGAAGTGAATTATGGTGTAACATTTCAAAACATGACTACTCTTCATTGGATAAAACTCTGAGGTATTTTGCCAAATATTTACAAGGTTTTCCAATACATACAAGTTCAGAAATTGCCCTGGGAATGCTATGATGGACCTCATCGCGGTCCGAAATTGAGAGAAGAAAACTGATGTTTTACACAGATTGTTTGATGCCTAATAACGTACATACTAAACGTGTGTTTAACGTTTCGTTATTTCACTTCATTCTGAGCGGATGCATGTCAAGCTACGAGATAATTTCATATATTATATTATACGTTAAAGAAGCTTGACTTGCTCGAGTATCTAACTGATTATACCGTAGCTTCTCTCAAAATTTTTATTTTTGTATTCTAGCCAAATAAATTCTGTGTTGAAGTTTGCACAACTGTTTGGGTTGTGTTATTTTCTGTTATTTTGTGTAATACCTTAGAGTTGTGACAAGTTAAAGTGAATAATCATATGACCTATTCAGCTTAAGCACTACGTCCCGTCCAAGAATGGGGCGTTTTCCATTAAATACGAGTGAATCTTTAATAACATTGGTTTTTGTGTAGAGAATATTTAACTTCATTCTAGAACATTTCAATCCGCCTTCGTACTCTGCAAACAAATACGAACATAAAAGTAAGGAATGAATATATGAAGGCATGGTGAGATACATATGTCAAGGCGTAATGAAATGCTTTACAATTATAATATCAAACAGGATAGTGAATTGACCATTTCAGTGTATTAACTGGTGTTATATCACGCTAATAATGAATGCACTAATTTAAAATAGAAACAGAAAACATTATAGCAGACATGATTTATTATATGTATGAACACTCTGAGATTCTTTTAACATAACATCGTCAGTTAATTCGATATCATGTAGTCCTTGAATAAAGTCTTCATTTCCTCATAGGTTATAATGTGTAAACAGAGGATGAGACGAATATGGTATCAAAAGATCTCACACTGTGTCATACGATATACTGTATTGGTGTCACGTTCTAGCTGCAATGCAGTAAAGATCGCGGTGAGGAGTATGTCGAAATTGAGTTTCTTATCTGATATCAGTGGGGTTGCCATTAAATGTGTGGAGTGGGTGAAGGTTGATACGGTTATTCATTTTGCTAAATTATTCGTATGAAAATAATTAAAATATAACCTTCAAAAGCATAAGGATTTATACTTGTGTGGTTTTGGTGCATCGACATGACATATATCAAGATTCTTTATGTCAGTTTTTATGATATAAGACCAGATTTCCCAGCTGAAAAGTTCTATAGTTTTTCTGCACGGACCACTAAATGTAAGAAAACTAGACGTACAATCACTTTGTTAACGCAAATAAAGAAACACAATGATATTTCCCTCTTGAGAGAGAATTTTCTATCTTTGAAAACAATTGGTGTCCGATGATATGCGAATACAAACATACGGCACTGGAATGTTGCCAATTTTGAGCTTTCTTGTGAGTGAAAAATAGTGTTATACATACAGCAACTATGAAGAATGTATTCTATTAAGAGGCGTAAGACATTTAACAGGCAGGTGAGATTAATTTCAATGTAGCTATTCCCAGACAATTTCCCCAAACAACTGGTAGTTTGCGATATCAGGACATAGCTGCTAAAGTGTCATCATTAATACAAAGAACCTTCAAGTTTTTTAAATATCTCCGGACTTAAATATCATATTGTCTCGAGTTGATAAGTGCGTTTTGGTTGCCATGACTGTTTTTCTTTTCCGTTGTTCAGGGCAGGTACATTTTCACCCTTTTTTTAGATGTTCAGTTATCATAACCTATACAACACTGCCAAATTCTCTGATATGGTATTTAAGGCTTTCTTTCTTATATATCTTTCGTCGGTGTTGTTAAAGTAAAGTGTATAAATCACTCTCCTTGCTGATGTCAGAGATACATTCTTTGGCAAGCAAAGTTTGTTTTGGAACCAACGGTCTCAAGAAGAAACAGTATAGTTTGCCTTAATACCTCTTTCGATCCGTCGACTTTAATAAATTAGGAATTACTTGTTACAATGGTTTGAAACACGCTTTTAATGGTTACTAAATTAGAGAAGGTAATTTATTCAAGGAATTATTTCTTCTACATAATTCTATTTATACTGGTCGGTCTATTTTGCCATGTTTGCTTACTAATGATTATACAGGCCTGTGAGAACGAGACTACTGGCCACACCAGCTCGCGGTCCGATCGAAATATCCCTTATCCATCTCGTCTGCAAGTGTAACCTCAACATCACTCTCATTATCTATAGCATTATACAATATATGCATATATTTCACAGCCTTATATCTGCTTGAGGTTTTATGTTAACGTGAATCAATAAACATACCTTTTTTAAT
Source organism: Sinohyriopsis cumingii (assembly GCA_028554795.2). NCBI lineage: Eukaryota > Metazoa > Mollusca > Bivalvia > Unionida > Unionidae > Sinohyriopsis > Sinohyriopsis cumingii. The sequence goes on from CM068833.1 coordinate 90,163,136, forward strand.
CTTTGTGAGCAGGCGTTTTGTATGTCCATTTCTGCAAGAAATATATATCTGGGTTATCTAAGAATGTGAACATTGTTACAATTTGTTGCGATTTGTCTACATAGCGCGGGGAATGAAAGACTGACGTATCCTCCAGATGGTCCCACTTTCCAAATTCTTGATAAGTTGTTTGAGTGATATCAATACTGTATACTAGTATTACAATTAAACCGCACAGCAGTAAAGTGTCAGCTTTTTATATTCTGATTATTAAGACGTTTATTATTTGTGTTATCTTCGTTTGCTTCTAGGCGAGAAATCGACATGAGGAAAGAATCCATCGCCTATAAAGCTGCTCCGTTATTCCATCGTTGTCATGGGAACATATATGATTTTCAGAGTGTGCTAAAATCAAAAAAAAAAAAAAAAAGTGCCATTTCAAAATTTAACAATATCGGGGTAAATGTATTTCAGTACAAAGATGCATAGTGACAAATTAGCTTTTGTTCAATTTCATCACTTTCGTTCCAGCTACGTTTCTAACTTGACATACTTAAAAGTGTGTGTCGTACGAGTTTAGCCATTTTGATCAAATATTACAATATTCATTACAGCGACTACTCTGCTCTAATTAGCTACTCTGTCGGTATTCCTCAATAAATCTCCTCAACGTTGCGGTCGTTGAAGTGGCACGTCGTAATGCTAACCTTTTAATGCAGGGAGTGTTTTAGTAAACAAGATACTGAACATAAATCTACCAATGGTTTCCATGGAAATAAAACTACCAATGGTTTCCGTGAAAATAAAACTACCAATTGTTTCTGTGAAAATAAAACTACCATTGGTTTCCATGAAAATAAAACTACCAATGGTTTCCATGAAAATAAAACTAAAAATGGTTTCCGTCAAAATAAAACTATCAATGGTTTCCATGAAAATAAAACTACCAATGGTTTCCATGAAAATAAAACTACCAATGGTTTCCGTGAGCACACATCTACCAACGGTTTCCTTGCGTGGGCAATTTCAAATTATTTATCACAAAGAAGACTATTCTGTTCTGATGGAAACCTCTGTCATAACTGAGCTTCATATTAAACATTTTTGTAGAAATATGAGAGTTCATCTTCTTTAGCAGCAGAGAGGGTGAACAGACCACTTAGGGGAATGGTCACCCTTGTGTTTTACCAAAAAAAATAGTGACCACTCATAGAGGTCAATTACCACGTCTACGATTATTGTTTGTCCCAAACAGAACCGTAGACGCCCCTCTCTGCTGCTATCAATATTGGGAATCATCATCTGAATCATGGAAATCTTCATCTGTTTCATCTTCATCTGAATCTTCGGAATTTGTTCTATGTTTCAAGTAATATTCAAGTTCTGATGGTGGTTTTTCTATTTTGGGATTTATGTTCTTTCTGTGTTTATAATATATCATCAAACTTCGATATCGATCTCCACCGCAATTTTTGCAAATCTGATATAATCCTCTAACACCGTTGTTACAACCAACACATCTTCGTGGACCAGCATGAGGGTTTTTCTTTATAAGATAATTATGTTTCTTGCAATATTCTCCACGGCACCTTTTGTTGCATTTATCTGTTGTTCCTTGACGCAGCCACGCACAGTTGTTCATTATATTAATGATATCTGTTTAATTAAATTTAATTTTATCATCACCCCTGTTACCCAAATATTTTATCAATACCCACACGATATCTTGTTCTTGGATCATGTAAATTTATTGTTATAAATCCATGCGGAGTAGCTTGCGCTCGTGAGAAGAAATTTTTGAATTTAATTATATCCATGTCACCACCACACCAAGTTTGATGAATATTTCGCAACGTGTGTGTGTCTACGCCATTAAACACAACTAAAATGTTGCAGTTGTCTCTGATCACCTTCGGAATTTGTGTATATCGTTGAGTAACATAGATCACGTCTGTATTTTTATGTCTCCCTCGGGAAAATATTCTGGCTGGATTTGATTGTTTATCTAGCATCACATCGTCGTATACAACTAAATTATTAATAAATCCGTCTATGGAATCTACGGATGGTGCTTCATCAATATCGGTTATAAACTCTATAACATCAGTATCTTCATCCAGTAATCGTGCGTTTTCATTGAAATCTTTAAGTACATCATAACATCGTTGATCATCAACGGATGGTGCTACTAAATATAATTTATCCCATTTCAACCATCTCATTATCAGATTAAGTAATAATTGCGTCTTACCCGATCCAGATGGTCCTATGATAATCATTCTGATGGAATTCGGTAGCGCAGGATGATGCTTAACTGGCTCTCGCTGCCGAGTTGCTGAGAAATCAATTATATCCATATATATTATAACATGAATTTATATTGTTTACGCTGTAAAGTTAAAACTCCAACTATTGATTTAGCTACAGTTATAACAAAAAACAAAAAAATAGCGTACGGTGGAAAATGTTCTGTATGCTGTAGAAAGAAATTTTCATTTTTACCTAATAAGCGGGGGGGGTGATATTGCTAATTTGATGTCAAAGTTTCCAGGTGCTCCATGGGCTAAATACAGCGGAGAAAAACATCTACCAGGATATAATTATTGCGGTCCTGGTACTCGACTCGATATCAGGCTCGATAATCAAGATCAACCAAAACCAGGCGAGGAACCAATAAATGCTATTGATCGAGCTTGTCATGCTCATGATGTAGCTTATAAAAGTAAAAATCTACAAGATAGGCATATTGCAGATGTAAAATTAATTCATTCATTAAATTCTATAAAAAATAAAAATATTAGAGAATCATTAGCTAATTGGTTAGTAAGATCCTCGATGAAAGGTAAATTAGCGATTGGGGCTGGTAATTAATAATGGAATCAATTTATTATTCACCGAGAGGATACTGGAGAGGCAAAGCAGCAATTGGTAAACTTGCTGATGCAGCATCGGTTAAACATTCTACTGCTAAAACGTGGTTATCTAAACAAGCAATATGGCAAATTTATCTACCACGTCCTAAACAAATTCAGTACGCGTATTTCGATGTCAGTGTTCCTAATGAAGTTCATCAAGCTGATATTCTGTTTTTACCGCATGACACTGTGCGTGGAAAAACGTACAAGTACGCGCTAACCGTAGTTGATGTTGCAAGTAGATATAAAGAAGCAGAGCCGCTATCAGCGAAAACATCATCTGAAGTAGCCGATGCGTTTGAACGAATTTATCAACGAGGTGGTGGACCACGAGGTGGTCTACGATGGCCACAGCTGCTACAGGTTGATCCTGGTAAAGAATTTCTTGGTCCAGTATCATCGCTGATGAAACAACATAATACCAAAATACGACGAGGTCATACTGCAATTCACCGTGATCAAGCAATTGTTGAGCGATTTAATCGAACACTTGCTGAGCGGTTATTTGGATATCAATACGCGAGGGAATTTATTCAGGATAAAAGATCTCGTGAATGGGTTGCAAGATTACCAAACGTGATAGCTGCATTAAATAATGAGATCACACGAACAACCAACATGAAACCCATTAGCGCGGTCACAAAAAAAAATATACCAACACAACGGAAAGATGCTGGAAAACAAAAAATATTAGGTGATGTCACAGTCAGATATTTATATGAGCCTGGTGAACTTGAAGGTGGTAAACGAAGAGCAACTGATCCTATTTGGAGTGTTACCACACACAAAATATCTACCGTGACAAGATCCACTGGAAGAAATGCAGGCGTTTCCAGACCTGCAATCTACAGATTAGATTCAGCTGCTCCTCAACGTGGATTTACACGTGAACAACTACAAATAATTCCCGCGGATACACAACTACCGCCGCGATCACTCCGGTGATTTCGATCACTTAACTAGCACCCAAGGCGCTAGCGCCTCTACGTCGATTACACTCAAGACAGGTTAACATGGTATTTTCTCGTGTATGACCGCGACTATTATCTTTTCTATCTACGGTAAATTGTCTTGAATCATTATTCGAATATCGCCATAACATTATACAATTACAACTGGTGCAGTGATTGTTCTGCTGCTGTTTTAACTCAATAATAAATTCAACATCAAGATCAAAGTCACGTTTATTTTTTTTGTCAGATTGTTTGTATCCGATTAATTTTTTTCTTATTATATCATCATCGATGATGTTAAATTTATTAACGATTTCAGGAATTATGATTCTACGTAATTGAGATATATTTCTGACCCTCGATACCGCTAAATAAACTAAATTTGACCACTCGATACGATCGTCTATAATCCAGACTCGTGTATCAGAAATAGTTAATCCCTGTGACGAGTGGATCGTCATAGCGTATCCCAACACCCATGGAGATTTGTCAGCGCGTAATGCATCTTCGACCACACTGATATCAACGGCGACAATATCATTTAATACGAGATTCTGTTTCCTTGACTCTGTCAAGGGTCCTGGAATATCAACATTAATATTCTGTTTTCGTGTATCTGATGGTCTATAACATAACGGAACGGGTAGTTCTGAATATTGTTCTTTATGTAGCTGAAATAACTGCTGCTGTAAAGCGTCTCTGATTATTTTTCTACTTGCTACGATCAAATCGGTGGGTCTCCATGAGTTCAAAAAATCACTCATTGATGTCTCTGAGATCACTCCACGTAATATTTCACACTGAATTTTGTTTGATTGTAATCTGATTAATTTTTTAAACTCCTTCAAATTTGCATCAAGAGCTCTATGATCATCATCTATTTCTTCGTAATAATCAACGAAATTTTTTAACCAATCATGTGGAGATGGTCCAACAAAAGGCGGAGGTTGACCATGATCGCCACACATTATTATAGCGGTATTTTTCGTCAACAACCAATCAAGAAACATTTTTAATGTATCTAATGACACCGTGCATATCTCGTCCCAAATAATTATTTTAGGTATATATTTTTCTCCCATTCGTTCAGGAGTCCATGTATCCCCGCGCCATCGAAAGAAACTATGATACGTACACGATTGTACTTGCCGCTGTTTCATCTCACGTGCAAGTCTATGTGTGGGTGTCAGCACGATTATATCTGAATTTCTAAAACATTAATCGTTCGAGTTGTTTTGCCGCATCCACCAGGTCCATTGAGATATACTGTCTTATATCTCGTTATTGGATCACTCAACGATGGTGCCTTCGACATTTCTGATATTTTATTACCCTCACGATAAACATCTCTCACTGGAACATCTGCTGATTCTACATAATTGTGTAATAGTTCCTTTTTTATTCTCCACGAACCCCATCGTTCATCATTACTTGTAAATTTCATAACAGGTTCTAAATATTTACTTGAAATATAAAACGAGTCCGTTGCGACTCTGACTGCGGCCTCAGGAAATCTATTAATCATCGATAATAAATTTATAGAAACATAAGCCAACATGGAAGATCTTAGATGAGTATATTGCGGGGATACGTCATTTATGTAACTAACGATCGTACCTAATTTTGTTCCGTCGGATAAATAAACACTCTCTCGATTTACAAATGTATTTTTCGCCGTTGTATCAGCGATTATAAAATCGTACTCGGCATCATCTAAAATTAATCGTGCGTGATGTCTTTTATAATCATATGCACCACCTTGAGTAAATTTACCTATAATTTTTCTACCGAGATCTTTTGCGGTTTTGAGTTTATTAGGAATATCGTCCTTAAACTCGCTGATAACTTCAGAATCTGACATGGGCAACCAAACTTTGGTCTGTGCATGATATGATATAATTGCCTCACTGACCACCAACGATGTCAGTATCATACAATCTAGCATATATCGCAACAAAACTATAGGTGTCCAACGTTTTTCACAAAAATGTCTACCAAACCAAACATAACAAACCTTGTGAAGATTTTCGTTAAACTCGAACGACTCAATACAGGCGAATCCAGTCAGATCAAAATCAGGTAATGGTCCATTAATTGCCACCCGCGTCATCTCGTTTGTTGGGTGACCAAATCTTTCAAAGTACGTAGAACAATCTCCGTATCCCAGAAAACTTCCTGAATAACATGCAACCATATCAACCGAAATAACATCATTGTAATTGTATTTGGTATTCCATAATCCGCCATGTCCATATTCGACGCAGCTTGCGCGTACGTCCTCGAGTAAATCAAATCGTGTTGGTTTCCATGAATTTCGTTCCCTGGCGAAATGAGCCGCAACAGATGGAACGGTAAAACAATTAGTTAGTAATTTGTCAGTATTTTCCACGTGCTTGCACTGTAAAAACGTCGCAAGATTTTTCATCTCGTCATGGAGGAATTCTGTGCGATATATTTCACCGTTCGGTTTGACAAACTGATCAAATTCACCCTCCTCATTACTTTTGAATAACCATACCGATACAGGATCGGTTTTACTTATTTCGTTAATAAAATCAAACATACTATCTGCCACAGAATTATCTGCCCCAGAATTGTCTGCCACAGATAATTCTGTGGGATAAAATCTAACAGTTCGATCACGTGGAAATATTGTTACTGCGTTAGTCCATGCGTGTGCGTTATGATCGATAATATTTATTGGAGCTCCTTTCGATTTATATTTCGACTGGTACAGTACTTCTCCCGTTATTGTTGCTACGGTTATTGGAAATTTTAATATTTTTCCTAACTCAGCAACATCTTTTATTGTAGCACCGGTATCCCTAACTGAATCAGCCCACGAGTTTATTTTTTCACGCCTTAAATCAGTTAATCCATTTCCACGCATCGCGTTTGTAAAGTGTTCTATTACTCGTTCAGCCACACAATTTAACCTTGACAAGGTCAAGGATGATAATTTCATCGGCGCTAGTTTATCAACGTTAGGTTTTTTATTTATCTCATAAATTCCATAAATAACCGCTGTTACAGGATATGCTCGTTCATAATACGGTTTATCAATACCAGTCAATAGACCCGGTCTGGAATTTTTACTTAATATGATAGTTTTATTATTGCCAAGGACAGGATCATATTTGTCACGGATAATCCAACTATCTGTTTCTGTTAATACAATAAATTTTACTCTGAATAAATATTTTTGATTGCCCTCGTATTCAGCGATGTAGTTAATGATAGTTGCCGCTCGCTTGTCATTCATTGTAGCGTCCGTGACAGTGTTGCGTATAATCTTGAACGTTGACCATGTATGAGATGCACCATCCGTGTAAAATTCTTTCTTAGCGTCATGAATTTTCGAGATCAAACTTTTATTTTTCGGATCAACCAGATCTCGTACTGGCAAGTCAGAAGATAATCTGTCAAGGTTGAATTTATACTTAACAGGCCTAGTTTGGGATAATCTCTCAAACTCGTTCATATAACTAAAACAAATATTTAAATAAAGAAAATTATATATATATATACAATGTCCCAATGCAGATGGTTGATGATCGGCTCAGTAAATCGATGCAACAAATCCTGTAGAAAGGAATTTTGTTGGATGCACTCACAAAACATACGACGAGGAAGTCTAGGACCAATACCATGTCTACGGTGTGGTATTGGAGTGCGAGGAAAGACAGAATTATGTGGGAAGTGTGGCGGGAAACGGTTCAGAGAGCTCAAAAGATATTATGACAAAAAAAATAATAGCGGTGAAAACGCTATAAAATCCGTGAAGGATTATATATCAAGATTTCAGACAAACAATGATTTAAACATATAATATTATTATAATGGAGCAAAATATATTTGTCCCACATCCTGTCATAACAAACTATGAATCAAATATTAATGGTATCATCAGACACCGCAAGTTGAAGAGACAAGTTGGTTGTATTAATAATTTTGGTTATCTAAGGTTCACATGCGAGGGGGGGAAAAAACATTATTTCTGTCATAGATTTACGTATGAATGTTTCTTCGGAGTGATCAATGATGGTCTTGTTATTGATCATATTGACGGGGACACTCAAAACAATAATTTATCCAATTTACAAGCTATCTCTTACAGCGAGAATAATACACGTGGAAATACAGGAAGATATAAGACAATCGGAAAGAGGGCGGTAATTTCTACAAACATAGAAACTGGTGAAGAAATTATGTTTCAGTCTATGAACGCGGCTGCGACATATTTTGATATTAACTCGCGTGTGGTAAAATACGTCGCAGATAATATAACCAGATCTACTTTCTCGAAAAAATGTAAACAGAAAATTACATTTCAGTATCAATAACTATCATCACCACATTATTAACTATCATCACCACATTATTAACTATCATCACCACATTGAATTAATTTTTTTTAATTTATGCCACAGAGGTCCTCCATACACTACTGAATTTTTGATTTAAGGGGAGATTACTTTGTAATATATAGTTTTCTTCGTAGATGGTTGTTTTTTTATGATTGTAATTAGTCAGTTTAACTAATTACATCGTATAGTGCCGACGAACCTAACTCATTAGACTCATAAGTATTATTTATGGTTTTTAAATATTTCCCCATCATACAAAAGATAATATTATTGATCCGTAGGAAGCTGTGTGTAAACAGAAACCGTTACTCATTGTAATTGACCTGCAGTTGTGTGTTCACTGAACTTACAATTCTGGAAAGTTCCTTGACTGGTGCATTAATGCCACTGTTATTATTGATTTTCGGTCTGCTACAAATACAGAAACTATTATTCAGAAACTGTTATAAATACAGAAACTGTTATAAATACAGAAACTGTTATTATTCAGAAACTGTTATTATTCAGAAACTGTTATTATCCAGAAACCGCTACAAATACAGAAACTGTTAAATACAGAAACCGTTATAAATGCAGAAACTGTTATAAATACAGAAACCGCTACAAATACAGAAACTGTTAAATACAGAAACTGTTATAAATGCAGAAACTGTTATAAATACAGAAACCGCTACAAATACAGAAACTGTTAAATACAGAAACTGTTATGATTCAGAAACCGCTGTTTACTGTAAATATTGGTTCCTTAGCTATATATTAACTTCCGAAACATATGTTCGGAACAATGTTTGATAGCTCGATCAGTATGGTATTGGACTGTGACGCTCGCGGTCCAGGATCGAATCCCCATGGCTGACAATTTGTCGGTGGTGCGCATAATTGCGATTTTTATAATAGTGGGGGGAACCGCAAGAACCCCTCCGCTCAGCAAATTCACAACCACAATACTGACTGGTTGTTGATACATATTTTCGTATCACCCACTGGATTAATTATTGTGGGTGTGATTTTGCTGAGCGTATATGTTTGTACTGTCCTTAGTTAGTACCGTTTCATTCATAATCTGAGCTCGCTAATACACTCGATAGGGGCTCTTCATTCATTGTATATAACCATTTCATTGTATATCATTCATTTCATTGTATATATGTATATCCTCTAAACTTGGTAGATTGCGGTGGCAAGCTACGAGTTTAATGAGGACTGTGCTGTCCTTGTGCTGTCCTTAGTTAGTGCCGTTTCATTCATAATCTGAGCTCGCTAATACACTCGATAGGGGCTCTTCATTCATTGTATATATGTTATATGTATATCCTCTAAGCTTGGTAGATTGCGGTGGCAAGCTACGAGTTTAATGAGGACTGTGCTGTCCTTAGTTAGTTATATGTTATATGTATATCCTCTAAACTTGGTAGATTGCGGTGGCAAGCTACGAGTTTATGAGGGTTGTGCCGTCCTCCCTCTTGGGCCTCTCGACCGTTGTTTGGCGGGTTAGGGGCTCTCGTAGAGGGAATATTTGCCTAATGAACTTGGTAGATTGCGGTGGCAAGCTACGAGTTCTTGGCTGTGCTGTCCCTGAAACATCCCGACGAACTCGCTAAACACTCGATAGGTGTTCTAGGGATATTTTTTTTTTATTTTAAAGATTTATATATTATATAATGAACCATGAAAATATCAATGATGTAATTGTCGCTATTAAAAAATTAAAAAAAGATGGAATTAATATATCTGATGAACTTAATCCTGAACAAATAGTTTCTGACTTTGAGATTTTACAAGAACGTAAAACCATGGGGACACACACACTATCATCTGAATACAGGCTCATGAAACGGATTCAATCGGCAATGTTTCAGTCGCTAGCTACCGTAGAAGATGATCATGTGAAGGAGTTCGTTCCTCTTTCTACCGCCGTAGAAAGAATTAAGTCGTTATTATCCCACGAGTATGAGGCAAAGAAAACGATTAGTACTCGCATAAGACTATTGAGAAAAATAATGTCAGATCGTGAAACGATCCAAGGTAACTTCGTTACTGATGAAACGATCCAAGGTAACTTCGTTGGTGAAACGATCCAAGGTAACCTCGTTACTGATGATAATGAAAATGAAAGTTTTGGTAACTGGGGTCCAAGTCAACGCTGACCACGTGTATTGATAGTCAAAATCAAGAAAGTTCTAACCTTGTCAAATTTGTTCCTAATAAATTTTATTTATTATAAATTTTATTTTTACTGAGGATTTATTTTTTTTTACTAAAATCAAGAAAAATGCACAAATTACTTGATTCTGACGGGGTAGTTGGTAGTCAAAATCAAAGAAAAATGCACAAATTACTTGATTTCTGACGGGGTAGTTGGTAGTCAAAATCAGGAAAATTGAGCAATTTCGTTGTATTTTAGTAAAAAAAAAATAAAAATCTCAGTAAAAATAATATTATTAATAAATAAAATTAATTTATAATAAATAAAATTTGTTAGGAACAATTTGACAAGGTTAGAACTTTCTTGATTTTGACGGGGTAGTTGGTAGTCAAAATCAAGTAGTTCATGCATTTTTATGTTTCTGAGGGGGTAGTTGGTAGTCAAAATCAAGTAGTTCGTGCATTTTTATGTTTCTGAGGGGGTAGTTGGTAGTCAAAATCAAGTAATTTGTAAAATCAGGAAAATTAATAAATATTATTTTTTTTTGTGATAGAAATTTTAATTTTACTTTCATCGACTAGCTTTTTTAGTTGCCTAGGCCGATTAATTTGTACCAAACACAAATTTGTGCTAGTAATAATAAAATATTTTTTTAAATTGATCGAATTTGATTCTGAAGATCTACGACAAAAGTCTTTACGACAAAAATCCTTAAGACGGAAGTCTTTACGACAAAAATCCTTAAGATTTCACATACAGATCTATTATAAGCTCTTCTTCACGTATGTCAATCAAGCGATTAAGGTGGTCTGTGAGTTTAAAATTGATTCGTGTTAACATATTATTGTGACACCGCAAATACACGGGATTAGTTGGTTCTTGCACGATTAAATTTCCAGGGGGAACTTGTGGTGTGAACGTGTATAGGATGTATCCTTGTTGAGCTTGATTTGATCTTCCGAGATCTATTTGATAGCTGCCATCGATTACGTCACAAACCAGATTGACCGCGACCGTCGGTGTTATATTAACGATCCGCGGGGATACGTGCCTTCCGCCGCCGTGTGGATCATTATCATATCTGAGAACAGTTGGAGGTGGTGCTAGTTTTCTCCATGCATCATGTATTTTAGGGAAGTTTTCGTTGATAAGATCCTTAAGTGTTTTTCTTAATTCATCTGTTTCAAATCCTGGTAGTGTAAAATTTAATAAATCCGATTCAGTTATTTTATAATGATCAATGTATATTTGTTTGAGGCTTTGTTCTGACCAAGGAGAACCATCATTTATCATTTTAATAACAGCCTGATTAGCGTATTTAAGATCTAATACAATTTGATTTAAATGTTGTATCGTTACAATGATCTGATGTTTTAGATTGATATTGGGATACTCCAGGATATAGTTTTTAAGTAAATATGCTAATGTCGTTAATGTAGTTGTGTGTTCAGTTCTAATTGTATTTGCTGTTATTTTGAAATTTTTTTCGTAAACAAATTCAGTTGAAGTTTTCCTATCAGAATCGATGAGAGAAAACGGTATCACAGGATATCTTTTACCATCTAAAATGTAGTGTTCATTTCCAGTCCACGGGTACAAATTTCGGTATTTTGGTATTGTTATAAATTTTGCTTCATCTGTGAGAAATTCATCTAACTTCGGTTCTGGTGGTCCTTCATACACCGGGGGAACATCCGGCCAACCTAGCACGGATCTGATTGAAGATTGATAAATATCAACGGCATAATCAGGCGAGTTTATTTCAACCGTCGAGGACAACGTCGGCTCGTGAACGTTTATTGATATTTTTGATTCCTTTCCCGTTATTGATTTTATTCTACGCGCAAATTCCTCACCGATCTCTTCAATCTGGTAACTGCCGGTTGGTATTCCAACAACAACCCAGTCAGGTGTTCCATCGGGTTTGTTGTTGTTAGTAAATACGAGCGAATTATTTGCTGGTGTACCATTAAATGATTTTGATCTGATATTTGGCCAGCTGTAATATACTCGTAATTGTGCTAGTGCTATTTCTTTTACTGGAATTGCAATAGGAAAATTAACACTAAATTCAGGATTAGTTGAACTTACCGAGATCATCGTTATCTTTGGCGGAGTTGTGTTGGTCACGATCTGCTGGAGTAATTCTGTCATTATTGATACTTGTATCTTTAATACCTTCATCGTATATTTTGGTCATCATTGAAAATTCGAAATCAGATATAATTCCATCACTGAGACTCGCTGATAACAACGAGGATAATTTCGAGTATGCTACCGTCGCTGTATGTAATTTTATTTTGTAATCGGATAACTTTTCGTTCGTACAAGTACATATTTTTTTTGTGATGATACTAAGCACACCTGCAATAGTTGTTGCTGCTGAAATACAGATAGTTACAGCTACTGGTGCCATCGTTGTCAACGCTGATAATATTACACCGGTTCCAGCAACAACAGCGGATACTGAATAAACAATCACATCAACGATAACCAATCGTCGTCGATATTTTTTTACTTTTACTGTATATTGATCAACTTGATCTTTTAGCGCAGCCTGCCATTCACGCGCTTGATTGTATCTGTATTGCGCACCGTCCATATATATTTTTATGCCGTAACCAATTGAGGTGTTTCAGCTACAAATTCCAAACACCACCAGAAGGATGTTGCGGTTAATTTCTTATCATCTGCTTCCAGAATAAATATTTCTTCGGTTCCGATATTTAATACAACAGATACAACCCCGGAAAACCTGTCGGTGGAATGACGCCATGGAAACGTTGTAAATATTTCAAACTTAGCGGCGGAAAACACAGACAGCCTGTACACGCCAGTGACTGTTGCGGTATATTTGATAGTATTATTTTGCTGCGACCATGTTGCAAATCCCGATGATACCGTGCATACGATGTTTGTAATATGCCCGGGAGTTATTGCAGCTGGAATTTTAATCAGATTGGTTTTACTGATAATCTCAGGAATTCCCGTTACGATGTCTAGTTGTGTTCGTTTGATCGTGTCTAGGTTATTTTTGATATCAACGAGTTTCATGTCAATGACGGAAGGAGTTCCAAAGAACTTACTTATGGCATCATCGGTCTTTTGAAAATTTCTTCGAAGCCTTAAAAAACCGGTTACGTGAACATCATATTCGGCCCGTAACGTGGATAATTTACCGTCTACGGTGCCATAGTTGACGTCGACGTATTTTTTTGTTGCTGCATCTTCGTCAGATGTTGGATCTTTTAAAACTACTATTTTGTTCCCGTTCATGCTAAGTTCACCTGTCATTGTGTCACCGGTGTTTCTCACGCGATTAGCAACACTTTTTGCAATTTCATCTCTGATGGTTTTAAGTGACATACTTGAATCTCTGATTTTGCCGCTCTCAGTAAACACGGGAATATTATCTGTAACTGCACCAAGTACTCGCCGGACTATATCATTCCATTTGATATTGCTGGTTTTTAGTTTACCATATCGATCTTGAAAAATAACAACTTCATCTGGATCAACTCCAGCCAGGTTCATAATATCAGCGAGGTCATCTTTAGTCGCATACTTTGACAGATCAACGTCGGATTTTATTTTCTTAACGCGTGAAGATCTTCCGTAAATGTCAACCATTATAATAAGATCCGTTGTTTAAAATGCTTTACGCGCAACAAATCGGTTGCTTGTATAATCGTGCACGACTTTATGTGGCGGCTTGGATGATTTTGATATAGCGTCGAGTACATTAATTACTTCACGGCCGCATATTGGCGGATCTGTCATTGTTTGTGTGGGTAGCGTTGAATACCAAACTTTATAACCGCTAGTTGTTGCGTGGAGTGGTGCGACATACTTGATAAATTCAACAGGTGGAGCTAACCCGTACGAATCAAAATAAACAATTCCACGCGGATCAATCGCGTATGATACCCAGTGAGTACCAGGTCCGGAACGTTTGTCAAGATTAATAATACCTGTTTCTAGTTTGTTTGGTTGTTTCGGTAATTGATCTCGCATAAAAACACCTCTAAAGGCAGATATTTTTAATTTTTTAGCAGCATCAAGTAAATCAAAATTTGATGCTGCAACATCTAACGAAATGACCCTGGAAGCCTTAGGCCTCTCCCCCAACGAGATCCCGGTAATCTTAGACCGCGTCCCTTTTTTTTGTATCCCTTTCCTGCTGCTTTCTTTAGTGCCATTCCAGCTGCTGTTCCAACAGCACCTAACGCGGCCGCTTTTGCTACGGCTGGAGCAGCTGCAGCTATTAATGCCGGAATGGCCGCAAGAAGTGGAAATATACCACCCGTTTTAACCATGTCTTTGATGGCGCTCGAGGAGAGATGGAATTGAACTCCAGTTTTTGATTCTAGGGCTTTATTGAAATGTTTAATCTGATTATTTGTCAACGATAATTTGTTTGGACCACCACTAATATGATCTCGTTTCAGTGATATTTTAGTTCCGCATTTGTTGGCGGTTTTTGATTGAAGCTTTTTTACCTGACCCGGGGTCAGAGTAACATTAACATGACTATACGACATTTTTATATAAAATATATTTTTCTAAATAACACGATTAAAGATTTTCCACCGGTGCATCAACGACCCTCATTCGACCACTGCCACCTTCAAGTAACATGGCCTTGTCGCTAAGTATGACCGCGATCGCTCTGTAAGGACCATAAACAATTGGTGGACCAGCCGCGATTTCTGGCAGGGCATTAACACGAGCTCGAAAGTGTATATCAACAACAGATTGTTTGGATAAATCAAGATGTTCTAGTGAAAAATAATAAATCGGATATAGACCTGTAAAATCTAGTTGTGATATTTGCAACCCGGTATCTATATTTTGATCACGTCCCATGAATGACATTAAACGATGATATGCGCGCTACATGATTTTGTGCATAATTTAGTTGTATATCCTCGGATGGTTCTTGATGTCCATTTATCCGTAAAGAAACTTCACTAACTCCAAGGTTGTCAAATATCATATGTGAACGTTGTTGATTATTCGTCCGAGCATTATTTTGTAGTGCAATAAAAATATGTCGTGGTGCAGAAACACCTTGTTGTGATGCTATATGCCATGTAAATAAACCATTGATATCGCTTTGAGCAGCATCTGTGGTTACTGTTAACCATGATAGCAATGATTTACCGCCTTGATCCATAAAAGATAGTAATTTTTGTTCCTCAGTAATAGATGGAGTTATTACTGGCATCCACAATGAAAGTTTTGATATATTTACTTTACCAGCATCAGCAACACCAGCACCTCGCCAGATTGCATCATTATCATTACCTTTTCTTACGAGCTCAATTGTGTGTTTAGCTCCAAAGATGACTTTTCTAACATTTCTGCAAAATCCAAAGATGTGTGATAATGGAATTGCACACGAAAAATTTCTATTATTTCCCGACAGCGATGCTTGGCGTGTTGCAAATCCTAAGTTGAAAGTCGTGCTATCACCTTTTACAATATCAAAAGCAGCAGCTGGTCTGGCTGCATATTCAGGACCATCAGCAACCGGTTGTGGATCAGATGCAGTATCTACTGGTGTTCGTATTTTAGCATACCTGATATGATCAGCGTTGTCGGTGATATCCTTAGCAAACATCATTGTTGGACCAGCTGATCTTGTAAAGTCGTTAGAATATCTCGCCAGACCAATTATTGTTGTAGCAACATCAACATCCTTCTGAATTGATTCAATATTTTTTCCATCAATCATGTATGTGGCGCTATCAAACAACGCCATGATCCCGTTGTTGACAAAACCAACACGCAAATTAGCAGCATATGCCGTATTAGCTACAACATTCGTTACAAGTGTACCTTCTACTTCAATAAACGCTTCAGCGGGCAAGAAATATCTACTTGTATCATGAACCTGTAATTCGATTCTCCCCGGATGATTTGGTTGTCTTGCGTCATAAGAATAAAACTGATAATCACGTCCTGACTCGTACTTAAGGACAGGTGCCTCCATATCAAATGCTGGGTCTGATTCGCGCCTGAACATTTTATTATAGTTACCATTTTTCCAAATGATAATCATCGTCGACGAAGACCACTTCCTGCTATTAAATTTGCTGTTATATTTTTTTCCGCTTCTTCAGATATCGCCGCTAGTTTTTGATTTGCAGCCTGATTTATTATTTTACTTACGTCTGAGGGCATCACCTCAGTACTTGGTAATTTTACTGGTGGTTGTTGTTTTCGTCGCAGTAATCGTGCTAGTCTTTCTTTGATCGCCGAGAACGCCTTACCAGCAACATTGACAATTGCACCAGGAGCTTTATCACGAACAATATCAATAGCCTTCATCGATAATTGTTTTGCAACAGGTGCTACTTTGGGAGCTATCCTCGTGAATAATCCTCGAATGACATCACCAAGTCCATTTCCGTAAATTGCTTCATAGATTGGTAATCGTGAGTTTACCGCTCTAACCTGTGTGGGTTTACGATGATTATCATGCACAATCATCTTATTTTATTTACCATTTATCTAACAACTAGTCATCAACGAGCTCATCAATAAGTTCTCGGTAAACGCCAATATCCATGATACCACCTTGAAATAGTCGCCGACAAATATCAGCTGCTTCATTGGTTATTTCTGGTGAATTATTTCCAGCACGTTTTCCTCCTATGAGAACTTCTAACCGTGATACGTCATTGATGATATTATCAGGACAAATAAAATTATTTCCCAGACCACTGCCAGTAGCTCCTTCTTCTTCTGATTTCTTAAATAGTCTTAAGGGTGATCTTTTCTTAAATAGTCTTGAGGGTGATACTTCTTCTTCTTCCTCACTTATTGTTCTGAGAGATTTTGGTTCTTTTTGTGCAAGATACATGTCTATTTTTCTGCGATAATCATTATATACCTTATCACTAGAGTAAACTCTATCTTTATTGTAATATATACGATATATCCATTTATACCAGATTTCAGGATCACTAATACGAGCGGAACTATGTTCAGGTCTTAAAAGTTCTTCTTTTTTATCAAAACTTTCTACTGCAAGTTTTGATAACGTATTAATATCCTCAATTTCTTTTATGAACTTGATACCCGCACTAGTAAATTTATTGCTCAGCATAATCATTTTCCCTTCTTCTGATTTTGTTGATTCACGATCTTTCATATCACCTATCTCAGCACGAAGTTGTCCAATTTCTTCAAGTATTTCCTCACCAACAGGTGGAGGCTGAGCCGCAGCTATTTTCCCGGCTATGCCAGTTGGAAGGTCTCGTAAAATCTCCCTTGTCTGTTTAGTTCTTCTTGCTATTTTTTTTGATACCGGAAGAAGATCTTCTTTGATGACAGTTGTAACTTGTTCAGTAGCTGCAGTGACGGGCTTAAACAGTTTTTTAGTGTCTTCTTCAAACTCAACTTTTGATTCTTGCTGCGCTTGCAGATTTTTTCTAAATGAGTCTTTGACAGGAAGAAATTTTTTAATTGCTTCTAATCGTTCTCGAGCTGTTCTTGCAGTATGAGATTCTGGATGTATCATTTATTATAACATGATAATTTAATTAATATCAGCAAAAGAGGAATACAGAAGTTTGATGATATATTATAAACACAGAAAGAACATAAATCCCAAAATAGAAAAACCGCCATCAGAACTTGAATATTACTTGAAACATAGAACAAATTCCGAAGATTCAGATGAAGATGAAACAGATGAAGATTTCCATGATTCAGATGATGATTCCCAATATTGATAGCAGCAGAGAGGGGCGTCTACGGTTCTGTTTGGGACAAACAATAATCGTAGACGTGGTAATTGACCTCTATGAGTGGTCACTATTTTTTTTGGTAAAACACAAGGGTGACCATTCCCCTAAGTGGTCTGTTCACCCTCTCTGCTGCTTCTTTACAGAAGACAACGGTAGGTACTTAGACTTTACATATAGTGTGGACTCCGATAAACTTATAATAGGTCGAAAGAAAGAAAGAAAATAACAAAATATCAAACAGATCTCGAAATTAGAAACACATATTTCCTATTCTCAATGTCGTGTGCAGGCAGTTGTTCCGAGTATTAGTTTTGACTGTCACTGATGGCGGAATAATTTTGTACGGGCAGACGTAATCACTCAACGTAATTTACAGCGTGACACTTTTCACGCCCAAAATTAAACATTCTCTTATAGTGCCTAGACGTGTTCGTTGACTTAAACATAGAGAAGTGTCTCACAAATCATACGACGCTACATTGCCATTACAAATGTAGGATGTATTTATTGGTGTCAAGAAAGAATATAGTAGATTATAGTGTAACAACCTACGTTTGCATCTATAATGTTTAGCAATATTTGTTGGCAATTTTGCAATGAAATATCATGACTGGAAGAAAATGTTTCGAAATGCTTTAAACTTCGAAGTTATGAACAGACAGACGGACGTTGATATTTCTCAGGATTCGTTCTCAGTGAACGTCCACGTAGCCAGATAGAATAAGCATGTATGCATGTATGTACGTACGCACGTATGGAAGACTCCAAAATCCAACGACTTGAACATGCACATTTTTATTAACGTTTGTATTAGTAGTACAATCTGGAGTAAAAGTTATACACTTACGATTTAATGGAACATGCATGTCAGAGCATTCAAACGCAATACTTGAAATTTTTTTCTTCGTTCTTGGTAATTTCGTCCATTTTCATCAAAACGAACTAAGCATCTCATGGATTTGAATTCCATCACTAATAGAGGAATACAATTATGTACATAAAGATAAACAAGTAACAACACGTGAGATATCCTATTTGTACGTATTGTTGTATTTCTAGTTTTTTGTATGTTGAAATTTAGTATCCGTAAGCATTTTTATTTGAATTGCGACCCGTCAGGGCTTAGGGTGCCGAGGTTAATTTACACTAGCTTTGTGCATTATGTTGTTCATTTATTGCATCTTTTTTACTCGCGTACAAGCGTTAATTCTGGTGATCAAAATTATGCTTGAAATTTAGCTTAAGGAAAGGAATATTTTATATCTAAAAATACTATACAAATCACAACAGATTAATAAGTCTATGAAAATTAAATCCAAATGTAGCTAAACACTAGCAACGAAAGTGTAGTGCTGGATCCTTTTCTTGAGATAATCATAGTATCCCGAATCCGAGTTTAAACGGTACAAATCTGTGGTGTGCTAATTACTGAAAATATATAGTGAACCCTTCAACAGTTGACGTCTATGCATTGCGAACAGTAGATAATAAGTTGAAGCAAACGAACCTGACACTGACGACGTTGAGCTCCTCTTAAGGGCATTGCTTGAAACCCCTGCATATCAAGATAACCAGGAATCTGTCAATTGTAAAAGACGTATTGATGAAACAGTAGTTAAGTCAATACGCTTGTCATTTATGTTAAGCTCATAGGCATGATCTTTAAGACACAGAGTTTCACTTCTGCGCCATGTATAGCATCATGTTGCGAATAGCAGTTGTAACAATAAAAATGGGCTTTGGTTTATCTAGATATAAATTATGTTCTACCACAGGCATCTAATATCCGCTTATTCATTCCATTAAATGATAAAAGTATATTTGATCACTTCAGCCCTTAATAATTGTTAATATAGAGTATTTAGCAGTTAGCTGGGTCAAACAACCGGAATGCGTGTATCTGATATTTAGGCAATTAGTTAAGTCAAACAAACTGAACTCATTTATTTGCTATTTAGGTTAATTGAAGTATCATGTAATTGTCATGGATTTTATATTTCATGTGATGTTAATCTATATAATTAATGTCCAATGTTTGCTACACATTTCGAAAAACATTCATCATATCTGGTGTGCCAATCGCATTCGTTAGACATGAGACTTTCTAAAAGACATTAACATGCGGTTGATTAAACATGACCTTTTTGACGGGACATTAATATGATTTTAATGGTTGAATAAAAACTAAATACTTTGACAGCTTGTTTGACAAGGTCTATACAAAGAGACTTGTGTTGCAAGAGATGTGTGCATTAGTTACTATCGTCAACTTATACCTAAGCGTAAATTTCGTTTTTTTGGTCCATTTCAGATACGATGGGTTTGAATATTTAATTCAAATACGATGCGTTTGAATATTTATTTCAAATACGATGAGTTTGAACACTTAATTCAGATACGATGAGTTTGAATACTTAATTCACATACGATGAGTTTAAATACTTAATTTAAATCCGATGAGTTTGAATACTTAATTCGAATACGAAGCGTTTGAATACTTAATTCAAATACGATGAGTTTGAATACTTAATTCAAATAGGATGAGTTTGAATATTTAATTCACATACGATGAGCTTGAATACTTAATTCAAATACGATGAGTCTGAATACCTAATTCAAATACGATGAGTCTGAATACTTAATTCACATACGATGAGTTTGAATACTTAATTCAAATACGATTAGTTTGAATACTTAATTCAAATACGATTAGTTTGAATACTTAATTCAAATACGATTAATTTGAATACTTAATTCACATACGATGAGTTTGAATACTTAATTCACATACGATGAGTTTGAATACTTAATTCAAATACGACGAGTTTGAATACGTAATTCACATACGATGAGTTTGAATATTTATTTCATATACGATGAGTTTGAATACTTATTTCATATACGATGAGTCTGAATACTTAATTCAAATACGATGAGTTTGAATACTCATTTCAAGTGCAGATACTATTAATATGGTTCTGTAATAGCACTTACAAATGGTTCAGTTCCTCTTTCAAAAGTCTAGGATTCAGCCAATGTAGGTATGTGAGAAAGCTTGCCAGTAGCTTCTCGTGGGTCGGTGGTTCTTTCCAGGGTTTTCCTGGGTTCTTCCTCCACCATTAATACTGGCCGCCATGTATAGCCTATCGTGTGCTGAAAAATGGCGTTAAACCCCACAATAACAATAACAATCCTCTTTCAAAAGTAATCGATGACAATAATTAAAGTTAACGACCAGAGAAAATTATGCGACGTTTGCAATACTTTAGCCAGATATGGGATTATCATAGTAGTAAACATACAAAAATGTTTCATGAGCTACTCTTTTTTTACAGATGTAATTACAGCAATATCAGTAACACGAGCACAAAAGCAGCATGAATGATTGAAAGTGGAAGAATATCTATGCATATGAACAGCGAGACCTAATGTTTTCTTGTGGCTGCGAGTTACATCGTTAATATCTTATCAGATGGTGTACTGATTCATAATCAAAGATCCGCTTGGATCTTTTAAGTGCGGCTTACACAACGCTAAAAAACAACGCCTTTTCACCAGTAAAGAATAAGGCAGAAGTACAACGATGCCATGGGCAGAGCATGAACTGTCATGGAAAATAAAATATAGAATTCTTAAGAATTTTCATTGTTGATAATTTATTCTGCTAAAGCTTCCCAATATATGTTATTGTGTGTCGTCCTCAATAACATAAGTATATACAAGGAGGTCAACATTCCAGCTGATGAATTAAGTAGTGATAATGAAGATAATTTGAATGTGCAAATAAATAGTGGATGGACATGTTTCGGGTTATTATATATACGTGATGTTCTTTTAATTTATTACCAAACAATATTACTCTATATACATAATGAAATATACGACTTTGTGGGAACATTGTGGAATATAAGTAGAGTTTAGCACATTGTCATGTTCCCATCTATTACAATACATTCAAGGGCTAATACATATCGATTTATGGAGCAAAGGTCAGTCCATTTTTATGCCTATACCGCCCTCCTACTAGTAGAAAAAACAAGCTGGCAGACTCTCACTTTTTGGAACAGTTTCCGAATCTCCCAACTATGCAAATTCAATAGGTGGCAACCTGATTATTCTTGGAGATTTCAACTTTCACTTTGACTGTCCCGGAAACTCAAATACATCAAAACTCATAGATTCAGCCTCAAACAGTCAGTTAACCATCCCACTCATAAATATGGTCACATTTTAGACTGAACTCTTCATAGACCTGATAATAACATTCTACGGTCCTCCCTGGTATCCATTGACCCTGCATCAGATCAGCTCTGCATTATATGCCATCTTGACGTATTAGTCCCTAACCCTCCACCTTTATCTGCTACTAAGAGAAACCTCCGTATGATAAATAGAACCAAACTAATGCACGACATCCAAGCTAACCTAACAACTTGCTTACCTCCTACCGCAGAACAACTCGATAACTGCCTGCGCTCATTGCTTGACAAACATGCCCCAGCTACCAAGTGCAGAGTGTCAATTCAAAAGTGTTCTCCATGTTATAGCAGTGTTAGGGACCAGCTTCGCACTTCTAAAAGAGGTCGCCGTAAAGCTGAGAGGCTCTGGGTTTCCACCAGACTCAGTATTCATAAGCAAATATATGAAACCCCTAAAAAGAATGTCACAAATATAGTCCATGCAGCAAAATCAGCCCACTACACTACTAAGATCATGGAAAGTTCCAGCTGCAAAGAGCTCTTCAATATTACTAATAAGCTAATGTCAAGGAACAAATATACACGAATTCCAACTATCTTCTCTCCAGTCGACCTTCCGGACATGCTTGCAAATTTCTTCCGTGACAAAGTACAAACCATCAGAGATAAGCTTGACACCGCAATTTCAATTGACTCGTCATCACCATACAGTAGGGATACAGAATTTGAGCGGCAACCATTAGCAGCATTTGAACCTGTCTCTATGGATTTGGTACATACAATCCTGATGAAGAGTGCACCAGCGTCATGTGAACTTGATCCAATTCCAACATCACTGCTGCTTGAGTGCTTACGTTATTAATGTTACTGATGTTATTAATACCTCTCTCTCATCCGGGGAATCCCCATCATTTTTCATTGTAAAGCCTCTGCTGAAGAAACCAACACTATACCATAACGATTTAAAGAACTATCGCACTGTTTCTAATCTCCCATTCATATCAAACATCTTAGAAAAGGTTGTCCTATCCCAGCTTGTATCTCATCTAAATTCAAACAGTCTTTTTAGCAATGTACAATCTGCATATCGACCTTGCCACAGTACTGAACCTACTCTTCTAAAAGTAGTTAATGACATTCTGTCTGTTTTGGATAGCGGAAAGATTACAGTCCTCACCCTCCTTGATGTATCTGCAGCATTTGACACAATATACCATGACATATTACTTCACCGTCTTTAGCATGTATTTGGCATTCATGATAGAGCCTTACTGTGGTTCAAGTCCTACTTGGTCAACAGGACACAAATTGTATCTGCAAATGGAATACACTCCTGCCAAGTTAATCTATGGTGTGGTGTTCCAGAGGGGTCTGTTTTTGGACCTGTTCTCTTCATTCTGTACACCCAGTCGCTCTCAAGTGTCATAGATCATCATTCAGTGTCTCACCAATTGTACGCTCATGACAACCAAATATACAAATCTAGCCACCCAACTGAAGTTGAGACACATATTAATAATTTCCATGAAATTTAAATTTTCATGACTTAACAGCTAACTGGAGAAGAAGAAAAAAATTATACCAGTAACATTTTCGTGTACTGAAGAAACATCTTATGCATTGAATTACATTCTGTTAAATTGTACATGCATAATCATGCAAAATATGTGATTTATTTATTGTGTAATATAATGTATTTGAGCAGCTTGCTAGAAGAGAATTTCCTTTTCTAAAATAACAGTGAATACAATGTGTTGTCTTATTGACCTTAAACAGTAGTTGGATTGAATCAATAACTCGGTTAGAAATGTTTCATAAACTGTGATTATGTAACGTGATCATGCAATAATAATAGACTCATCAAATTTTGTAAAAATCACAATAGAAGCTATCGTAATGAAAACATGAAGCAACAGTGTCTCAAATGCTTAAAAATAGAACAATGTAGTTATAAAGACTTTAAACTTCGCAACCATTCTGCAGATGGAATTACATTTAAAAATATACCTCAAATTTTCGTCTTTCATAAACATGGACCCATTCATTCCAATGAAAGCTGACATTCTGATATGGGCCGACTATACACTGAGATAAAAAATAAATTCAAGATTGAGCTGCTTTGTGCTACCTTGATCAGGGGAATTTTTATGATTTTTTAATCATCTGATAAGCTAATTGTGTTTATAAATTACTGTCGTGTATGTGCATACATTATTATGTTAATGTGGTATTGAGAAACGGTCACAAATATATTGAGGACCGATTGTAAAACGCAAATGCAAAAAATGTCATATAGATTACAAGCCGTCTGATCTATAATTGAGGATTCTTCAAATTTAAGATAGTGACACCGGGCTCTGGTAATTAATTGAATCTGACAGGGACTCCTGTTCGATTATGTATTACAGGACAGTGCTTCCTAACTAATGCATAAACCTAGCACCGACCTTTCTATTGACTATGTTGAGTACAAACAACACCATACTGAGATATAATTATAAATAAAGACAAAACGAAGACTGAGAAATAAACCTCACAAACGCAATGAATATATTCCACAAGTGACGAGGTATTTTGTACTTTGTATGCGATATATAATTCAATTATATACAAAGAAATGTTCACTGTTAAATCTTGTCTTCTTGAGAAAAAACATTCCAAGTACAAGAAAAGATGATCACATTAATCGTTTTTGAAGAGTCATTAAACTGACCACCTATATTCGTTGAGTGAGAAGTACAATTATTTTAGCTGAATAATAATGTTAATTTTTTTTTCATTTATTTTGTCTCGAATTGAGCAAGCTTTAATTACGTTAATTTTTTACTAAACTCCATTCCGTAACAAGGAGATTGCTCATATATAAAGAAAAATATCGACAAAAGATAGTCAGATAATAATGGATACAATTGTACAGCTTTTATTGTAATAAGTCACGTGAGCACTTACAATAAACTAATCCTGAAGTCTTTAATTCTCTCAAGATAACTGACATTAACAATTCATAATTGTGCTAAAAATAAGTTACCATTGACAGCGACAGTTTCACAAATATTACATGTGATATGAAACATCTGTGATATGAGTAGCGATCTGGGCGGAATTCATTGGACGATGTTTGTTTTGTCAATCCATTATATAGAATAATGTATTGTGATTTATGTTAGAACTGAATTGCAAAACAGGGTTATCATTGGATCAACGAAAGGCGTCTACCGCACTGTATTTCACGAGTAACTTCAGTTGCATGAAGTCGTCTGTACACTGTCGACTCACATATTTTTTAAGCAGTTCCTGAATGTGTGTATTTTCAGACATTGTTCCAGATGATCTCGTCTTGAAAATGCCATTACAATTGTAAAATTGTAAAACCAATCATTAATACATGATTATAATTTACATTTATTTCATGCCTTTATCATGATGATCAGGAGCAGTTTGATTAAGAATCAATTAGTCAATCAGAAACACCATATTCTACAGTATTTTGCTTGTACAAGGAGCGAAAAAGACTCAGGTACTATAAATAATGTACGAAGTGCAAAGGCCAACGTACAAAGTACAAGAACTAAGGTACAAGAGTTAAGGTAGAAACGCTAAGTTAAAAGTATAAACGCTGAGTTAAAAGTGCAAAGTCTAAGGTACTAATTACAATCAAATAAGGAAATCAGTGAAAACCTTCCTAAGTAGCTGTGTGTGGACACAGTTTTATTTGTATTATATTACCTAGGACTTACATTGGAAATATAATTTTGTATCATATCCATTTTTTCAATATGGTATGGCTTAACTTATCTTTATAAAGCAGTTATATGTTATGTCTGTTATGTACATTTTAACGATATAACACTGTGCAGATTCACACATTTGTCTAAGGGAGTCTCCACAAACATAAATTAGATTCATCAGTGATTCCTCTTTTAGGTGATATGTATGTATGGTCTGAAAGAAACACACGAGCAAAAAGAAATAATGATCTGATATAGATCCATAATGAGCGTTTAGTATATATATATATATATATATATATATATATATATATATATATATATATATATATATATATATATATATATATATATATATATATATATATATATTTATATAGCACACATCCAAGACATTGAACATCAAATGTGTTATTATTTAGGTGCAAACACAAAATCGTTACCAAATTATGCCTGAATGACGTCTGTAATGACAAAGGAATGTTAAGAATGTTTTGTCATATAGGCAAACAAAATACATGAAATACATTAGAATAATAATAAATTTAATGGTATGCTTAGTTTGATTGTGAAACAGAGATCACTCACATAACTGTAGCGTGCTTAATGTTTGTATTAGATAATTCAAATATTTATTTGGGAGGTAGAATTGCGCTGGTGTATTGTAAATACATTCCGAAAAACCTGCATGAAATTGAACAGATTAGCCAGCATTTTAGTAATATGCTATGAATAATAACAAGAGACTACCTGTCGTGCCAAGTCATTAATAGACTACCTGTCGTGCCAAGCCATTAAATAGACTACCTGTCGTGCCAAGCCATTAAGAGACTACCTGTCGTGCCAAGCCATTAAGAGACTACGTTTCGTGCCAAGCATTAGTAGACTACCTGTCATGCCAAGCCATTAAGAGACTACCTGTCGTGCCAAGCCATATTTTACTGGCATTAGATGATGCTATGTATGTTAATTAGAGACCATCGGTCACGATGGACCATACTTTACCGACAGTATCAGATGTTCTGTATGTTAATTATAGACCATCGGTCACGATAGACCATGCTTTACCGACAGTATCAGATGTTCTGTATGGTAATTATAGACCATCGGTCACGATAGACCATGCTTTACCAACAGTATCAGATGTTATGTATGTTAATTAGAGACCATCGGTCACGATAGACCATACTTTACCGACAGTATCAGATGTTATGTATGGTAATTAGAGACCATCGGTCACGATAGACCATGCTTTACCGACAGTATCAGATGTTATGTATGGTAATTAGAGACTATCGGTCACGATAGACCATACTTCACCGACAGTATCAGATGTTATGTATGGTAATTAGAATTTACGTGTCATGAAAAACCATATGTTGCTGGCTTTACCTGATGATATATGTATAATAAGAGACCTCCTATTTTCACTAGCCAGAGGCTAAAGGCAGTATATGATGCTATCTATGGGAATGATATATTACTTTGTCATTACAAACCTTACTTTATTAGTATTGACTGACACTATGAAGGGTTAATGAGATACCTACTATCTTGACTACCAATATCTGGAAGGCAGTATATGATGCTATGGGAATGAGGGATTAGCTATCGGGGTAATCCTTCACTGGCGCTACCTGATGCTATGTATGGAAATAGGAGACTATATGTCATGACTATCCATATTTGCAAATAGGAGACTATATGTCATGACAACCCATACTTGTAAATAGGAGACTATATGTCATGACAACCCATGCTTGTAAATAGGAGACTATATGTCATGACAACCCATGCTTGTAAATAGAAGACTATATGTCATGACAACCCATGCTTGTAAATAGGAGACTATATGTCATGACAACCCATACTTGTAAATAGGAGACTATATGTCATGACAACCCATACTTGTAAATAGAAGACTATATGTCATGACAACCCATGCTTGTAAATAGGAGACTATATGTCATGACAACCCATGCTTGTAAATAGAAGACTATATGTCATGACAACCCATGCTTGTAAATAGAAGACTATATGTCATGACAACCCATACTTGTAAATAGGAGACTATATGTCATGACAACCCATGCTTGTAAATAGAAGACTATATGTCATGACAACCCATACTTGTAGATAGAAGACTATGCGTCATGACAACCCATACTTGTAAATAGGAGATGATATGTCATTACTGACAACCCATACTTGTAAATAGGAGACTATATGTCATGACAACCCATACTTGTAAATAGGAGACTATATGTCATGACAACCCATACTTGTAAATAGGAGACTATATGTCATGACAACCCATACTTGTAAATAGGAGACTATATGTCATGACAACCCATACTTGTAAATAGGAGACTATATGTCATGACAACCCATACTTGTAAATAGGAGACTATATGTCATTACTGACAACCCATACTTGTAAATAGGAGACTATATGTCATTACTGACAACCCATACTTGTAAATAGGAGACTATATGTCATGACAACCCATACTTGTAAATAGGAAACTATATGTCATTACTGACAACCCATACTTCTAAATAGGAGACTATATGTCATGACAACCCATACTTGTAAATAGGAGACTATTATGTCATGACAACCCATACTTGTAAATAGGAGATGATATGTCATGACAACCCATGCTTATAAATACGAGACTATATGCCATGATTGACAACCCATACTTGTAAATATGAGACTATATGTCGTGACATCCCATACTTGTAAATAGGAGATGATATGTCATGACAATCCATACTTGTAAATAGGAGACTATATGTCATTACTGACAACCCATACTTGTAAATAGGAGATGGTATGTCATGACAACACATGCTTGTAAATAGGAGACTATATGCCATGACTGACAACCCATGCTTGTAAATAGGAGACTATATGCCATGACTGACAACCCATACTTGTAAATATGAAACTATATGTCATGACAACCCATACTTGTAAATAGGAGATGATATGTCATGACAACCCATGCTTGTAAATAGGAGACTATATGCCATGACTGACAACCCATACTTGTAAATATGAAACTATATGTCATGACAACCCATACTTGTAAATAGGAGATGATATGTCATGACTGACAACTCATACTTGTAAATATGAGATGATATGTCATGACAACCCATACTTGTAAATAGAAGACTATGTGTCATGACAACCCATACTTGTAAATAAGAGACTATATGTCATTACTGACAACCCATACTTGTAAATATGAGACTATATGTCGTGACATCCCATACTTTATTGTCAATGTATGATGCTAAGCATTTTAATGACAGTCCGATTGTGCATGGGACTTCTCAATAGTTACCCAACGCTCATGACAACTACCAATCCTCGGGCAGGATGTATTTAACTTAGCTCTGTTTGAGTCTTTCCAAAATAAACGAATATAAAACAGAAGGCAGAGAAGATCTACACTGTGCAGTTTTGTTTATATTTATTTATTCCAATTAAACAAATGTGTTGTTAACACGGTATGATGGCCCATTAACTTTATAATGCATTTTAAGCAGCATCTCTTCAACTGTAGCGCCACAACATGTCTTCAGGCTAGACTATGGCTGTTGGATTTTTGGGATAGATACTTTACGCAAATCATACTAATTGGTTTTTTAAGTTAATTCCAGATATCAATTTGTCTCTTTATTACTCCATCATTAATCTGTACGTACACACATACTTCTATGCATACATACATACACACACACACACACACACACACACACACACACATACACACACATACATACATACATACATATACACATATACATACATACATATGAATCATTTGCTACCGTTGATATTGGTAGCGGACATTACTTATCAGAATTCACAGTTCTGTACATATAGTTAAAATATGATCATATTGATTTAATTAGTCAATGTATAGAACTTTTTATCACTTTAAAGTGTACATCCAAACATCTTTAAGAAATGAGAGATCATTTTTGTATTTCTCTTCAAACGGTATCATCTCATGCAAGGAAAGTAAGCCACATATTATAATCAAAAAAACTGTTTCCTGTTGAAAACCTACTTTAATTTTATCGCGTCTTGAAATGTAGTGCCAAGTCCTGTTCCAAGTAAATTCTAGCTGATCTTTACATTAAGGAGGTCAGACCTGGGTTTTTATGCAGTTATCATCAGCCAATTTATCTGTTCATTCGTCAATGCATGCATAATCCTTTAAAGTTACTGCTATATCATCATTATCAAAGGAAATCTCAATTTTAAACTGCTCTTTATTTTAACATGCACTAAAACAAGTGTTGAAAGATATTCCACAAAGCATTTCTGTCGAAAACCTAAGAATACTTCGCAGTTATCTTTGAAAAGGAAATATAACAATAACTAGTTATTTACACTATTCTTTGTATACATGATGGAAAGCAACGTTTGTTACCGGTAGTGATAGTGTCATTACACAGGCAAACCTAACATCATGTACAAAAGATGGACAAAACAACACTCTTTGCCTAATAAAATGAGCAGTGATGTGTACAGTTATTTTAAAAAGAAAACATATAAATAATTAAAGAATAATGATGTTATTTGATGAGCAAAGGCAATTTCAAATACCGTTCAGTTGAAAGTCCTTTTCGAACAAATGGTAATGCATTTCCTACTTCGATCAATTTGCTGACTGTTACGTCTGCCATTATTGGCGAAACGATGCTAATAATGTTATATCCGAGCTAAATGTATTACTTACTGAACGATTTATAACCTATAAAGCGAAATCATATTTTTATTGCTTTATTAGTTTTTAAATTATCATCGGTATTTATAATTATCTAATAGTTGCTGATAGCGACCACAGCTTTTTAGAATCTCGGAGCATTAAGACCGTACTGGTGTTATTTATTCGTGGGCATGGCTGTTTTGCACGACCGTGATTTATATGAAGAGTTCTGTATATGGATACTATGTTTCTAAAAGTGATAAGACTGCCAACAAATCATATTAACTTGGACCGAAAGATAATAGAATATTCAATTTATGGGTCGGTTAAGAGAATAATAAGAAACGTATATATATATATATATATATATATATATATATATATATATATATATATATATATATATAAACAAATTAGCCATTCCACGAAACGAGAAAACGTTTTTGTAGTTCTGATACGAACAATCTAAATCATATTTGCAAACCTACAGTCGATGAAAAACTTACAGTAGTAATTTGACTACGATCCATCGGACCTGGCAGCACTCCTGTAACCTTTTAATCCCATCATCAACACAGGGTAATTGGTACGTTTTGTAATCTCCACAAATGTACAGAAACGTGTTGATATCAGTGAAAACGGTGTATGTATAAAATAATAATTGGTTGAGCTTGAACCCATTGCCTATTTGATTACATAATCCAATGAACCTAGTCTTCGTATAAATAAAAAAGATGTGTGTTTAGTATAATAGCTGATTAGCTTGTAACAATGCTATATTTGACTACATACTCCAATGGAGAAAAGGAAAGCTCTC
This sequence comes from Sinohyriopsis cumingii, assembly GCA_028554795.2. NCBI lineage: Eukaryota > Metazoa > Mollusca > Bivalvia > Unionida > Unionidae > Sinohyriopsis > Sinohyriopsis cumingii. The sequence continues at coordinate 90,194,730 of CM068833.1, forward strand.
CATTTTAATCAATGTCCTTTCAACCTTAAATTATCTTAAATCTAATTAGCACAATTAGGACAGCAATATAAAAATGTATCGAACAATTAGCACGTGTAGTGCAATTTTATTATGAAACCTAAAAACAATCTAGAACTTTAAGAAAATCCCAAATCTTGACATGTTATTTTAAGTAAGCTTCCCGTTGAGATATTGCAGAAAGTACAGATGTTTACAGAGAGGTGGAGCAGGAGTCTGCATTCTAGTGATGTTATCGTTAGGCTTTCCAGAGAAAATAAAATGCCGATTAGCAATAATTACAAAGTAAATCATTAGCTGGAGTATTTAAGTAAATCGGAGTCCCATTACTCGCAATCCGAAATGCAAATGCTTCGTTCCAAGCAAATTTAACTCCGCGTACCCTATCAGTGATTCATACTTTTAAACATTTACTACCATAGCTAAATGTCTCTTATGATATTTGTGTGTGTTTGTATTTTATAGAAAGCTAAGTATCTTGATAGACCGACTTGTAGAACACCATACAGAGTCCACAAAACTGACCCATGGTGAGCATATTTTAGAGTCGTACATCGATATTTAATCATACAAATTGTAAATGTGTCTTCGATTTACTTGTTCTATTATCTTTGTTCACTTACTGACACTATATATTCCAGCCATATGGTGGAGAGCAACAATGTTATGGCATTGTCTGTTCTTCAGTCCGTATTTTCCTTTTTCAGTTCCCGCAACCGGAATTCTCCACAAAAGTACCATTACCAAGCGATTGATTCCAATAGATTGCAAATGAATCAGAAATAACATTAACTATTTTGCGGCTATAAGATCATGAGCAACGATAACTGTATCGAAACGGAAACGTGGTTTCCACACAATAATAATAATAATTCTTTATCCCAGCCGTAGTACATAATGGAGTGATGTTTTCTGGGGTCACAAATCTAATGGTCAATGTCACTTTGGCTAATAAATGAAGTCTGCATGCAAATGCATTCGTCTGACCTTGTAGCTTCCGTTTACAGATAGCTTTAAGGCTTTGGTGTATACAATTTCTAGGTAAAGGTCAAAGTGAATCAAGAATAATAATGTCTTTATGCATACTCAGATTAGTTCACGTATGCATATCTTAATCAACGGACATTGTTATTTACACACGTTGGTCAGTAATATCTAGATTTAACCATGCCATAGTGTTTCCAGTATTTATTTATACGTTAACGATAATGATTTATGTTATTTACAAACTGTGAATATTATCTTATTAGCTACGTCTGTGTCTCTAAATAAACGTGCAGACCTACATAATAAAAACCGTTAGAAAACATGGTTTGGATTTAAAACCATGCTCACGGTCATGTACGATTTCTAGCTCAGGCCGCTTTTCAATTAACATTACTAAATAATTTGTACCATTCTAAGTGCCTCAAATCATGTTTAATTCTATCGCTTTATTTTGGTTTTAGCGTATACCTCATTCCTGTCGATATTTGATTTGTTTAAATTAGGTTGTCTCTTCCTCGTTGTTCTGATTTTAATATAGCTAATATTTGTCTTTTACCAGATTTTAAAATGTATGGTCACAGCACCCTTTAATATACAACAATCCAAAATATACAAAGACACAAACGCACACAACATCGAACACACATCTGTACACACCATTGTGTCCAAGTGATGACCGTGACTGTGTTTCATTTATCATTATTCAGGTTTTCTTTTGTTGGAAATAACGTCGAAAAATCTAATCTAAGACTTGTAGTTCCCATTTGGTACTTGCTTCCAGATGAAAAAATACGATCAAGGACAAAAATATGAAATTTAATTTGATGTCTCTTTGCCACCGATAATCGAAAAAGAACCTGCTGTTTAAACATAACGAACTCAAGAATTGTTAAATTTTTGAAACGTCAAATAGGGATTTAATTATCAGCTGCTGCCTTATGATTAGAGTTCAGACAGGCGTACACACGGTACACACAGCAGGGTCTTCACAGCTAATACATCAACCCAGCTTTGTTCAAGGCTTATAGTTTATTTTGAAAAGGTATATGCAGTTTTGGATAATTTTATCAAGAACTTGCATCAATTGTTACATCAGATTAGAGTCAACAAGCACTGAGAAAGCTACAGAGTATTAATCCAGCAAAATTGACAAATGTCGCATCAAGGCATGACACAGCATCTAACATGTCTGCAGTATCGAAACGATTACTCGTAAATATAACGCAATCCGTTTTAAAAAAATACTATACAGTATGGATGTAGGTTTATTTACGTTGCTGAATCATGTTTGACACCCTCTTTGGATAAATGGCAGTAGCAAGTAATAATTCGCTGAGGTGTAATTAATAACGGGATTGCAATGGAGGAAGAAACGTTCCAACCAATTCACCCGGCAGGAGCTAAACCATAGAGATAAGCGCGTGAAAAATTAGTGGAATCGTTATAAACAAAATTTACATTGGTCAAAACTGGCAGATAACATGCACTAGGAATACATGATTAAGAGAATATGGTGTGGTGATAAATTACCTAAAACATGACGCCTTGGCATTGCACGACTAGTCTAATTAAGACCTAGAAGAACCTAATTATCATGAAGCATCTACTTTCCGAGAATAATGCAAATCTTGGAAAAACAGGGAGGCACAAGTACACGGCAGTGTTCGGCATGTGTGACTTTTCAAACATTTAACAGCAAGTGCCGTAAATAAATGTGTAACTCATGTCAAGAAAATAAGGATACCCAAATACTACATATATTGTCATATAACCAACGCAACGTGAAATATGGACAAACTTTACGAATAGAAACCTAATAGAAACCTAGGAGCAAAATATATTGATTGTACACGGTGATGTGTTGGTCTCTTTAATATGAAGATACGAATTTGTAACAACATTTCAGTAATAATCAATTTATGTTGAATACCGGGTAGCGACATACCTATATCATACGGATGAAATGAACTTAGCAAGCGGAATGACTTTCAACATTTTCTTTATATACCAGGATTTCTGGTTATTTGTATCACTGCGTAAAATGAGGATTAGACGAGGCATTATGAATGAAAAATCCTGAACTGTCTGGGTTAGATAATGGTGAAGCAGATCTCCAATATAAAGAAGAAAAAGTGTTGCAATACACATTTTAATGAAGCCACAATGTATTTCTTTGACTAACGGAAAACCTACATAGATAACTGGACAGCTGCATCTCTCGGTCCTACCTCAAACAACAAGGGAAGATCTCCATCAAGTATCCCGTTCCTCTACGAAAGGCTCAAAGAAACTAAAGCGAGGCATGTCAACCCTCTCATCACGTCCACATTATTCCCGTCAGGAATCAATTCTGTTTAGCCCCTCTACAACCTTTTATAGTCGACATTCCTCTAATTTAATCTGAGGCGCAGGAATTGCCTTCTCTCTCTCTCTCTCTCTCTCTCTCTCTCTCTCTCTCTCTCTCTCTCTCTCCACCCAGTATCTCGTTATCTTGACCACCTCCCAAGTAGGTCGGAGCTGCTTTTAAGTCAATCATCTCCCTCTTTAACTGTCAGTGGGTGAATTAGGACCTCATCTCATATACCTGGTCCATAACAAGTTGTACCATGTTCAAGAGACTCATAGCGGGGCGCACGTTTCCCACTTTTCAGTGATTGCAATATTCTTCTACGTCTACAAATAATCCACAATGGAAGGAAGAACAATCGAACTCACTCTTTTATAAGCTTTACGTGAAGACGCGAAGAAAAACGTCCCTCCAAAGTGATGATGCTGAGGTAAAGGAAAATATTATTTGGTGTAGTACACAAAAAGCATGTAGATATAAAAGAAATTATAATTGTAATCATGTTGTACACGAACATGATAACACAAATTCGAGAAGATGGTGTAGGATCTCTTTTTTTAGAGACGTCAATGTAATTGAAAAATATTGTTTACTGCTATTGACCTGGATAGTGCAGTTGTTAACAGTGCTATGTAGGACGACTAGGCTCATAAGAATTATTTTGACGCAGCAGGATCACGAATCCTAACCAGTGAGAAACTCACATATCTCCATCTTCCCCTCCTCCATTTCTTCTTCCTGATGTAATTGCTGCTGTTCTTTCTTTTTTCAATTATTCCTTTTCCGTTTCAAGCGCTTTAGAACTCAGGGGTTCCATCAATGACACAAAATGTTTTATACACGTTTAATCGTCCTTTATGCAACACTTTCAAACATTATTGCTTGCTTAACAATTAAAACAATCATGTTCGTCGTTTATTTCATCAGTCATACGCAGCGTCTTTGGCATAATCAGAAAGAGTAACATAGCATTTGTTTTCCTCCTAGAATCAGAATTCTACGGACATTTAACAAAGATGCTGCAGAATGTAAATTGTTTCAGTCTATTAGTCACTCGAACATTATAAATGCAATGTTCAGTCTATTGTGAACATACAATGTGCAGAAAGATAATCTCCTAACGTTGCGTACTGGTTATATTCTGATTCATTTCATACGCCATTGTCATATATTTGAATGTGTCATTAATGGCTGAATTTCACAGCTGAACAACGTGAACCCTTGGTTATTCCCTTGAACTATCTGTCCAGTAGTTCAGCATACTGTAAGCAATTCGCAGGCAATGTTCTATAGTCAAGAATTGATTTTGTCGATGCGTTCATAACATGATGAACTGATAAATGTTTGCTCTCAAAGAGAGGAATTATGTCTTATTTTACAGGAATGCATGGCCTGAATGCTAAACAACCAAGATATGTCATTCCTTAATGGGTTGCTCTTGATTGCTAAATTCTCTGTCACTTTGTCCGCAACGCAATAGTAATTATGTCCAATAAATCATGTGATGGTATTAATGGCATCGAAATAATCTTCCTGATGAAAAACGTGCAGGTATGTTCCATCTGAAAATTATAGACGTCCAAGGGCTTTTGAGAGTATATTTCAGCGTACAAACACCCAGCTTGGTGCCAACATGTTTTTTATATTTGTGCATTCTATAAAATCCAAAATCTTTTTAGATTACCTGCTTGCTGAAATAAAGCTGTTCTGCTGCACTTCATTATCCGGGTATCTCTAATAAAATATTGTTCACCGATTATCTTTACCATTCTAATGTTTTACCGAGTAATTTACATTCATTTTGGTTGCCATTAATCTGAGCTACTTTGAAATTGACCCACATATAAGGTTTGCGTGGTTTACTATGACTAGGAGGGACGTGATCTTTTTTGTGTAGAAAAGAGTTTCCGTCAATCATGACAAACACGTCATATGATTGTTGGACATGTTGAATTTTGTCCACGAATTTAGAATACGTTTTGTCTTCGTGTGATATAAATAGAGAACAAAAACAAACTTCTATAGCAGTAAATGCATTGAAAAGGTGACCATAATAAATGCCTCTTTCTCTCTTTCATTGTCATTTTACTAGAGAGAAGGTCATCATCGACTACAACAGTCTTACACAATTTCCACCAACTCATATTACGCATGCGGTGGCTGCATCTGTTGTATATGTAGTTGTTGATAATGAACGTCGATGTATTTATCGAATATTTAGAAGTTTTGAGTCGGAAGAATAGTTTTTCTTCTATATAGCTAGATACATTTGCTTAATTTCTACCAAATCTTTCAAACTTGTCAAACTTTCTTGTAACATTTTGTATACACTCCACCATGTTTCCAAAAGTTAAACAGTTGTCTTTTCTCTTCTTTATGATTTCGTTGTTCCTCTTGGCATTGCTTGTGATATTGAGCAAACATCTCTTCTCTGTTTCAAACGTTTCGCAAAGGTCTCCATCTCGTCCTTCTGTTGTTTCTTTACGAAAAGATCATAAGCTCACATTTATAATGAATGAAGTGAAGAAGGAAATGGCATCATTAACTAGTTCCAATTTGGTCTAATACATGCTACAGCAGCAGCCACTGTACTATCAAGTCAATACTGCAACGAAACACAAGCACACTCTCTCTCTCTCACACACACACACACACACAAACACACACACACACATGTATGTATATATATATATATATATATATATATATATATATATATATATATATATATATATATATATATATATATAGAATTCACTAACTTATAAAATTAAAATTTTAGAGAAACGGTATTTTCAATTAAATCAAACATAATCCTGAAAGTTATGTCACAACTCCATAAGAATAAACTATTCCGAATGAATTCTAGGTCTTGACTGTGCTGAGCTGCAACTAGCATTGCATGATTTGAAGTAAGAAGAATATGTTAAATGATGGGTATACGAAGGCCATTTTCCACTAAGGTGTCAGTCAACTAATTCAGACATATTTTCATTGAGTTGTCTGAGAAAAGAGAAACGATTGACGGAAAAACAATTGTGGAAAAGATTGACCTCTATGGTTAAGGGAGCAAATATAATCTCCCTGATTTAAGTCATGTCTATGGAGGTAAGTTTGTATTTCGTTAACATATTTTTAATATATAGCACAAATTTAGCATTTGCAGGCTTTCGGTCATGACTGGCTCGGTTATACATTCCCTCGTCGAATAGTCACATGTTCGTTTAACGATGTTGTCAACACGTTATCTTAACAGCAAAACAGGACCCACTGAATGTTGGCTTGGCAACACTTTACAGTGTATATTAGTTCAGCTCCTTCTTCGAATATTGTATGTATTGGTCACAACCATATGACTTTCACTGGCAAGATGTAAAACAACAATGCAAGAGAAGAGCGGTGGAGTTTGATGTTGCAGGAATACAATGTTATTCCATGTCTTCGATCACCATTGATACAAACAAAAGTGACTGGAGTTCACCATGTATACTTCCTTTAAACCAAATAACATAATCTAAGTGTAGAAAAGGCTACAAGAGATTATTTACCATTGCCATGAATAGATTACTACATTAACAAAATTTTAAATGCAAAATAGGTCACCAACATAGACATTTTGAAAGGACTCTGGCAAATTCCACTGTTGGAGAGGGAAATATGTACCTCGGTCTTTTCTAACTCCAGATGGACTTTGTCAATATAAATTAATGTCCTTGTGGATGAATGGTTCGCCTTGTACTTTCCAACGTTTAAAAACATGATTATATCTGGTATATATAAGTGTGATGCTTACATCGATGATATCGTTATAACCAATAACACTGGAGCGACTACTTCGAGATGATCCGGATATATTTTGATACACAGGTGACACAAATTCGACGTTAAATTTCTAAACGTGAGTTTTGCCCTAAGACAGGCTGTTGGACTTCAGTTAAGTCTATAGATGATACGGTCAAGGCTATCTCTGAATTCCCCGTGCCTATCAGTAACAAAACTATTGATGGATAAATTCGATCGGAACTTTTACTACACGTTTCCCATATATGATGAGCAATGACCATTGTTTTAGTAAGAGAACTAAGTTTTATTGATTTGTAAAATATCAGTAGATTTTGGACAAGGCAAATGCCATACTTAAGAATGCACCTTGTGACTTTAATTGGCAAGATTTAAAATAAAATGGCTGAGGATTGCGGTGGCATTTGATGCTGCAGGAATGCGATATTGACAATAGAAAAAACAATTAAATAGCAGATGCACTTTCACATGGACAGAATAATTATTTTGTTTCATAGTTACTTTGTGTCATGCATAATTGTTCATCATATGTACGTTTTTAACAAATTTACCTCTGACGAATAGTTAAAAGTAAGCACTATTGCATAAATCGCTATATATATTAATGGGCGAAGAGGTATATATATATATATATATATATATATATATATATATATATATATATATATATATATATATATATATATATATATATATATATATATATATATATATATATATATCTTAATTTGAGTCCAGACATTTCGATGTTTCCAATAATGTGCTGTTTCAATATTTACCCACAAGGAATTAGTATCAATAAATTATATATATATATATATATATATATATATATATATATATATATATATATATATATATATATATATATATATATATATATATATATATTTACTTTTCGTATATTAATTGTTCTAAATTAACACTATCATAGTCAGTGCCTACCATCCTGACAAATAATACAACTTAATGGTACGTAATAGACTTAGATTCGTCTTATAATTATAACTTTTATACATGAATTCAAAACGGGTTTTCTCTAATATTTTTATGTTTTTTGTCTTATATCTGTATTCACAAGCATGTACTACGTTAAGCATGGTCGTCGATTAAACAAGACAACTCTTGGTGATTTATTTCTCCTTTGCTTTTCTGTTACTGTAATTTTGCCATGCTGTCTTTGGATTATTTTGTTTGTGGCTTTTTATTTATGTTTAGATTTGAACTATAATTTAATTTTAAGCTTTAAATATCTGTAGTAAGTTAATATTTCTTCCCTTTTGTTAGTGCGTGTATTATTTTTGGTACTCATAGTATGTATCCTTGGAATCAGCAACGTCGTATCTAGCTCTGATAAATCTTTTTCGTTTGGAATTGATTTATATAGAGGTACCATATTGTCTTTAAAGTGATAGATGTAATTTAACGTAAAACTCAAATTAATGTTTAAAATACAGCTAGTAGGATAGTAATGTGCCATTCCCAAAGACTTTATTATACCAATATAATAAATTTGCTTTTGTCCGGCAGTTAATGGCTCATTGTCAGCTCATGCAGACTATAAATATGTAAGTACATTGACCTTGCTGTAATACATATTCTTAATAGCTAAGTAAAAAATAAAATTAATTGACCTTGCTGTAATACATATTAATATCTAAGTAAAAAATAAAATTAATTGACCTTGCTGTAATACATATTCTTAATATCTAAGTAAAAAATAAAATTAATTGACCTTGCTGTAATACATATTCTTAATAGCTAAGTAAAAAATGAAATTAATTGACCTTGCTGTAATACATATTAATATCTAAGTAAAAAATAAAATTAATTGACCTTGCTGTAATACATATTCTTAATAGCTAAGTAAAAAATAAAATTAATTGACCTTGCTGTAATACATATTCTTAATAGCTAAGTAAAAAATAAAATTAATTGACCTTGCTGTAATACATATTAATATCTAAGTAAAAAATAAAATTAATTGACCTTGCTGTAATACATATTAATATCTAAGTAAAAAATAAAATTAATTGACCTTGCTGTAATACATATTCTTAATATCTAAGTAAAAAATAAAATTAATTGACCTTGCTGTAATACATATTCTTAATATCTAAGTAAAAAATAAAATTAATTGACCTTGCTGTAATACATATTAATATCTAAGTAAAAAATAAAATTAATTGACCTTGCTGTAATACATATTCTTAATATCTAAGTAAAAAACGAATGCATTGACTTTCTCTAATACATATTCTTAATATCTAAGTAAACAAATAAAATACATTGACCTTGCTCTAATACATATTCGTAATATCTAAGTAGAAAAACAAAATTTACCTTATTCTAATACATATTCTTAATATGTAAGTAAAATGTAAATTACATTGTCCATGCTGTAATACACATTCTTAATATCTAAGTAAAAAAAGAATACATTGACCTGCTCGAATACATATTCTTAATATCTAAGTAAAATAGAATACATTGACCTTGCTCGAATACATATTCTTAATATCTAAGTACATAACAATATACACGACCTTGTCAATTCATACAGACCCTTTATATCCAGGTGAATAATGAAATACACTGACCTTGCCCTCATACAGATTCTAAATATTTTGGAACATTATAAAATACACTGACTTTGCCCTCACTTTGTTTTTCATTTTCTGTCATCCGAGAGAATATCATAAGATGGCCTACTATATTGCAATATGGGAGATCCACTACAATAAACAGAGTCCAGCTTATAGTATACCAAGCAAACATGAGATAACTCCGAAACAAATGTCGTAAGACATCAGTAAAATGTTGAAAATCATTTGATTACATACATACATACATACATACATACATACATACATACATACATACATACATACGCGCTTGCCTCCGTACGTAAATGGATGCTTTAACTTTGTTTATGTTCCTATCATCTACAAACTACTCTCGAACACAATATAGCATGTATCGTTGGTTGATGGGAACTGTAACACCACCACCACTGTAAAAAGATAGCCGGGTTGGGTTTCGGATTTATAATATGACACTTTTGATGGTGATACAAATGCAATGTTTAATTATGAATGACTTGAATGAGAAAAGAATTGTGATTAAACCGTGAGTGTATAAGATCCAAATATTGGACATATTAACATAATCCGCACGAACCTATTAATGCAACAAATGAAAATACAAAAAAAAGGACATTGTACATTGCAAGGACAAAGGGGAATGATTCACAGTAATTTCACACGACAAAAAAATGATGTGCTTTACTGAAATAGTAAAAATGAATTCACTCAAATAGTAAAAAAAAGAGGAATTTTACTCAAATAGTAAAATGATGAAAACAAAGTCACAAATATCATACAAATACCTTTACATTCATATAACACTGGGTATTAAAAATCCCAAAATTAGCCCACTGATAAAATATTTCATGTATGTAGTTACGCACTGCGAGACCAGCGCACTTGGCTACCAGTCAAAATGGTAAATGAAGCAATCATTATTCCAGGTAGTCACCGACCACCATTCAGTTCCTTGGTCAATCAAGCCATCAGCGCCCACCAATCGGTCAACAACGCCTGATCTCCTGCTACTCGACAAGCAACACTGTTCACTCAGTTCTACGGCTGCTATGGGGCATCTTTACAGCTATTATGGTCAACTTCAATGGTTAGCTCTACAGCTGGTACAACTTCGTCTCCGATCAGCTGAAAAAACATCTAATTCCATCTATTATCCATCAGACGGGCATATAGGATTGAAGGCAACGACATTGCAAAGCAATGCACAGGTTCAGAAGTGAACCTACCGGTGATCGATGAGAATCCTATGGTGCTAAATGTTTCTTAATAAAATGCAATATAATATTGCTAATACAAATGTTCAGTTAAGTCACATACAATACTATAAAATATTTGCATTATACTACGCATGCCAGAATCACACAGAAAATATACAAAAATTGTAACGTGGTAGTACAGTAGTTATAACCTATAATCTACATAGTAAATTAATAAATAATTTGCATGCCTCTACAGCTGAAGATTTGCAAGTCCTTAAATATACTTTTTACTGACAAGATTTTGACATGCGGTGATGTATTTATACATAGACAATGTAGCCTTACAGTCTGAACACTGATGAATCATTTATTCCCATCGAAAACACTTCGCACGTGCGGCATAGGATGAACCTAACGCACTGTTTCGAAAAGTTGTACAATATACATAAATCACCATCGGGTATCGTTGTACACAAAATAACGAAACCCAAGTACATGTATTTAATAAATAACAACCACCCCCTTTTCTTCTCTATATTATTTAACCTAAGTCTTGATAAAAATGAAAATAGTTAAGCGGACAAATTAGGAAAATAAAACTTTGAGTGCTGGAATTCTGTATTTGTCTGTTTAGCAATCGTAGTCCTTAAAGTAATTTTAATATATTTCTCCATCAGAACTGTTTGCTATGCCACTTAAATTCAATGCATTTATCGTCAAATACGAGCGAGATAGATTTTGCATTTTGCTTCGGTCCTATTAAAGCAATTTCCCCTGTAAACTATTGTTTTGTATCCAACGTGGATTATTTAGCAAAGAAAACTAAATGAGCAATTATTTGTTAAAATTTACTTTTTATATCAAATTGTTTATAACACGTTTATGCATAAGGTGCAAATGTACCAGGCACATCGTCACCATCATTTGCCAAAGGAACAATATGTCTCTCGTACGATGATACCTTCAAAAAATCAAACTGACTTTATAACAAATTATCCACGTGATCATATAGTCGGTTGTGTTCTAATTATAGTTGTTTTGCTATGACACGATTCATTTTGTATCGAAACGTGTCCGTCATCCATATATGTTTATTTGTAATGATACCAACCCTTTAAAATATTTATTTTAATCTAAAGCTACCGTCAACCTTGGTAGCCATTAGCAACATCATACTGAAATATGAGTAATACGTCAACACATTACGCATCTATTTGAGTTTCTAACAGATCTATGTAGTATGGTTAAATTGCTCTATTGATAGATTTATCAAATTCATTTTCAACAGCTTTGTTTTATTCTCCATGTTTCCCAGACAATTGTAAACCCACCACGCTATCTAAATTGTATTTCAATGTCTATATACGTGCTTGTTTTATTATGCTGAGTTAGGATTCCACAATAAACACAAATCTAAAGTGTTTAATTTTATACAGTTATTTTGTTCATAAACAATGTATGCAAATATATGTATGATCCTCCTCTTAAATTAGATTCATATGGAATGATATTTATTCAATCCTTTCTGGTTTCCATCTAGTTTCCATTCATTTTCATCTGTTTCTAATATGGTGAGAGGTATGTTTATGTGGTTAAGAATTATATACACTGATTATTCTCCTTGCAAAATCGATACGATCGACACCTTCCGATATATGCGTATGACATAGCAAAGGTAAAAGACCGTGTTATAAACGCAACGAAGAAGGAGGAATGATTCTGCTATTGAGTGCAAGTAAAATACGGATGCCCTATGGGTAATCTTGGACATATATCAATACTTGGACAAAATTTATTGTTGTGATCCTTATTCAATATCCTAAATTTATGAGCCGTTTAATCCCTCAAAGGATGGTCGCTATGGAAACCAGAACGGCTGATCTGACGTCAGCAACTGATACTGATGCTAGATAAATTGTGGAATATACTTATATTATCACGGGCGTTTAATTCGACAGCTGTTGTTCAAGAACGATAGGAAACTCAGAAAGATTGGCATACGATGTGTCTCGAATTATTTTCTCGTTGATCGCAATTAGACTACTTTAAAAATCGCTAGCTCTGATGCACAAGGTCGATATAATCAAAAATGCGATATGAATGAATTCACAGTAATTCCAAACTGCTATATCTCCAGTAATCCGAGCAGTTTGAATTTGGAGTGATTGGTTGAATAAAATAAATAAATCCGACGTGTGTGTATGAATAATTTTCATAATGGCAAGAAAATTGATATAGTATAAATTATACCTATCAACTCAGAGGTGTATCACTCCCGACGATAATGTATGACCTGTATGAGATTTTAAATTATTATTTTAACGTTACAAGAATTGCTTGCTCTAGTTTATACGTTTACACCTCACACCACTTTGTTCATTCAATGCATTCACTAATAACTGTAACTGTTTGAATGATTGGCCATTTAATTATTTCCATTGTGTCATATGCTTTCCTAATGTACTAATAATATAATACCCATCAAGGCAGGTCCACCTTGAAGGAAAGTTCACAGGAGTCCATGGCAATCTGAAAAATTGTGTTGGTGGATGAACAGGGAAAATGCACGCGGAGTGAATTTCTTCCTTCGAAGAAAGAATCAACACACCCAATGCTCATAAAAATAGATGAAGTGGCGTACAATTGGATATTTTACACAAATTTTGTATTTTATGAGTTTTCATTGAATCTATGTGCAATACTCCACTTTTTTAATTAATTTCCAGCATTATGCTTACCACTTTCATGCATTCGCTTCTATTCTGTTTTGTTTTCAATATTTAAAAGTAATCCTTACTGTGCAAACTCCTGATCCCCTTCATACAGGACTTGCAATAACCATTATCTTTATTAAAGTAAATTACGACTTTTTCATGTTCTGTTTTTTTTTTTTTTTTGGTTTTTTTTTTTGGTTTCCCTTCAGCGTTTAATGTTAATACAACACTAATGTCATTTGGAATAGAATTAATATTACAAATGACAACATCCAATGACACAGGATGTGATTATTTTCATAGCAGATCTTCATTTAAAATATCACAAAAAGGAATATATTTATAAAAGTCCATTTCATGACAAGGTAATTTCTGGGAGTGCTTCTTTAAAAGCCCGTTTTGTCAATCGTCATAATGTTTTCAGCAAAAAGGCATTATCAACGATAATTAGTGAAAGAAGTATTCTCCTTTGTCTTTGAGGTAAACTGGATCATATGGGAAACATATAACCCAGTACTTGTTTCGAGGTTTGTATTTTGTATTAACGAAACTATCAAACCCGTTCTTTTGAGAAATACGTTTTCATTTCAGAAGAAAATTTTAATGCATGTTTGCTGGATATGAGAATGTATTGCAGAATATTGCCGTTCCTTACAAATTATTCTATATGAAACATTTAAATGATGAATTAATCCTTTACTCTTACTTAAACCAATAACAAACACTGATTTACAAATTGTTGTATAGAGGTTCGAATACATATAAATATTTTATGTATAGAATAGCTGGGTTTGTATTAAATATGGTAATTGTATTTCTAATGGAGTGTTACAATCCTGACTTGATAAAATATATCGTGCGTTTGATAGCTAATGATTTTGTCAGTCTTAATTCTGTATTTACTAGGCATAGATAAATATATATACAATCCTAATAATCCTATATATATATATATATATATATATATATATATATATATATATATATATATATATATATATATATATATATATATATATATATATATATATATATATATATAAGCGAAACATTAATTAATTAATTAAACGTGCTAAAACTGCTAAGTGTAACTTTCCACTGGCATGACAAAATCTAAGATCACTGCATAAGTAATCAAGTTTACAAGAATAAAAACAATCATTTCCTTCAAGTAATACACTGACTGGATGTAGCACTTGAATGGATAAAGTGAGATTACACAATAAACCAAATTTAAATACGAACATTCCCCATTAGATTTATCAGATTGGTTTCAAACTGATTTTATGCTGCTGTTTTAGGCTATTATATCTATTTATTGACTAATAGCTTTTCAGTGTGGGGATTTCTGGGGGGAAATAAGTACTATAACTAGATGGCATCGCACTGGTGATTCTCTGATCTCGATGACAATAAAACTGAAGCATAGTTTTATTACCCCCGAACATGTATGTAGGTCGTCCTGGGTAATTTAACAACTTGTCATTCCCACTAATGCTGGCCCGATGTTTGACGATTTGAAGTTATTAGAATGAAGATGTGGTTGTTAATACCACATGGAACATTAATTGACGATTCGGAACGAGAATCAGGTGGTTGCAAATGGCATGATAAACTTTGGTAATGGTTCTAATTATATCCGCAAAAACATTTAATTGATCCCAATGTCCCATAAAACGGAGGATAATGTGTTCTGTTCGGCAAAAAGTGAATAATACTGTAGGAACGAATCCAAATCTCTTCTTTCTTAATATTTAAGGCACGCAAAGGAAGCACTAAGGTAGTACGCTAACAATTAATCCAGATAATCATATTTCGGATTGGTTTGGTATTTTATTGCACAGCAATACAAGACAGGTTATTTAACGTTGAGGTGAAAAGTGCCCTGCCGACGTACACGCCATTGTAGCGTATCAGTGCTAATTTGATGGTAGGCTTCCATCCGACACCCTGGTTACGAGTCCGGCATTTAACGACTGAACCTCAGTGACACCTTCCTCTTTTATTCCACTCGCACTCGATGGAGGAAATACTACTGGGCCGAGATCACGTTTCCATGACCCCAAACGCGTAAAAAGGAACTTGTAAATCCTCCAAATATTTTCGTCAGACTATTGACAAAATCAAGGTAACAGGCAGATGTTAACGTGAAAATATCTGCAAATGTTAATTGCTTGATAAATGAAAACTATAATGTCTTTAATGGGAAGATAACTCCGTCTGTCACGCTGCGACGATCCCTGGAGTATATCCATAATCATAGGATGGAAATATATAGGTTTACAATTAGACACTTTAATTGGAACTTTGCGAGGTTAAGTATTTGCACGTATCCTTATCATCATCATCATACTTTTGTCGGTAAGTACTGAAAACAATATCGAGGCTGATAATGGACAATATGAGAGCTTCATTGTCCACTGCAGGGTCGTTTTCAGTCACTGAGTTTTCAAATCAAATGCGAATGGTAGTAATAGACTCGTTAGAACTGGAGTTAGATGTGGATGCCAAAGTTGGCGACAAAGTATTTTCATACAGAATTTTTTGTTGAATAAATCGAATGCGTTGCGATTAAGAACCACTCATATTGGTGATCATAGACAGCTAATTATTATATCAAATGAGCTTGTGTTTGATGATATATTGAAGACTGCACTTGAAAGAAACAAGGTCGCGGACTGCCTGAAAATAGTTACCGGAAAATAAAACAATGAAATGTTTTCTTTAAGAGGCCACATTACTGGTAAATTATATGCATCGCATCTGCAGCACTTCATAATGTAATAATATCTCACATGCACGAAATTTTATTGTGAGAATAAATTGCTGAATTTTTATCCGCCGTTTTCATTGTTTGTTTTTTTTATACTTTTTCTGTTAAATAGATCGCTCGTAAGATGTAGAGAACTTTGTCAATCTTATCAGGAAATAATAGTCGTTTGGCCAAACATTGACATTACGGTTTAAGTGGATTTGATTACTTTTCTAAGCCCTAGAGGTTGGACATTTGCAGTATGCTATAAATCGTGCGTGTAGAAACAATTTTCCTGAGTGCTGCTGTTTTGGATTTAAAAATATAACAATTAATATCAACGTTGGAGCATGCATATCAAGGTAAATATTGAAGTGGATGTAAATGAGGAAGCTAATCGTTACATCGAATTATTTGCATCTTGAAATATGGTTGACTAAACTGCACGCATATCGTTTAAACACCTCCAACTTATCATTTAGAAATTTGAGGTGGATTATAAACTGTATTTTCAGGAAATATTTCAGTAAATGCTGCTTACTTTAAGAATTACATGTCACCATTTGCCTCAGACTTAGAACATTCAAATCAAGGGAATTGTTTGTCGTTATATCTCTAATTTTTATGGCACAATAGTGTGGCAATGCATGTATAAATACGTTAACAATGATTCTTACTTATTGTGTCCATAAGACTAGAGAAAGAACAAAAAAACATCTTGTACAACAAATAAAGTGTTTTTTCACCTTTATATCGCGAACGATCATTCACTGTAAAAGAAAAATTAGCCTGACGCAATTACAACAACTGGCTGATTTCTGATATCAAAACCAATTTTTTTTTAATCTTGCATGTCTTTAATTTTCGATGAATAAAAGTGATATTACTGTACATTAAATTATATCCAAGTTGATTGTTCAACAAAAAAAGCAAACCTTACAACGAGGAAGTTCAAACACTGGAAGTCGGTCATAGTTTTTCTTTGAAAAGGACATAATTAGGCTTACAGAGAACTATTGGCTGTCTTTCAATAGCCAGTGACTCAATATTTTTATTTCAGAATGCGCATGTTGTTCGCTGTAAATCACCGGACGCTGTACTTACGTGCACAACTATAGCTGAGAAAAACACGTTTAAGAATACGTAAAGCATATGTATATGCTCAGAGTTTTGCTTCATTTAGTTGTGTTCATATTCTATATTCAAAACAACACAGATATTAGTAAAGAATATAATAGACAGTGATAACTCGGCCAGATACATTAGCTATTATTCAAAAGAAGTGACTTGATTGCCTTTTGCACACCAGGCTGACTTGGTTAACCACATGATAAGTGTTATACGCCTATATATACACACGAACACCGCAGACACATGCATGAATAAATACAAATGTAATAACCGATAGAGCCAGAACGATATACATACATACATACATGCATACATACATACATGCCGTTTCAAAACGTTTCAATCGCAGCATATATTTCCATATGTGCAGTACGAGAAAGGTAGAATTTCTCTTCGACGTTTGTCAATTATCCCGGAAATGCTTACAGGTTCCTTTGAGTTTGTTTTAATATTATTAATACTGCTTCGACAGTTTCGTAACATAACAGTGTGATTGCGTCATGTATCTCTGTTCGTGTAATTTACGATAACAATTAGAAAAAAGACGGTCAAATTGAACCCGTTCTAAGTGATCTAATGTTTCCAATTATATCTTCAAAGCATTTAATTGTTCATGCTTGTGTTTTTTATAGCGTTGTTAATGTATATAATGTCTTGTATTTGTAATCGCGGAAATAATGATTTGATTCCAGTAACGAATCAACGTAGACGTAGCATTTTCTCCAGCTAATCAAGGCACGAAGCGGAGGCAATGCATTAAGTTAACGATGAAATTAGTATCAGCTACAATTACTCTTGATAAAATGACCCTGAAAGCATATCGAAGGTACAAAGGCAGCGTAAAGTACATTTATTACGTAAGTGTTAATGAGATGAGGTAATTTTGAAAAAGTAATTGATGCCATACTGACTGGTCAGAATGTGGATAATAATACTTGTAGCATCCTGTGTGTATACTTTATTCAATCAAGTCATCAGCGTCTACGAAGTAATTGTTTTGGAACTTAGTAGGATCCCCAGTTATTGAATCTTCCATCATGTTGACATTTCCGATGTCTTTTTCCTAGATGGAGACATGGGTTGCCATATAAATGTATAATGGTGGTATAATATATGCATTGTTTACGAGATCTACAACTGTACCTTTTAAATGGTCATTCTTGTATTCCCTTTTGCAAACTTTCCATATTTTGTAATGTTCGAAACGAAACGCCTGCATGATAATGACCGCTTTTTACGCAGGCAGTATTGAAACATCGGATTTACATGTTTTGATTGGGCAAATATTTGATCCTTTGTTTATTCTTGAAAACAGATCTTTATTGAGGAAATGTGATACATCTTTCCACATAGTAAATAACTGTGCAAATAATGAGCATAGACAGGTTACAACATACACTCTTTGTCACTTCACTGCGAAGGTTTAGATTAAGCTTTGTTACGAGTTTATGCTCTTAAAATAAGTAACATTAATTAAAAGCGGAAACCTTTCTAAATTCAACATATAATTTATTTCCCTTCAATGCAAAATTGAAAATAAAAACAAAAACTTATTATTTTTTTTTGCTTGTTAAACCACACAATAATCTTGGAATTACAGACGCGAATTCTGAACAGTTACTTTAATAAACTTTAGTATTTATCAAAATAAGGTCCAATTTATTTCCAGGTTTGAATTCACTATAATTCCCAGTGGATGTCTATGTTCTTAAATATGTTTAATGAATATTCCTTAATTCCAGAGAAAATTCACCTGAATTGACCACTTTGAAGAACTAAATTCCAGTCCAAATGAACCATTGAACACAACAATAACACCAAATTGATTCTTCATTATCTTAAGCACGCTCTAATAATATTTCAAGTGAAAAGAGTATATAGTCCTCTACTTGAACTCAGGTCATAATACAAAGTTACATCCAAAATAAAATACCTAATAAAAATAACCCTCTAGAAGTGCCTAATGTTTACAAAATAAAATGTTACTTGCTATTAGAAATCTATTACTAAAATTACAAAAAAGTGCTTGCACTATGTCATTTACGCCAGGTAACTTGTGGTTGAATTCCAATAACCAAGATCCAGAGCCAAATAAATGTATTTGCTTATATTAGTAATGATTCTTATATTAAAACCATACACAAAGAGAATATTTTAGCTATGTGTTAGTTGTAAACAAGATACAAAAATAAACATTTACAATTCAGGTCAAGTATAAAATATACTTTGAGCTTGGACAAGGTCAAGTCAAAAATACAATGTTACGTTACAATAGCATATAATGAAATAAAAACAATGTTAGTAAAAAAAACTAACAAACGATGCAAATTCAATATACATAACCGTATGTAGTAGTGCTTTAAAAAAAATAACACCAGTATTGCCATGTGGCGACAACAGAAGGTTATGTTTGAAAACAGTAAAGGTAAATAAAACACACATTTAGTAAGATACACCCTTCACAAAATGTAAATCTTAATGCAAGATAAAGAATATAAAGTGAAGATGTTATCATTCTGTAATATTTTTATAAGATAACAGATGCAACTAAAGCTTGAAAATTCTTAAAAGCATGAAGCAAGCAGTCTACATTCCTTTGGTTAAATCATATGATTCCGTTATATAAAAAAAAAATTAATGTACATGAGTCTCATTCGTTTAAATTTGCAAGTAGTTTATAAAATGAATGTCATTAGACTAAATAAGAATTTACAATGGTTTTAATTCATTAAAGTACAAGAGAAGAGTACCTCTGCAGTATTAGCGGGGTATATCTAGCTTAAAGAAGCATTTCATTACACAACGATTTAAGAAAAATGCAATTTGGTAGAATGAAGATCGTCTTGACAGCATAAACACGTAAAAAGGTCATAACAATATACAGAACCGTAGGGCGAACATATGGATGGGTAAATGGACGGGTGAGCAAAATCTAAAGATGGACGTATAATCATAAAAAAACGAATATAATAAAAACACAGTAAATAATGGGGTTTTAACTTCCACGCATGAATGAGCGAAACATGGGAAAGTAAAGTATAATCTAGGTCTTAAATTGTAAAATATTTGCTTTGTAAACTATGATAGAGTATACAATTGTAATTAATTTTCTAAGATATAATTTTACTACCTAAATAGCATACAAAACTAAAGAAAAACGCATACAAGTTTAAACAACATTATTCGCTTCTTGTATCGTTTGCAGGGCATCAAGAAAATAATTTAACTATTTGACGATGCAAATAGTGCATTAAATCGTGCATACTTTCCCATACTAAAGCCAATGTTAACAAATTCATTTAACTTCGAAATGTAGTTGAGATATTACGTTTTATTCCTTTGACATCACTACTAATATAATGAGATAATGTTCAAAACTAACAGGCGACAGTAAATATTCTGCTATAAACTATTTGAGTCGAATGGTTCATTTTTTTTCATTATATGTATAATATTGCATTGTCCAGAACGATTAATTTCAGACACATTTTACACCATGATGATTGCACTTGATTGCTACTTCTAAACAATGCCTCCAAATAGAATCCAACGATCGATTAGTAAATAATTGATGTTGGCCATCTACGTAAAAGATCATACCGATTTTAATTCGATACCCGAAATGCAAGATATATATTCATATGTTCACCACTCAATGATGCAAATAATCTGTCAAATCGAGTATTGTTCGAATCATCAGAGTCGGTAAGACAAACAAGTTTAACTGAAATAGGACGGCATGAGTTTTGATATCCTGAGGGAATTAAATCAATTTTTATTGGCGCATCATCTATTATGGTTCATACGTTCTACCAGTGAAGATATGATCATCCAAAGCATTCAAAGGTGTTCAAATATTGCATCAACTATATGATTTCTCCAGAGACAAGATTTGTATTATTTGACATGTAATGAGACACTTCAACTGAAAAGCAGAGCTAATGTTAATATTTTGTTTCTCATACCTTTATCGTGATAAAGGAAGAAGTTACCTTTCATAGTTATTCTGTATTGTTTTACCAGAGTCGGCTTAAAAATGAAACACCTCGAAGCTTGAATTTAATTTTCTATCGTACTTAATAATAAGTTTATTAATCTCTGATGTTTATAAAATATTGAAAATTTCGTCTCCTTAATAAGGATTTTACCACTATCATCCCTTTTCAACTGGCTTCCAAACTGTGAGAGCAAAACCACCAGTTATTCGAATCACTAGTAATTTGATGGCATGACCTACGTTTAGCAATATAAAGGTAGAGTGTTTGATTACAGAAGCAGCCTTGATTAGAAACTCACGATTGATCCACATAAGTATATATAGGTTGTAATCAAGATAATGAACCTCTATCCGATCGGGAAAGTCGCGATAGCCTCTTTTGTCCTGTTATCTAAACAATAACATGATACTTCCCATAATAATCACGTCTTTTCATGCCCGTATAAACGTTAAAACGGAAACATTATATGTGTGGTAAATTATCTTCATTTACAGTAGAATTTTTGAAGTTTGTGGTTTTGGAAATTGTTTAACGTGTATGCGTCCCATGTGACTGTTAATTTTGACGGCTTTTGAAGTTTTATGTTTTGGACAGTGATTTAAATGTATTCATTTCCTTAGACTGTGACTTTATATTGTTCTTTGTTAAGTTGGTGGTTTTGGACAATGCTGGAATAATATTCGCTGCCTTAGCCTGTGTACCTTGGACTTTGTTTCAAGATTGCTCGTTCCCGTATTTAAAAAGCAATGAGATACTTTTGAAGTCCGTTTGCAGTTCAAAGAGTGTCAATATCAATCAACTTTATTTTTTATCGGCATGTTACTAGTTAGATACGGGCATGCTAAAGATATATTATTTGGCTTGACAGTTTGAAGTTTTAGTGTTTCTCACTTTCATTTTGTCTCTCCTACAGTTGTAAATATGTTGCGACCTCCATGGAAAACTGTCCAGTTTCCAAATGTATGGATGTACTACATGGTATGTAAATACATACATTTTGTAAAAAAAAGTTTAGAGGGAAATGCAATGAACAATGGTGTAGCAGAGTAATTCCGGTTTCCAATTTTGTACTGTTTATTAATATGAAAAATCCATGCCTCTGATAGTATATGCATAAGGTAAGTTCTTAAGTTCTAAATCTGGGATGATCACAAAGAATGATTTATCAGTCAGTGTCCATTCAACAACATCGCCTCTTATACTCGTGGTACTTGAAGGTTTCAAAACAATACATACTATTTATTATTAATTTTTCTGTTTTGGAAAAACACTAGCATCAACAAGACTTAAATTAGTGACAGCTTGTTATTGCCATGTCTCTGTTATAGCAGATATATTTTCGGCATAAGTTATACTTCTATTTTGTTTCTCGTCTGAATTCATGCACTGGACTGACAATGTAGAGATAATGAATGGGAATTGCCCGAAATTTACCTCGCGACAGTGCTGAGTATTGAAAGAAAGTAGTAACTGTGAAATAGCAGCTGCATTTCAGAATTTTGAAACACAGTTGAGAAGGGTTTATCTTCTTGGAATAGTTGGTCCGTATGTAAAGGACTTATGAAGAGGTTGCTTTGGATGAACACTACAGCTGTGACATGCTAAAGAGGGACGACACGGGGAGTTGATGTATATAAACACCGTGTCCAACAATGACTAAATGTTCATATACTGATAAGCAAGTACAGCTGTAACATAAATCTCT
Source organism: Sinohyriopsis cumingii (assembly GCA_028554795.2). Taxonomy (NCBI): domain Eukaryota; kingdom Metazoa; phylum Mollusca; class Bivalvia; order Unionida; family Unionidae; genus Sinohyriopsis; species Sinohyriopsis cumingii. The sequence goes on from CM068833.1 coordinate 90,217,985, forward strand.
ATAAATTCGGTTATGCTTTACGATGCAGCATAGTAGTAAATGACACAAAACACTTAGATTTCAGTTCAATAATCTACAATACGTAACAGTGTATAAATCTTGCAAATTCCTTTTAAGAAAATAGTACAAAAATTCGTGCGAAGATGTGTAACCTTAAGAATGTGTTACCTTCTTTCTCAAATCCCAACCTCGAATTCCACGAGAATTCTTCTCCTCTTTTATGCATGACACGTTTTCCACTCGGAGTACAATCTAAACTTTCTTATCCTCCCTTAGCTGGGCTCACCAATTCAGTAATTTCAAAACGAATTTAGTCCCAAAATAACGGCTTGCTTGCGTAGAATATTCGCCCTAAACTTGAATATCTTAGTTTTTATTGGGTACGGTCGGGCCTATGAAACTGTCACTCTGTTTCTAATTTTCCCCCAGTCAGAATTTATTTCACGTCAGTAGGGAGTCACGGGCGATTTGCTACAAACATAATGGCAATGTTTCCTAACTCTTTGACTAAGGTCTAACAAAGAGACAAAACGAATTAACTATAGAAGCTATAGACACGGAGGCATCGGCAAAGTTTCACAGAACGTGACACATACACACATACATACATACATACATACGATTTCTGCTCAACGGGGGGCCCCAAGTGGCCGAGTGGTCTAAAGCGCTCACCGTTCCGGATCACTGCCATCTCACCTCTGTCTGCGTGGGTTCGAGTCCAAGACTCGGCAAGCGTGGGTACGTGGGAAAGCCTGCCAGTAGCTTCTCGTGGGTCGGTGGTTCTTTCCTGTGTTTTCCAGGGTTCTTCCTCCACCAGTTATACTGGCCGCCATGTATAGCCTATATTGTGCTGAAAAATGGCGTTAAGCCCTAGAACAACAACAACTACAACAAATCTGCTCAACGCACATCTTTCGAAACCATGCTCAGTCAATCAAGGGGTAGGACAAGGAAGAACTCTATCAGCATGGCTATTCTTAGTCATGATAAATGGTTTCATGTCGTTGCTGGAGTCAACAAAATCTGGAAGACAAGTTGGTACCTTACGTATCCCTTGTGTTTTACTCGCGGATGACACGACCTTGCTATCTTCATCATTTAATTGTATGTGTGTATTACTTCTGCGACGTCCATGACTATGCATCGAAGTGGGACTCCGCTACAATGCTGATAAAAGCAACATCGTCATATTTTCGAAGACAAAAATCATACAAAAATCTGTGTTCATGCTAGGAGATGAAATGACTCCTATACTTTCTTCTAGAATCTATGCTAAAGGTTACTCCTTTCACGTACACGTATATTTTTAATACTGCTGCAGTGAGAAATGCTTGTGATAAAGGAAGATTGGTATTTTAGTCCCTTGTACCAACTGACATTGGAAAGGATGGAATGAATCAAATTAATAGTGCTAAAATACTGTCAAAACTGTACTACCTGCTGTGACATACGGATGCGGGATATGGTCCATTTTGAGCCAGTCATAGGTGTGAAATTTATAAGTATGTCACAGAAGAACTATAGGTTTGATCAGCGCTCATCTATAGAGACAACAATTCTCAGTCTTGGACTGTTTCCAGTTGAGGGATACGTAGATCAAATCAAATTAGGTTTCTTCAATAAAATCTACAGAGCTAATGGATCACCAGCATGGAAAATTATATTCAACATAAGAATTCTTGACTTCCTGATACACGAGAGCGACAGCGTTGCCTTTGTGAAAGATATATATCGCGTTCATTTGAAAAACCAGCTTGGCGGTTTTTTCCACATATACGTGAATAGTCTGTCCCGAAACCAGTCTAAAGGAGGAATATTGAAAAACGGCAGTTTACTGCAGCGAAGAATCATTGTGGAGATCTAAACCAGAAATGATACCTGAATTTTTACATTAAGCAAGTGTCCATACTAATCTTAATCCACTTGCTGTCTGGAAACTTGGCAAATATTGTCCTAATAAAACTTGGACTTTAGTTAACATTGCCTATTTAACTATGCGTACCATTTCAACAGAGAATGCATATAACTGTGAACTCTGCAAAACATTGACTAGCCAAGCATATGTTACTATATTGCCAAGCCCTAAACGATGAACGTAATACTATGCCTGAAAAAGTAATAGATGCAATAGACATTCTAGACTCACACTGGCTTTTATGTCATCATCATGACTCATTACTTCACATTATTTTGGGCAAGAGAGTGGACATCTTTGAGTCTATGGATGATCAATCATGGCAGGCATTCATGTGTGTATTGGCTGAAGGAATAGGCACAATGTACAGAAGAATAAATGAACTTAAAAACGATATCTGATATTATGCTTGTTCAGCAAATTAGGGAAATTAACCCTGTTTATTTATATCATCCAAATTATTTACAGGTATTCTAAGAGAGAGACAGTGTAATAATCCACTTAAATCGTTCCAGTCGAATGTAGATAATTCAAATTCCTTTCTTTTTCTCTCTTGATCTTTGTTGCTTATATATCTCATTTAGATATTACGTTTATTTACTTTTGTGTACATACATACATACATACATGCATATATACATACCTACATACATGCATACACGATTTCTGAAATTACCGTAAACTATTTCGGACATTTTACCGTCACCCTCGCAAATCTTCAGCCGTTTTCAGCCACGGTTAATATTACAGAAGATTCTACAATTCTGTGTATATCTATGACAGTCCACCTTCGGTTTCAGTGGTGGTTTAACAGAGAGAGAGAGAGAGAGAGAAAGAGAGAGAGAGAGAGAGAGAGAGAGAGAGAGAGAGAGAGAAAGAGAGGGTGAGGGATGGAGGGTGGGATGTAGGGACGGACGGACAGACGAACGAACAGACAGACACACATACAGACAGATAGATAGATAGATAGATAGATAGATAGATAGATAGATAGATAGATAGATAGATAGAGTGAAAGCAAGAGGAATACTTAAATATGGAAAATAAACCCTGAGTTTTGGGGCAATATAACCTAATAAAGTATTTCATTATGTTTAGAGATAGTATAAACTGACCACTGAGACACGAAGCGGTATAGCTATACATATATAAATTGTCTGTTCTTGACACAACATTGAACACAAATATATCGAACTCACAACAAATGAGTTATAATGTAGACCCGAAATTGAAATATATGGCTTTTCAACACGCCATATATTTTGATGATGTAAAACTATAATTTAATGATATGCCCCATCAAAAAATATGTCAATCTTCAAACCGCCAATATTCATTTCTTTAAGTATTGTCACACAAACATAAAACTTCATAGTTAAACTAAAATATATTTTGCACCACAAACAGATTTTTATATGTATCTCAAAAACTTTAAACAATTTAATGTTACTTTCATCTAAGTCGTGGTTGTACAATTAATAATTACAATTTCAGACAGTGCATATGGATGTGACATGAAATGAAAACAAGCACATTCAAATTGAAACTATCCAGTGATGAGTCGAATACATTAAAATTCTGTAACAATGATCGACCTTTTTATTCCAAGTGCATCATCATTATCCGAAATATGCTAGATATACTTCAGATATTCAAGCTCCCAACCTGGAAAAATGATTCTACAGACCGGTAATATGTTAATGGAACATAAACCGTTACAATAGCAATAAAAACATATAAGATGTGCAATTGATATTGAAGCACTAAGGGAAATAGCATAATTCGTGCTTGGTGTATCATCTGCTTGTGTCAATTATTAACAATATTTTGCCGACAAAGATACGATCATTAAAACAAACAGCGCTTAGTAAACTAATGGAACAATAACATGATAGCAACGTCTTGTGTAACATTTGAATAATAAATACCCTTTGAAAACTAAACACCAGACTAACACTTGTATCATAGAGGTCGTCTGTGATCACGTGACTTGTTATATTAGCATTATCGAGTGCTAATGTTTCATACCATAATAACGGCTAGAAAATGGTTTTCCCAATACACTTGCCATCTGCCACATGGTATAAAGGCCGGTTTATTGACACTCCAAATATGTACATTTGAGTAACATACTGAAATTATGCGAGACATTTCAAACCTTTCATCTACAATGAGCCCAAATGTAAAATTATACATCGCATGACGAAACACATATTTTGGTTTCCCGAACCTCAAAATAGTGTAATAAAAGGACTTAAAATGTTTTTGCACGTGTTGTGAATATGAAAAATAATGATATGGGTATATTACGGTAAAGTACAGTCATGTGATATATATATATATATATATATATATATATATATATATATATATATATATATATATATATATATATATATATAGTGTTTTCTCAATGATTATTTGTTGTGTATGTTAGTTTTGTGTAATTGACCTAAGTCCAAAATCAACTTATTAATTTACCCGACTAGTGACATTTATTTTGTGAACAACATAATACATGGCTAAAATTTCTATATGACTGTGGATTAAATACTCAGATCATTATGAATTGTAACCATGCTTGCTTTTGTTTGAGTTTGAATACGGTCTTGATTCTGACCCTCTATGGTTTTAGGGAATTTCAATCCATTAAAATGACAGAATACTTCCAGAAAATGGTAATTGCAATCTAGGTCAGGAGAATAAGTATATAAAGTTGTTTACTTTATGAGTACTCGTTCCTGCTTGAACTTATGAAGTGGAATCAGTCTTAGTCAGTTTTTAAATTCGGTGGATTTATTTATTTAAATTATTCCCTGGAATTTCAAAGTCTTCACCCTCTTTGACTAAATCATTAATTTGAAACTAAAGTGAATTCAATCAATGATATTTTGGATCACATTATTGTAATACGTCAAACTATTGTCAAACAATCGCAACTTCGACGACCATTGGCACATTAGCATATTCAAAACTTCAACAAATTCAATATTTTAATTTATTTGTAACACCATTGGAAATTAATTTAAACTCTATATATTTGGATATCTGACAGGACGTTTCCGGACTATTTGACATTTATTTCACAATAATGTAATATATTTTAAAATTTTCACATTGTATTATAGGGAAATAATTATTTGCTGACTTTAATAAAAACATGATTTCGATTCTTTCTGTTACTTAGTTTAAGTCCGTATAGTCATACGTATATTTAATATACTGATAAACATAGAAACAGAATGACGCAAAGCCAACAATTGTATCCAAAATAATGTTAAACAGTTATATTCAAGTCGAAAATAATCGAATGTTCCGAATGAATTTCAGACCTTTGAATACGCTGGTCTGCCAAAAGTTCTGATGATCAAAATGGTATATTTAAGAGAACATTTGTCTTAGAATAATAGTTTTATACAATGAGCACTTCCAATGAAACAATTAAAGAAACGTTTACTCTCAAACATCAAAATTCAACAGTGAATATTCTGAAGACTGATATTATAACAAGATCATAAGAAATAACACCTATTAAAATTGTTCATCTTCACGTACTTATAGCCAGGCAGAAGGCATGAAGGTATAATTTACGCAAACAGAAGACACGGAAAGACTCATAAAATGACCATGCGCACGCGTACGCGAACCCGTGCCCGAAGCTGAAAGTGAACCAACACATGGACCTAAAATAAAAAAATTACCCGGATTGAAACCACTATACACCAGCAAACATGAGCAGGACCATCTGGATCAGCACAAAAAGAAAATCCATATTGAATGAGAATGCGAACAAATGCAATGGTGGTTGAATCAACAACTTAGACCTACAATTCAGAAAAAAGGTTAACAAATAAATGGAGAGCACTACAATTAAAATATGGGTAACGCAATATTTACCGAAAAAGGTAAATGTTGTATTTCAAAATAAATCTCAACCAGCCATACAGAAAGTGGACGCTGATCGAGATCGAGAACGCGTATATGACAAACAACATCATCTAAATGCCACGCTACATTTCAAAGAATGTCTCTACAATCACAAGAAGAACTTCTGCACCAACAATATCAAGCAGGAGAAATGCGACGACAACGAGGAATGGGCAAAACGGCAGAGGAGGCAGGAACATTAGATCTACAGCTAGCGGAGATTAATTTAGAAATAAATGAAGATTCCAGGGTATACTAAGACACATCTACCCGAACCACCACCCACACAAACACATATAGAGCAGAGGTAAATATAATAACAACTAATCCAGAGGTGGAAGAAGAAACGAGAAAGTCTTTGACACACACGACCTTGCGGATCGGTTTGTAATACAAGTGAGAACAGTTCCTGTTAGTAACAACGAATCAGACATTACTATTGAGCTCACATTTCTTGGTCAGAGATTGCTCACCAACAACATAACAGACCGAAACACGTTTCGCACTTTGATGCAAGGACTTTTAGAAGACATCGCTGATGTATATGATGGTACACGTGATGAGTTCAGATGCAGCTGAGATGCTGTTTATTTTAAGTGAAATTTATGTTGCGATACATCGTGTTGTTTTGAAAACAAGAAAGACCGTTAACTAGAAGAAGACAATGTGATCAACGATGCCATAATTTAATGTCTTTTTCTACACCATGTACTGCTGGTGAATCGTAGCAAACCATTTTATGCATGAGGTACGATGTCATGCGTGGTAGTATCAACATTACCGCAACAAATTAAATCAATTTGACCTGTGATTCCGTAAGTGGCAGCTGAGACGACGGGCGTAGCATCGAAAAGGTACATACTGTCTGGGTTTTCACCGGGTGGGCAACCGGTTGATTTGATGTCGATTATTAGCGTAGCACCTGTATGCCTTTCACGTCATAATAATTGTTTGATTCATGTTCGCTTTACCCCATAAGTTATGCTAACTAGTAAGGGCAACGGCAACAATACAGCTTGGAATCCCAACGGCGTTACTGTTGGAGACGTTGTGTTGTCAACATTAATATTGCGGATTCCTGCGCTAATCCCATCACTAACCATATAATTAATATTCAGGAATAGCTTACATGGCACTTAATTAATGAATATGGTCACTGCGCACCAAAATCACCTGTCAGTTGCGTTTTAAAATATGGATCGAAAAAGTAAACAACACCATCACTAATTCCCTAATTTATTACATTCATCGCAAGACATTGAGTAATTTAAGCTCTCCATGGTCGATACATACTTTCATGCACTTGTAGGTGCCCAATTCCGGCAGTGAATGCCACCGCTGATCTCCGAGTCACATGTGGTTACATATATGTTGCTGCATTTCTCTCAGATAAGTTTCTGTTGTTGACTCTACAGGTGGACAAACGGGGGTCCTTTTCGAGCCAATAGAAAACTCGTAACATAGTGAATCTAAACCGTTTATGTTTTCAAAGTGGATGACCGAAACACAACTTAACGCTACACGAAATACATCCTCGGTGACATTAAAAATATCCAAGTCAGATGACGCACAAACTCAAATGACCGATGGAATATTTCCTATATTCTCATCTCTTCCAGCATTGCTAGTTACTGCGACTCCTGTGGTGGCAAAATTACCTGCGCTAGTGGACCTTAACAAGACTGTCCGTTCAAGAATATACATTTTTTTTATCTCGGAAACAAACGTAAAAGGAATGAATAATTGACTGTATCCTGGGCCCCAAGATCAGACTTGAGTTCAAAGTCTTCGGTATGTTCAATCAAATGTTTTAGAGGTGTCTTTTGACTAGTACGGGCTTGCAACACTGCTTAAAGATGTTGCTTATTTAGTATTGTCCGCCTCTGTTTTATTGCAATATCGGCTGTTCTGCCACGTATGCTAATATCTTGTTGCTAAATTAAAATGTCTAACATTGATATTCAAGATATTATTTTAAAGCTGAAAGGTGCCGTCGCGAGACACCTTGCTGGAATCAGGGAATTCGGAGGAATCAGAGGCCTTGGTATGTCCATCGATTTTGTCAACGTCTGTGCTGATGATGCTGATGCTACACAAAGCTATGAATGGATGAAAAGATCGCAGATGTAGCTTCATCACCATGTGCATAGTAACTTCACTTACACCATACTAAAAACAGCTTTCACAAGAAAGAGATAAAGGAACAAGAAATGGTGGACTTATTTCTGCTAATTTGAATGTATGTGATAAAAAGTTTTTCTCAGATATTGACAGAATACTAGTCTGGATCGTATTTATTTATTGGATATGATTATTATAATTAATGTGATAACTTAATATTTGTGATAAATAATAGGCCTAGTCCACGAATAATACTCCAGACGAAATTGCATAAGCATATACATATACAACATCAATATCGGTAGTCATCAAATATGAAATTAAGTCAATATAAATCCATTGTTTGGACCACCCTAATGTGTCAATACATGCTCGAGACAAGCTTGAGTGTATAGTATGAAAACGATGAAAATGCACGTCGTTGCTTGTAGAGTCTGGCCTGAAAACACTCAGGAATTGTTGTTATAACGACGAAAAAATCGTCCCCTGATGCTTTCCCATCAAATTATGTGGGGGCCTACATTGACTAAAAAACTCTATTGATATTTAGCTAGGGCCTGCTTGCCTATAATTCGTCGAGGAAAATGGATACAATTGTCCAAGGCGCAAACCAATCGCGAAATCAACATATTTTTAATCGAACATGGTATCTCATGAGGCACAATTATTGGAGACTTATCACTTCCATTATATAGTTTTAGGGTCCTATGGCAGTTGCTCTAGTAAAAATAGGGTAATTGGTTAGACTTACGAATGCGTGTTGATCCTCAAGAATTGCGATGACATTAGTAAGAGAAAAACTTTGATTGGTCCTCAGTGTTACCGATGCTACAAAATTATTGAAGCGAAACAAATGCTTCTGGATAAGATGACCAAGGAAAAAACACAAATCGTGAAATACAAACGCATATGTGTGGTTGTAGACTCTATTTGCGGAATAACCGTGGCAATCGTCGTCAGTCAGTCTGGGTGTGGCTGGACTCATTACTATATCGGTTATTGCATGCACACCATTCATAATTATTACTGGAACTATGTCAATAATAACCGGTGTGGATTGCTACGCTGGTTAAATACAATCATTTCAGAAACGGAAAACCACCAGCTTCTCCGAGCATGTATACGGAAATGGAGTATTAACAACTCCAATTTACAGGCAGTGATCTGGAGTAATTGTTTGCACGTTTGCCAGTGAACCTATGGTTTCAGGTTTTAGAATCATAATTATTCCTCAATTGATTGATTGAAAATAAAGATTTTGTTCCTTATTGATTAAGGTTTGAATCTTATATCCTCTTTCATGGGCTCCGCATTAAAACTTTTACACGAATAACGAAGCTACAAAACCTCTATTATCATACTACTATACAAAAATAGTGTAATACTAAAACCATCTGTGTATCGTGTCACTATATATTCACCATGGGAGGATCTCATTTTCTTATACCAAAGGTATATCAAATTGCTTACCAAAGGTATATCAAATTGCGTGATACAAATATTTTAAAAGCGATGTTATTTTAATGTAAGGCAAGAATGCACACCGATTGAGAAGAGCAATGAAACTAGATAGCGTATGCATGTAATGTTGTAGGGTACTCAAACGAAAGCCCGTCTTGTGAACAATGTGCTGAGATGTTGTCTATGGTGTGTGTGGACAATCCTAATTGTATTGTTATACTATATGGACACAAACATAAGTGACAGAAAATAAGTAAAACCAACACGTTTTATAAAACTTAACAAACAATTTAATTATCAAAGTTACAAATGAAAACTAAGAGAGGATGTTAAAGCATTACGAAGTCAATCCAAACTAGTCCTTAAAAAATTATATTAATAACCTCAATGAATAAAACCTTCCATATAAATATCAATACCCCAAATGTATTGGTCCTCCAAGAACCGTAACGAGATGGCGTTATCCAGAATTCCTACGAATAATTTATAACAATTCCAGAATAATAGTAAAATCCAAAATAATGGGCACAACATAAAGAGCACAACATAATGAGTATAAAAATATAAACGTTCTATTCTAAAGGCATTACGATGATTTCTGAATAGTTTACTTTCGGCATTTCACCTGCCCTGTAATTAGCATAAAGGTTTATTATACAATAAAGGACTTTGTTTTTGAAAAAAAAATACGAACGGCTGAGATTGGGTATTTAAGTTTGTGGTGAAAGGTTCATAAACTAAGCATGGTATTTTATAGTTATAACGATTTTTAAATCATTTATTTAAAATATTATAACACAGACATACCCACACAAATGATTCCAATGCCACTGAGGTATCACTAGTACGGTACCTTTAACCTTTATAACTGATCCCCCCTGAGCCCCTGAACGATTGCTAGAATGACAGCCAATAAGAGAATAAAATGTTTGGTAAACACACTGTGGAATTAGGATGTTCAGTGGGTCATTTAAATGTATGTAGCTGTGACACTGTAGATAAAGATGACACCGGAATAAAGCGGAGGTAGAAATTAATTGACCTGTTATCATACTTACAGAACAGTTAACGCTAAAGGCTACTGACCATCCAATATACCTTCCACAAGTTCACAAGTAAGTTAGCGCAAAACAAATACCAAGACTCCGCATCAGTTACGTCAAGCCTATGTAATATGATTTTCTCTGTGAGACAGGTATTTTTATTGATTAGCTCCTTCTGAGCCCAAATTTTAAAAACATATCGAAAGTGTGATAGGTGTTAACAGTGCATGCAGTAAAGTGTCATTTTCCTGTCTTTTTTCCTGGCTAAAATCACACACTATATATATATATATATATCTATATATATATATATATATATATATATATATATATATATATATATATATATATATATATATATATATATATATATATATATATATATATATATATATATATATATATAAACCTTTGTCCACGTGTTGCCCAGAAAGACGTAGCAATTCGATTCAGCTACAATTTATTTTATTCACATGTGAATGTAGCCGAAAATAACGTTTTTGAACAACGAGGCAAAAACAGCATTCAAACTCTACGTAATGTCAGAACTAACAATATTCAACTCAAGAAACATACTTACAACGATTTCCCTTTGATGTGCGTAACATATGTTAATAACTTTCAAGTAGGGTACTTATGGCTGTAATTATGAATTCTCTCTCATTTGAAAACCAGTCTTTTAAACTTAGCTTTTTTTCTTTTTTTTTTCTTCTTTTCTATCAGAACATTTTCAGTGACGACCAGGATTCCATGCACTTTGAATAAAACAACAAATGCATGTACCACAGGCAGTCTGAGTAAACAAATTGAATGGAGGAGGTTTAGTGATAAGCAGTCTGACAAACCTTTCTAAATATTGATGGGAATTGTTCCTCCAAGAAAAACAGGGAACTAGCTCAGGAATAATAAACATAGCACTACTTTCTCAACTTGTTGGCTCAGATGAGTGTTGTTTTAATTAGGGTGTATAGTATTCGGAATATATAGAGGCAGAAATGGGTTCCAGGAGAAGACGAATGACGCTGATAATTTGGTTCCGTGTGCATCCCATCCTTATGTTTAAAGAAGTAACTCATGCTTCGATGCATTCATACAATTGTCTGTACAATTAATTTATACTGATACATACATACATACATACATACATACATACATACATACATACATGCATACATACATACATACATGCATACATACATACATACATACATAAATGCATACATACATACATACATACATACATGCATACATACATGCATTCGGGAACCCCGAGTTGACGAGTGGTCTAAAGCGCTCTCCGGCACGGATCACTGCCATTTCACCTGTCTGCGTAGGTTCGAGTCTCGGGCTCGGCCAGTGTGGATATGTGAGAAAGCTTGCCGGTAGCTTCTCGTGGGTCGGTGATTCTTTCTGGGGTTTTCCCGGGTTCTTCCTCCACCATTAATACTGGCCGCCATGTATAGCCTATATTGTGCTGAAAAATGGCGTTAAACCCTATAACAACGACAACAACATACATACATACAGACAAACATGCTTCAACAGATCGAAGGCGGGAAAACTAGTGACTTCAAAAGTAAAATACCCCCTTTAGTTGCCTGTGACATTACTGCTTCCAAGATATCCAGTTTTGTATAACTAAAGCGATTTCCTATTGTAATTAGCTTGGAGAGAATGAAGTATTTCCTTTAATATTTTTCCCAGTTAGTATGCCTTTGATAATGTATCAATGTCATAACATTTTAAGATCACTTTAGATATAAAAATATATACAGTGTATATGCGAGTGATAGATGTTGGTTGCTTTGTATTAGAGCTTAATATCATATGAACATAAACAATAAGAAAATTAAAGGTAATAATTTCATACAATCCATCACCATGTCTACTAAGTATGTGGTGCGATTATTAGAATGTTAGTGTCAAAATGGTTCTGCCACACGCTTATTGACTAGATGCAGCTGTTGACCATTACCGGTAATGAATCATTATGCATTTTCGATAACGCGTTTAGATAGTATTCGACATGGAAAGCTAATGTTTTATTAGCTTGAAGGCAATTCGATTTACAAGAAATAAGCAACTCTACCTTATTTTGTGAATCTCTAGGAAACATAAGGAATAATCTATTACAGCATTATTGCTGCTTTGTACATGTCATTTTAGTTAAGCAAAGATGGACTGTTGACTTTTTCAGAGAGGATATCATTCAAATTTCTTAATTTACTGCTTAGAAGATAACTTTGTTTGTTTAATTGTCTAATTGTTGCTAGATAGATGCTCATATAAATGGTTTTATTGGTGTAGAGCATTGATATACGGAGTGAAAAGGCAAAATGAGTGGTACTTCAATAGCAAGAAGTTTGACAGTTTAGATGAAAGGTCCACTGTAAATCTAGATTGAGTTCATCCAAGTAATAATTTCCCTTTTATTCCATATCCTGTAATTCACTCTGCTGCAAAGAAACATTAACGGTGGTTTATTTTTCAAATGTTATCACATCCACGTATAATATTTTGAATCACGACGAGAGGCTGCATAGTCAAACCGTGGTAAAATGGATGCAGTTTCATGATGTTTACAGTTTATAAAAGTCATGTAACTTTAATTTTATTTTAAGTATAATATAACTTTAACTTCAAAAAACTTTAAATTCTAATTAGATTATAACTTTAAATTCAATAAATATTAAATTTTTATTAGAATATATCTTTAAATTTAGTAAAGGTGTCAACTCATGAAACAATACAAATGTCCAAATACAAGTAATGGATCCCAGCTATTGGAAGATCTGAAAATATATGCACTCCGTTGATCATACATCGATATTGAAAACATATTCCAGTAAATAAAAGTGTTCACATCCAATTCCTTCCTTAAATCCTCATATAACGTTTTATTTCAGTCTACAAGCATGCTATTCCACATTTCATTATCCTATTTTTCTTTTTTTTTCTTTTTTTTTTTTTTTTTTTTTCTTTTTTTTTTTTGTTGTTTTGTAGATGAAATTCAAAGATAATGTACGGAGATGACTAAGAAAGGAGCGCATTCGCTGGCAACATTGCTGACTTCAAGTGAACATAAAGAACATATGTAACTGGATTATCCGGGTTAGGGTCATATTATAGTGAAAACACTAAGAGTGATTACGTAAAAACGATGTTTATTTACATTGTGATCGAAAATAATAATTTCTGACAACAAGCGCGTACGCATATATTTCATCAATGGCATTAGCATAATGATTCGCACCGAGCTAAACAACTGACGTAAAGTCAATGATATCGTTGTGGACAGAAAGAATCCTAACATTAACCAAAACCGAAAAATCAACTAGAAAGAATGAATCGAAATTAAACGAATATAATTGATTGGTGGATATATCAACATGACCAATGATTAGAAATTAAAACGAAAACGATGAATAATCACTCAAAATAATGATCACATTGACTTCCACTCAAATATCAATAATTGCATTTTTCAAAGAAATAATAAATAGAGATAAAGACGGTTTTCGCTCAGATAATGATAATGATAAATAACCCGAAGTTGGGAGATAACTAGTGGCGTCCAGCTGACAACCACATGGCATCTTCAAGGAGCCACCATGTATGGTCCGTCTGCTTAAGAATCCCTAGGATTCCTTCGTTCCCTGTAGACCCGTTGTTCCCCGAGTTTTGGTCCCTCAACACGAGATAACTACTGTCTTCCTCCAAGCCAACGTAACTACCGACAATAGCAAAACATGTATATAACTGCTCCAAGCCAACGTCACTACCGACAGTAACAAAACAGTCATACAACAGCTCCAAGCCAACGTAACTACCGACAGGAGCAAAACATGTATATAACAGCTCCAAGCCAACATCACTACCGACTGTAGCAAAAGAGGTATATAACAGCGCCAAGCCAACGTACCTACCGACAGTGGCAAAACAAATATGTAACAGCTCCTAGTCAACGTCACTACCGACAGTAGCAAAACAGGTATATAACAGCTCCAAGCCAACATCACTACCGACAGGAGCAAAACATGTATATAACAGCTCCAAGCCAACATCACTACCGACAGGAGCAAAACATGTATATAACAGCTCCAAGCCAACATCACTACCGACAGGAGCAAAACAGGTATATAACAGCTCCAAGCCAACATCACTACCGACAGGAGCAAAACATGTATATAACAGCTCCAAGCCAACATCACTACCGACTGTAGCAAAAGAGGTATATAACAGCGCCAAGCCAACGTACCTACCGACAGTGGCAAAACAAATATGTAACAGCTCCTAGTCAACGTCACTACCGACAGTAGCAAAACAGGTATATACCAGCTCCAAGCCAACGTCACTAACAACAGTAGCAAAACAGGTATATATCAGCTCACATATTAAGACTAATCCGCATCCAAATAAGTATCACGGCAAAGACCACAACTTCAGCACCTACTCTCTACAGCTGTCAATACGGACAGCACCAACAACTCTAGGGGCCCCCGAGTGGCCGAGTGGTCTAAAGCGCTCTCCGTTCCGGATCACTGCCATCTCACCTCTGTCTGCGTGGGTCTGAGTCCAAGGCTCGGCAAGCGTGGGTACGTGGGAAAGCCTGCCAGTAGCTTCTTGTGGGTCGGTGGTTCTTCCCTGGGTTTTCCAGGGTTCTTCCTCCACCAGTTATACTGGCCGCCATGTATAGCCTATCTTGTGCTGAAAAATGGCTTTAAACCCTAGAACAACCACCAACAACTCTAAAACTGTCCAACACTTACGCAAACCACCAACACAGGCAGTCAAACAACTCTTTGCTACCAAACTCCCTAATCTCTTAGCCAAAACGGACAGGGTGGATCCCGACATCTCAAACAGCTCTACAGCACACAAACAAATATAATCTCCAAACAGTTAGTTAAACAACGACTGCAAGAACAGCAACAACACACAATGCAAACATTCGAAAGACACCGCACATCTCCAACACATCACAAATACAGTACATATCCAGCACGCATCTCAAGGTATATAGCGATCTCAGCGATCCAGCACGCATCTCAGCGTATATATATATATATATATATATATATATATATATATATATATATATATATATATATATATATATATATATATATACAAGGATATAGCTGCCAGACTGCCTAACATAGACAGCCAAAACAGACCAGGTATACTCTGACATCTCCAGTACCTTTAAAGCTGAGAAACACATAGGCTCTGAACTCAGTGAAACAACTCTACATGTATCAAACGGCTGCCCTAACAGCTCTACAGCTGGAAATTTTCTCCGTAGCTTCGACTGCTGACTGGCAAGACTCTTCAGGTTGTCAAGTTAGATTCCACCTTGAGTCTATACGTACACTGGCTATGTTGGAATCCACGGCTGATGAGCTCAAGTTTTTCTCATTGTAAGCACTTTGCTCGTGTAGTGATGATTAAACCTACCTCAATGTATCGAAATAATGTACGATGCAAATATACCACTATCGGGTAACGATGTATTCCTTCATTTTTTAATTCCTTCTCGCATTCTCGCAAAAGCTTTATGTGTCTGTTAAGTAATATGCACAAGCAGATACCTGTGCAGACAAACCGACCTTAAATTTCAGTTCCAAACAGCAGTTTACCTGATATCAAACACTGAGGGTCACACACATGAGTGGGATACCGTAGCGTTTTGTCATATTTGATGGAACACCATTTTAGGCTGTTCCGCATCAATCGACCATATGAAATTGAATCATCACGGTTGCCTATTCTATATGTGGAGGACAAATGTTCATTGATTTCCGATGTTAATAGCATTCCGCTATATAGTTTAAAACAAGAAATAGTGACTGTAGAAGAAATTCAGTCTCGATCATGGTTTCATCTGCGTACGATATTGCTACTTATATAATAGCTGAGATCCCTTTGGATGTAGCTCGATGTAGTAACTCAAGGGAAGTCGTGAGAAAAATCATATTTCTGTACATAAATATTCGCCTTCTATTAACATTTTTAATCACTGTACGGCCACACGTGGGTTCCTAAACAAAGTTGATCGCTTCACTAGAATCAAGCACCAATAAGCTAACTGAATCACAAACATGATTTATATTGACTTCAAAAGCTTTTAAACCTCTAGCCACGACGTTACTATCCGCAACACTTGAAGAAAATTTCCATCTCTTGTTGAATATTTAAAAATAAGAATGTTGCTTTTCACCTACTTTCTCTTGTTAGATTGATATGCGGGAGAAAGTGCAGCTGTAAAGTTCTCTCTCTCTCTCTCTCTCTCTCTCTTACGTCTTCATTATTATGTATAAGTAAACCCGCAGTGGACTCAAACCATAGCTTATGAAACAATATATGCGTCATTCTGGCTTGAAGTTGACGTTATAACTATTTTTAAGTACCTCCAGACAACGAAACGGGTGTCAACGTGCAATTACCACAGTAGATATGTACTTCACGCCTGACACCACCAAATACAACATTCACAAATATATACACTTATAACTATATCAAATGTCTGAACAATTCAACGTGAAAATTATCAGAGGACTCCATATGTTACAAAATTAGAGCAAGCCAATTTTACGAAACTTCCAGAATGCTGTACATGATTTCGTCTGCTATTAATACCTTCCAAAACCGATAAGTACTTAAATCTAGTAAAGCTATAAACAGAGACGCAAAATATAAATAGCACGAACATTATGTTGTTATATTACATACGTATCCGAAAAATACTCGTCCCCGATTGATCGCAAACTTCATACGTGGGTTCCTAGACAAAGTTGATCACTTAACTAGAATCAAGCATCAATATGCTAAATGAATCCCATACATGATTTATGTTGACTTTAAAAGCGCCACTCCTCATCCAACTAAAGCTACAGCATACCTAGTCATCGGTAACAAAATATATAAAAAGTTCAGAAACTATATATATAACTAACAGGCATGATTGTAAATCATCAACGCTAAACAGAACTCAATCTTCCAAAACACAAAGGAAGAGTTTCTATAAAGTGCTATACTTTACTCTTACAGTAAACTCCGAAAGGCACAATTGTGCCTGTGAATGATTCTAATCGAATTTTTAAAACTAATGGCGTTATTAAGGACCGCTTCACTTACATCACGAAAATCGATTTTAATTTACAAATCTAGCTCAAAATTGGAAATATGTTAATCCGGACCAATGCCTACGAAATGTATAAAATACACAGGATTAACCAGAAACAATTTACCAGATATCCAGTATCTGCTGTTACATAATATTCTCAGAATCAACTAAAATAACTACAAAATATTTTTTAGAAAAAACAATTTCAGAGAAGCCATCTGCAAAATCCGTACGACTTTATGGAATTAACCCAACTGACAGCACATATCCATCTTTAGCACAACAGTGGGGACACAGCGGTTGCCCATATATATATATATATATATATATATATATATATATATATATATATATATATATATATATATATATATATATATATATATATATATATATATATATATATATATATATATATAGTTATATATATATAGTTATATATATATATAGTTATATATATATAGTTATATATATATAGTTATATATATATATATATATATATATATATATATATATATATATATATATATATATATATATATATATATATATATATATATATATATATATATATATATATATATATATAGTTATATATATAGTTATATATATATATAGTTATATATATAGTTGTATATATATATATAGTTATAGTTATAGTTATTTTGTCTATTGGCCATGTGTCAGTTTGCTTGAAAACTAAACATAAAGAACTGAACTAAACTTAATACTGAGTACTAAACTTGCAGATCGAATTCGAGCCAGCTCCAAAGGCTTGCTATAACCACGGTGCACCGTCTTACGCTCAGTTAAATTCGCTCTTCGATCAGAGATATAGAATCGGCTAGCGAATTCAGGGTGCATGACTCACACGTTCGGTTTTCTCTGACTTGCGGCAACCACCCGTTGTGCGACTAGCTTAGCTCTTTCAGTTATAATGGCATATGGCACAATCTCGGCCTTCTAAATTTTACTACTGACATCATACGACTTTTCCTGGCTGTTAGAAGAGTTTACTGTCAGATAGACCGAATATGGACCTGTCTATTGAAATGAACATTCTGAGTCGTCTTATAAACAGCTCTTTCCATAATGTACGTGATATCAGTTACCTTCTTAACGATTTGCCATGTCCAGTCCACTTGACTGTGACCTAGGTGATTTCTCTTTCATTTCTAATTGCATGATGTAAATACACAAGTAATCATCACCGAATGACTGACAATGAACTGTGAGATCAAAGGTGCCCTTATGATGCCAAATAGCGATGACTAATTTCTCTAGATCTTCCTCGTTTATCGCCCATGTTGCCTTCGTGTGTTTTAATACTAACTGAGACAGGTTATTCGTGTCTTCGGCTGCTGTTTACCAGCCAAAACATCCGCAGGAAATGCAATTTTCGCTCCTGCACCAGCTTGTTCTGAGTGAATCCAGAATGACTGTGTTCTACTACCTGGCAACCTATGCTCATAAGATGAAGGTATTAGTATCTGATTTCTGGTTGATCTTCATCGCACTTTGCTAGCATGTGGCACAAATTTCGGTTTAATCATTCCACAATTATATTGCACTAAAGACGCGTCTACTCAATTCCTAAGATAACCCGAGTTCTTAAAATTCAGCTATTTCAAACTGTATGCCTTTGCCGTCGAAAGAACAAGATGAAAGCCAGATCTACAAAACAAAGGTCACGCAACGCTCTTGTAATCGTTGGGGCCTAAATATCTTGGTCAGTTGATCTACAATCACAAAAATGTATGAATTTCCCTGCTTTGTCTTTGTCAGAGATCACAATGTTCTTATGGCTACTTGCTATCAAGCTTCTTCAGGGTATCTCTCAGCGTCTGGTTGTGGTTCTTGTGCTGAACGCAAACGCAGCACTCTGGAATATCGCCACTTACAATTGGCCAGTAGCAACGTTGGCGTAATGTATTGAGGATTGTTGTCAATAGCGAATCTCCAAATCACCACTACCACCATCACGTTTCCACAATAACATTTTAAAGGTTTCATGTTGCACGCTGTACGGAACGACGACACATATTTTAATACGCTTGCCAGAACGATCAAGCCAAACCATCACGAGTATTGGTTGGGACATGTTCAATACCTGAATGGTCCCCATATGGACTTGATTTCACCACTCTCTCCAGATACATCTTCCAAAGAAGGGCTCTGTCGAGCCTCAACAAAATCTATCAACCTAGCAAAGCTGTGTTTTTCAGCTTCGTTTCAAAACGAACACCATTGGTAAACCGTGTAGCAGAGAACTTCTAAATAGTTTGGCTACAGTATTTGCAGTCATTGCATTGCCACCGGTTTAACAATCTGCATTGGCATGGCAGGTCCCAGATCTGTACTGTATCATGAATGAAAGGTGTTCCAACTAACAGTTCAGAAAACTTTTGGGCTCTTTGAAGTTCATGAGTCAACGTTGGCTACTCTGGTCATAGTGCGTACTTTCATAGGGATTTAAACAGAAAATAAATTTGCATCGGCCGGGTCTTATGAACTTACCTTTTTGCCCAGGAATCGACCGGCTTACGCTACTTACATTTCATTTCCGTAATTTTTCTGGGAAGTTGGCCGATCCTATTTTCTTAGCTCTCGTATCTGTATAGAATATTAAGGGACGACACAAGTAGGCAACAGTCAACACGGGTACTGAGACAAATGCCTTAAGTATATCTTCCAATGCCGACAAATGCTCAACTGCGAAATATGTATTCTTCTTGCGTAAGCTGGCGTAAAAGATCCGCAATTTCAGCAAATGATCGTTCGAATCGCCGAAAGTAACTATAATAGCCAAGGAAACTCCACATAGCAGAAATTTATTTGGAATTGAATCATTTCTTTCCCACGTATACCTGTTCGAGAGCTGTGACAAGTCCTGCATCTAGTACGCCATAAACAAAATACCTCACCACTATTTGTATGTGCCACTCGGGATTCAAAAGGGAATTAACTTTAGGACATAGGGTTACACGGAAATGCCAATTAGGACTCAAACGGACATCCTCTGCTAAAATGGTCCATTCGTTTAACAAATCGATGGTATTATAGTTTTAAAGCTTCTAAACGGTAGACCGTTTTTAAACACAACGGGAATTAACATCACACTATAGGGTTACAAGAAATGTTACTTGGAAGTCAAATGGAACCATAGCATATTCTAGGAATTTATGTCCTCAAACAGTTTTAAGGTCCCAACCATAAATGATAATGCTAATAGTATTATTTAAAATCCAACACAAACCATTACTATCCAAGCACACACACACACACACACACACACACAATCCAAGACAAAGGGTAGGATATGTTGCTACACATACATTTATAGAAATATACAAACATACTATCACAAACATTGGTAGAAAGTGTTTAAAGATACACTAATATTCCCTGGCATTCCAACATAATAAGACACGGAAGACTGAGGGGGTTAATGTGTGTTTTAATGTTAAGTTGTCAATAACACAGCCATATAAAAACACCTACATACACAAAAACACACTTATGATTAGTATTTGTCTTTTCGAGTCATCTGGATGGCCCTACATAGGGTCGGCGGGGTTTTATGTCACCAGTTTCTTTTAGTGGCCACTGCTTCTCCCGGGTTGTGAAACCATACACAGCACATCATTTCAGCCTTTGATGACCATAACTAAAACTAGACTCATTAAATTCCATCCTTCACAATCTATATTTAATTTGCATCCCACCCGGATGACCCATCCTTCACAATCTATATTTAATTTTGATTAAATTGGTATCAATCCTGTTGAAAATACTCTCTTTCTTCAGTCTATTTTTCTTGCCTCCTCTTCTCCGCCCACTACGCTTTAAATTTGTTTCCTTCCCTCTCAGTCTCCACCCAAATGAACTGTTTAACATTTTTAAAAGACACGATGTCAATCATCATATATTCCGTATAAGGGAATCACTCCAATTCTTCTACCCGATTCAAGAGCTGCTCCACTTGTTCTATCAAGGTGATAGCCTTCGTCAGCTTATCCACTTACCAGTGAACTCAGGTCAATGGTAAATCACGTGACTGGTGAACGCGTTGCTTAATATACTTGAAGCGCAGACGTGAAGAAAAACATCCTTAACGCACATTAGCAAAACAAACAAAAATCAGAGATCGCACGTTCCTAAAAGAAACTATTTTTCTGAATTACTGTTTTTTTACATAGGTTTGTACCAGGGTAAGGGAATGTCTACAGACATACTATTGTATTCTACATAGCTTTGTACCAGGGTAAGGGAATGTCTACAGACATACTATTGTATTATACATAGGTTTGTACCAAGGTAAAGAAATGTCTACAGACATACTATTGTATTCTACATAGGTTTGTACCAGGGTAAGGGAATGTCTACAGACATGCTATTGTATTTTACATAGGTTTGTACCAGGGTAAGGGAATGTCTACAGACATACTATTGTATTTTACATAAGCACGCTATACCTGCAAAGACTTACACAATATGAGCAAACACACACATTTATAGAATGAAGGGGATTAAAAAAAATGATAAGGAAAGGTAAATGCATAATAACAGGCAAACATACAAACACAAAACATTAAACATTTTTTGGCGAAATATTTATTTTTTGTCTTGCGACGTTTCTTTTTGACTCATAACACCCGTGCGTGCTCTTTTCTGATTACATAACAAAACACCCACGCACATTTTAAATTCGTTTAATGATATGCTTAACTCTCTACCAGATACACTCAAACACTCTTCATGGTAAATTTTCTATCAAAAAAAATGTACCCCCTAAATCCATGTTAAGTATTCTCTCTCTCTCTCTCTCTCTCTCTCTCTCTCTCTCTCTCTCTCTCTGACTTACACATATGTGAAAAATGCAATTCTCACTGTTGAGGAGTATTATGTATCATATTAATCCTATATCCATATATAGGGCTTCAATTTGTCCCCAAAATACCTAATCCCATAAATATAATGAAGCTAAAAATGTGGCCTAATGTTACTAACCTCTTGTCTCTAGAATCAACCGTAATGTTAACTTTATTGGGCTATCTAACGTAGAATGCTCGCTTTTACAAAGAATTCAACACAAGCATTGAACTAATTAATTACTCCCTTTGCCGATAAACACCAATCGTACTAGATTTATGGACTTCTTAACATAGAGTTTCTCATTGTACCCAGATCCCCCTAATGCCACAGTGTACATTTCCCGCCAATACAGAAAAAGCAAATGACCTTGTTATATTTATAACCAGGAAGACTCATCCTGTATTTAAAAAAATCTAAATGACAAAGTTAATCTAAACTAATTTTAGATCATACATTCTATTTTATTACATTTAAACATGGCGGCATAATGGTAATTTCCTGTTAGACCCTATAATAGTTTTACTATTTTCAAAATACAAAATTGCATCGTGTCACGTGCCATTTTGGAGGCTAGATACCTATATTTGCGATCATGGCCGCTATCGCTTAACCAACTTGAAGCAGCTGTTATGTTTGTTGTGCCTGTTTCATGATATATGTTCTTGTTGCCTGTCTTCGTCTACGTTATTGTGTTCATCACGCATTGGCTGTTCAGTTCGTATGTGTTTCTTCATCGGCTTGTTTTGGAAACGAGAACAATTGGACTTTTTCTCAGATGTCTTGCTCCACTGCAACCGCCATCACGTGATAATTGACAGTCACCCCATTTATGATATGAAGGACCCTCATTAACTGTTTTAAATGACCACTCCTTTTCTCTTCACACTACATTGTGATCTAGACTAAACGAACTAGGACTACATTCATCATTACTTAAATGTAAAAAGAAGCGAAAAAAGAAACGTTGTTTCAAAGCTGGACGGCATTGAACAAGACGAAGAATTCCACATATCTCCCTTATGCCCTTTCCGGCTCAAAAAGTGAAAAATTCGACCGTTAATTTAGATAACCTAATTCAAATCCTTTTTAAATCGTCAGTCTTTGTTCAACAATCCAAGAGATACCTCTGCGTATTGCATTATTCAATGCCCAATCAGTAGGACCACCGGAAAAACGCACCTAAATAGTTAATATTATCAACACTAAGAATAACATCAGGCGATGATCCCAAGTGCGCGGATCTAACACCCACTGGTTAATCCATCAAGTCGTTCCCCCGCCACTCTCGCGGAGGTGGAATTGCTGTCATCGCAACGAACTCCATTATCAAATGCTTTAACCACACCAAGACTTTCAATTTCAACCACATTCCGTTTGAACTAGTCCAAACCACACTTAAACTGAAACAAAGGTCAGTCCATTTGTTCTGCCTATACCGACCTCCTCCTAGTAAACAAGCTGACCTAATTTCTCTTTTAGAAGCAGTTTCCAAATCTCCTGGAGTATGGAAATTCGATAGGTGGCAGCCTGATTATTCTTGGAAATTTCAATTTCACTTTGACTGTCCCGGAAACCTAAACACATCAAAACTCCTAGATACCATTAATTTAATGGTTGCAACCTCAAACAGTCAGTTAACCAACCCTCCCATAGACATGGTCTCATTTTAGACTGGATTCTTCACAGACCTGATGATAATATTTTACGTTCCCCCCTGGTATCCCACAAACTTGCATCAGATCACCTCTGCATTATATGCAATCTTGATTTATCAGTCCTTAACCCTCCACTTGTATTTGCTACTAAGAGAAACCTCCGTCTGATTAATAGAACCAAACTAATGCATGACATCCAAGGAAACATAACAACTTGATTACCTCATACAGCAGAACAACTCGATAACTGCCTGCGTTCATTGCTTGACAAACATGCCCCAGTCACCAAGTGCAGAGTATTAATTCAAAAGTGTTATCCATGTTACAGCAGTGTTAGGGACCAGCTTCGCACTGCTAAAAGAGACCACCGTAAAGCTGGGAGGATTTGGCTTTCCACCAGACTCACAATTCATAAGCAAATATATGAGCTGTAGCTAAATCAGCACACTACTGTACTAATATCATGGAAAGTTGCAGCTGCAAAGAGAAGTGTTTAGCACGAGCCACTGTGGTGGGACGAACGTATGCCAACAAGAACGACACGGCAGAATGGAAAAGAGCCTGGAAAACTGTTAAACAATCGGACCGAGCCAAACAACGAAATGAAGGAGAACTCTTGTTACAACAAGCGGGCCTGTCCAAAGACACACCCTGTGGCATTCCTGAAATGCAAAATTGAAAGATATCTCAGCTACACGCTACACCTTGAAAGTGCACCCTCAAGAAGTGCGCGGGTCTCTGTTGTTTCGTGGCAAAGACTTTAAGGATCGAAAATACATTCACGTCTGTCATCACGACGAGCATTTAGATGCCATTACCAGTATCACAGGATTCCTGGGATACAGTTATTATTGTGAGAAATGTGACCTTGGCTACAACAATCCAGAGCAACATAAATGCCCAGCATGTTTGGCCTCTCAACCCTGGCTGGATGAAGGACAAAATACGAGTGCATTGTCCTGCTTGCCAGCGCACTTTTGTCCGCCCTGTCTGTTACCAACAACATCTAAAGACTAAAGGTTCGCAGAAGAAATGTGTTTGCCAGCTGCTAAGATAGAGTCCTACGTGTGGACAAGGAATACGTACCAATTATGCCAAGGCACACGTGTGTTCAGGAAGGAAATGTCACATTTGTCACCAAATCTTGCACTTGGTACACCAATGTTACATTCAAAAATACCAACCCCAACAAGAGGAGAATGAAGAAAACAAGAAGAAAGTGAATTTCATCTTTTTCGATTTCGTATGCTTGCAAGAGATTGGCATTCACATTCCTAATTTCTGTGTGGCTCATCGAGCGTGCGAAAAGTGCATTCAAGAACCTATATTTAGTCATTGCCCTCACTGCATTAAGATTCCTGGACGACATGACAAAACATTTCGTTGGCCGAACACGTGAGCCGAATTCGCTCAATGAATCTTAGGCCCCATCGACGATACGTGGAGCAAAGATGACATCAAACGTTACGGAGATTGTCATCGCCATACCACAGTGATGGCTCAAAATTTCTCGGGATACGATGGACAGTTTCTTCTCATATACTATACGGATCATGGCACCGAACGTCCTGAAGTCACTTTGAACGAAGCCAAAATCATTTCCATGCAAGTGGGACAAGTACAGTTTAAAGATTTGATGAGTTACTTGGCCATGCCTTTGAGCCGAATGCCTAAAACGTTTAGAATGACAGAAATGGTAAAAGGATATTTTCCACACTTTTTCAATACAGAAGCCAATAAACATGCCGTTCTACCCCATTTGCCCGAGGCTGACGATTACGACCCCGACAACGTGCGTACCGAACAACGAGAAGCTTTAAAATGTTTAAGTATTGTCGATCCGACGTGGACATTTTACGGCGTTGCTGTGGAAAGTTGCGAGAACTATTCATGGAACACGGAGGGGTCGATCCTTTGAAAGAAGCCTGCACCATTGCCAAAACATGTTCCTTAGTGTACCGTCAATGATTCATGCCTGAAAACACCCTGGCTGTCATCAGTCCTCAGACGACCAACCTTATCAAACGTCAATACTTGGTCAAAGCCCTACGCTGGTCACATTACTTGTGCGATAAGGAAGACAACTGGATTCAGCACGCCCGCATCGGAAGGGGTGAAAAGACCATCGGAACGTATTTGGTAGATGGCTGAGACTTAGGAAGCCCCAATATCGTGTACGAGTTTAACAATTGCTTATTTCACGGATGTCCGGTCTGTTACCCTGAACCACGGAAGACTTGTACGAGGCCACTTGTCAGCGACTCTTGAAGTTAGAACAGCAAGGATACCAAGTGGTGGAGATGTGGGAACACGAGTACGATCACCGTTTGAAAACCGATTCCGAGTTTAAACGCATCGTAGAAAGTTACAAGTTGATGGACCCCCCTGAACCCCTGGGACAGTTTGTACGGAGGAAGGACAAATGCTACCAGTTTACTGTACCATGCCGACGAAGAGAAAGGATAAGAAATCAAATACTTTGAAGGTGTGCTCACTGTATCCTTACGTGTGCAAATATTGTCGCTTTCCTGCAGGGCACCCGCAATTGTTGACGGAACACATCGACTTGGACCACATTCGACAATACGAAGCTTGATCAAATGCAAAGTTTTGCCTCCCACCGACTTGTACCATCTCGTGTTACGTCACCATTGCCAAGGCAAACTTGTTTTTCCCTTGTGCCGTACTTGTGCCGAAACGTGCAACCAAGACCAGCCTTGTCAGTACACCCAGGAAGAACGCGCCTTGACATGAACGTGGGTCAGCGTGGAATTGTTTAAAGTCCTGGACCTAGTTTACCAACTGTTAGAAAGTGTACAAAATTTACCACTTTCCCAAGACACAACAATACCACAAGGGTGAACCAACTCAGAAAGGCATTTTCCCAGACTATGTGGATGCCTTTTTGAAACTGAAACAAGAAGCCAGCGCCTATCATTCCTGGTGTCACACTCTCGAACATCAAAAGACATTCAAAGACAAATACTCGGAACAAGAAGGCATCACTTTAGACCACATCGAGAAAAACGAAAGCAGGCGATCGTTTGCCAAAGTGATGTTAAATTGCTTGTGGGGCAAAATGGCACAACGACCCTGTTTACCCAAGACAGAATATTTGACAGAACCTTCCCGGTACTTCCAGCTGATTCACGACAAAACCAAATACATGAAACACGTGGAAGTTGTTCGTGAGGATTTGATCTTAGTCAATTACGAAGAAGATCTGGACTTTGTACAAGCCAACGAATTTGGAAATGTCATTATTGCGGCTTACGTGACAGCCCATGCTCGCTGAGATCGTGTGCTGTACTTTGACATGGGCAGTTGCATCTGCATTGATCGCCCGTGTCAACGTCACCCTGACATCTAAGGAGACCGTTTAGGAGCCTGGAGAGACGAGCTCCCCGACGAGAAGAGTTTAAGTTTTGCTAGTGGCGGCCATAAAAAATAAAGTTAAGAATACCGTGACAAACAAGGAGAAGTGCACACGGAGTATGAAGTGAAAGGATTGACTCTCAATTATCGAACCAGTCGAGTGGTAAACGTTGGAGTATTGAAAGAAGCCTTGCTGTCTGGAGAGGATGAAAGCTCTAAAGTGACCACCTATCAACCGAATAAGATTGTACGTTTACCCAATCACCAAATCGTCAGTCAACCATTGGAAAAAGTCTATCAAATCGTGTACCAGAAGCGAGTGAGGCTTCCCAACCGGTCAATGATATTGGTCAGCATATAAAAAAGGACAATGTGCAAGATCGATAGTTCATTGTGACTATCAAGACCAAGCGAGGAAGATGAATACCTACAGAGAAACAAAAACAAGTTCAGACAGGCTCAATTCAAGTTTGAGGAAGGTGGTGACTAAACTATTCAGATTCGCTACTGGAGTAGAAACAGACAGTACACTTATTGTCTTCGATAAAAACAGGCTGTCATGCCACGGCAGCCTTTATCAGAAGGGATACAACATATTCCGTGGAAGGAAAGGACACTATTCAAACAGTGCAAGATCACCAACACCTATTACGAGAACTGTGTCCATTCAATTTGGGTCGACGTGTCGTGTGTGTCTTATTGACTTGTTTTCTGGGATTTCGTTTACCAATCGATTCCTTGTGGACACTTTACGAACAGTACTTACCAACCAAGCAAACATGAAAGTGGTGCCTTTAAATGGCCACGAGAGCCCCATTTTGCTAAAAACGTTGCGTTTTCATCCAGATACTTCTCGACCTCTATGGGGAAAAAAGATTCGACCACTGTTAGGTACCGAAAAGGCGTATGTCGGTGTGTCTGTAGCTTGTGACTTACACCCCATTGGACAGATGTACGTGACTGGAAAGATTGGGGTTTTGAGGCTTGGACACAAGAAGTAACCCATTATGCTCAAGAATTGGGATTTCCAATGTCCAGGGAAAAAAGTCACTTTTCAACCAGTGCTAGTGACAGTGCCAGAAGAACCCATCAGCGAGGACAATCACTCTCTTCAGGACAGAACTGTCACGGACATTCCTGAAAGACCCTTTCGGGAGGGCACTTGTGTGACAATAACTCATGTAAAGACTGTAAGAACATTAACTACTGTCCCTAGTACATCTTGGTTACCCAAAACATGTTGTACAGTTACTTGCTTCTATTCCACTTTGATCGTTTACGTAACCCTTTGGCTTTTATGTATTTTAGTCTTTCGTGTTTATTTTAAAACATCAATAAAAGTGTCCTGAAAAGGTATTAAAAACTCTTGTATTGTCTGTTGTCGTGTCACAAGTGATATTCTTGACACTATGGCTACCTGTGCTGTCTATGCTCCTTCTTCCTCCACTTTCAAAGTCATCGTCGAACACTTAGATCGTCCCAGTTGTGAGGCTTTGCATCTTCGTCATCCCGTTAAGATGCTCATTTGCTGGACCTAGCGCTTCAGGCAAAACCGAATTTGTTAAACGTTTGATCGAACATAATAACATCATTTGATCGATCGTCCACCTCAACGAATCGTGTGGCGTTACAAAGAGTGGCAATCGGCGTACAGCCTCTTGCGAGAAAGTCAAGGCGATTACATCGTGTTTGTAGAAGGCATTCCTAACGAAAACGACTGAATCGTGTCTGACCCCTGTCAAACCCATCTGATCATTTTCGACGACATGTTAGGAGAAGACGAAGAAGAAATTAAACTGTGGTTTACACGCAAAGGACATCATCGTAATGCCAGTGTCATTTACATTACTCAAAATATGTTTCAACAAAGTAAAGCCCATCGTACCATCAGTCTCAATGCTCATTACGTGGGCTTGTTTAAAAGTCCTATAGATAAATCGCAAGTGCAAGTCTTAGCCAAACAGTTAGGAACGCCGTGGCTAACTCATGCGTACGGCGATGCCACTCAAACTCCACACGCCTAATTACCCGTCGATTTGAAACCCACTACCCCCGATTATTTGCTATTTCGTACCCATTTGTTTCACCACTGGTGTCAAGACGGAGGGCCTGTCCTGTACATGTCTCCGTCCTCTACTTAGCCAAAAATAATCTATAAAACCTTAGACACTTTTCGTCTGTCTCATACAGTGTCAATATGACGTTCCTTCTGTCACATCTTCCCGTCAAATTGATTTGTGCCTTGTATGGCATCAGTCGTGAAACAAATCCACAAATACGTGCTCGTGTCTTAGAAAACAGTCTCAAAGAAGTCTTACGATGGTTTACGGTGACAGCACGTCAATAACTGCAAGGCATCATTCAGAATCCTCATCAAACCAAACGCTTTTTTGATAGAAACAAAGTAGCCTTGACACAACTGGCCGATCACCGCATCGACACTCAAACCAAAAAGCAAATCATTTTGAAACCTGGAGGGGGCGGTACTCTAGGAGGTGTCATCATTCGCTCCCTCCTAAAATGTGATCCGAATGCGCCCAAAGTTCTCACGAAGAAATTGTCACTCCCACAAATGCCAAAAGAAGTCCAAGGAAGAAAAAGAGCAACGGTGTCAAGACCAGGTCACAACCGCAGAAAAAAAAAGTCCACAGAAAAAGAAAAGCCCACATAAAACAGCTTCAACCCTCAAGAGAGGCACTTCGGCCAGGACGCAACCTTACATTCGCAAACCATGACCTTCAACGACGGTGACCACGTTTCCGGTGGCCTCAGGTTCATCCACTTCTCCGTTGCTGCCGATACCTGCCCAACCCCATTTGACACCCGTTCGTCCTCAGTAGATGACCCCATGGAAACCCGTGTCTCCAAGAACTTCTCCTCCAACGGTGACACCCTCCTCATCTTTAATGTCAGTGTTAGCTGCTCACAAAGTACCTGCTCCCACAATCAAAGTCCAAGAGAGATCGGGCATGTTACAGAATTTGCTGGATTTTCCAAGCAAGAACTGACTCGACTTAGTCCGTAGCGAATCCGTTCACGACGCGTGATGCCTGCCATCAAGTTGATACGATTTTGTCGACTGCCGTGTCGACACCAAAGAGTTCTCCTTCTCTTTCCGAAGAAGCAGACCCTATCATGTAGGAAAGCATGTCTCCAGACGAGGACGCAATATTAGATCATAAAATATTGCCATAGCTTCTCGTCCACAAAATGCAGCCCTTTTCAGGGCTATTCAATACTCTATAAAAGAAATACTCATTCCATTGCCTATGCTATGTTAGTAAGTCAGTAAAAATAGAAGTGCGTCTATAAGCACATGATTTCTTTATATTGGTTAAACAATGCGTGTATTAGCATTTTCTTTAAGTTGCTTGTCACAAACGTTTGGATGAGTGATTGTCAGTATAAAACAGTTTTTAGTGATAGTATGGGTAATGTAAGTTAGGGTGTCATGGGATGTTTTCCTTCACGTCCGTGCTTAACGTATATATAAGAAACATTCGTCAGTCAGGCTACCCGTTGTCAACGAGACAACACTGAAAATGAGCAGTAGACTCGCAAAACTCTTGGAAATCCAGATGCACACGGAATAATTACCTATCAATATAACAATATCCATAATCAAACTCTTTAATAGGATATGGGATAAAGGCCAACTACCCACCAAATGGAAACAGGCCATGATAACACCAATCCCCAAGCTAGGTAAAGATCCCAGCAACATAAATTCGAACCGACTCATCTCCATTACAAACAATATTTGCAAATTAATGGAGACAATAATGGCAAATAGATCAAAACACCACCTATAAACCAAAAACCTACTCTCCATAAATCAATGTGGCTTTCAGAACAAACGTTCCACCACTAACCAACTTCTCAGATTGAAAACATACATCAAACTCGCTTTTAACGCACATAGGAAAACTGATCGCAACCTCATAGCGGTTTTTCTAAACCTACAAAAAGCGTTCGACCTAGTATTGACCAATGGACTAATGCACAAATTAAACCAATATCGAATAACTGGACGCTTGTTCAACTGGATTGGCGATTTCCTCACAGGCCGGAAAATTACCACAAGAATAGGCAACACCCATTCGGAAGAATTTTCACTTGAAAATGGAACACCGCAAGGCAGTGTAATAAGTCCCCTACTATTTAACCTAATGGTCAACGACCTTGACCTCAGTGCAGCCTCCACAAAAATAACCTTGTCACCATTTGCACGTGATAGTGTCATATGGAGGAATGGAAACCCTGCCAATAAAACATTTGTTAAAGAAATCAAGCAGAGCCTAGACAACATAGGGAGATGGGCGGACAAACGGGGTTTCAAATTATCTCATGAAAAATCTGTGGCAATCATATTCACCCCCAAAGGAAATAACAACCTAGTCTATCCAAACTACTATATACAAAATCAATTAATCAAATACGTCACAGCAGTAAAATTCCTTGCAATGTTCTTTCACAACCACCTCACATGGAAACAGTACATTAAACAACTCACCCAGAATTGTAACAAAGATCTCAATTTACTCAGGAACATCACAGAGACTGACTGGGGATCCAAGCAGGAAATCCTCCTCAAGATATAAAAAACCCTAATTATTTCAAAACTGGATTACGGTTGCCAAGCATACAACTCGGCTAAGCAACCTGTACTACAAAAACTTGACACGATCCAGAGAAAAGCCTTATTTGTATGCACAGTAACACTTCCCTCAACATCATTAGAAGAACTACTTCTAACAACCTCTGTAAACAGCATAGAACACACACACACATTTTTAGAACATTTTGACAAAACCATCCAACAAAAAAATGCAAATTAAACACGCAAGAAAACATCAGGCAAACGCAGCAAGAACCCAGCTTTCCATCCCTAGCCGTGGTCGGACACGGTTATCAGCATGGTTCTATTCCCACTCACGACAGCCATCCATTCAACTGTAAGGGACCTTTATTGTCCCACATATTGAGGCTAAACTAGCAGGGTTCCTTGAACCCATAAAAGCCTGTGGGAACTCGCTCCATTATCTTCCCCAAGAACAACTAGCAGGCTGCTGTGCAGTCAGAATAAATTGGCACATGCACAATTGTGCGCACGCCACTATAATTAAACTGAACAACAATAACAACCTGGAATACGACAGGCGCCTCCTGAATGAGCTAGCAGCGGAGGCTATTGTAGAGGAAGGAAAAGGCGCAGAGAGGAAAGAAAGAGGAGGAGAAAAAAAGAGAGGGATCAGGTCTCACATAATGATGAGACCTAAGTGTGAGGTGAAATCTGACGCGTGGACGACTCCACAAACAGTAGCAGTACCACAACAGCGCCAACCACAGCCACAACCGCTTC
This sequence comes from Sinohyriopsis cumingii, assembly GCA_028554795.2. Lineage (NCBI taxonomy): Eukaryota > Metazoa > Mollusca > Bivalvia > Unionida > Unionidae > Sinohyriopsis > Sinohyriopsis cumingii. The sequence continues at coordinate 90,250,845 of CM068833.1, forward strand.
CATCAGTAGTACAATTACCGGTGGCTCGCCCAACTGAAAACTGGGAAGAAGAAATAAGGGGGCCACAACATCCTAGACTGCGGCATAGAAGAAGACAGAGGGAAGTTTATACTATCCCAGAGACAGAAGATTGGGGTGCTGATGTTAATCATCAAGCCTCTGCACTCCCATCCGCTACAGTCAACTGGGATAATGACTGGAGCAGGAGATGTTTTTGTGGGGCAAGACCTGGAAGGTGTCATCACTGACAGGTGCATGTGGAGTTCTAGAAAAACAGCCCTTTTCAGGGCTAACCAAAGCTCTAGAAAAGAAACACTATTCAATTTGCCAATGTGTGAAGTGTGGAGTAGTGTGAATATAAACATTCACTCCTTTAATAATATGACTCTGTGTGTGTGTGTGTGTGTGTGTGTGTGTGTGTGTGTTTGAAGCGCTCACGTACGTTTGTGTGGATGGTAGATTATTGGGGTTTGTAAGCGCTCACGTACGTTTGTGTGGATAGTAGAGTGTGTGGTTGTTTAACTTTCCTTCTGTGTGGATGGTATAATTGGGTCTTGTTTTTGCGTCTCCGCGTCTGTGAATGATATAGTTTGGGTTCGATTTTGCTTCTTCGCGTGTGTGGATAGCATAGTTTGGGTTTGTTATGCTTCTCGGCGTGTGTGGATAGTAGACTATGGTTATGTTTCTGCTTCTTGGCGTGTGTGGATAGTAGATTATGTGTTTAATTTGACTTCTTCGCGTGTGTGGATAGTATAATTTGAGGTTGTTTCTGCTTCTTCCCGTATGTGAATAGTATAATTTGGGTTTGATGTTGCTTCTCCGCGTGTGTGGATGGTAAAATTTGGTCATGATTTGGCTTCTCCGCGTGTGTGGATAGTAAAGTTTGGGTTAATTGTGCTTCTTCGCGTGTGTGGATTGTATAATTGGGTTTTGTTTTTTGTTTTTTCGCTTCTCCGCGTGTGTGGTTAGTATAGTTGGGGTTTGTTTTTGATTCTTTGCGTGTGTGGATAGTAAAGGTTGGGTTTGATTTTGCTTCTTCGCACGTGTGGATGGTATAATTGGGTTTTGTTTTTTGCTTCTCCACTTGTGTGGATAGTATAGTTTGGGGTTTGTTTTTTTTTTTTTGTTCTTCGCTTGTGTGGATACTATAGTTTGGGTTTGATTGACTTGTTAGCGAGTATGGATTGTATATAATGTGGTTAGTTTTTTGTCTCATTACCTTTTTGTGAATAGTAGATAATATGAGAAGAGCAAAGTTGGGGATGTTTTCCTTCACGTCCGTGCTTTACACATAAAAACTAAAGCGTTCGTCATTCGCGCCATTCTACGGAATATGCGCAAGAAGATGGTAGCAGTCGCAACTTTATTTAACAATTTAAACGACACTTGGTACTGGATAGTGGATGGAGCCTGTGTAGTGGAAAGGACTGAACATGAATGGAGACATACAGTTACCAAAGACTTTATGACAAGTCAAGTAAGCAGCCTCAAGGTAGCTATGGATCTTGTCCAGGGAATAATAGAGGAAGAAGTAAAAAGATTAAAAGGTTTCATTCACCGTCCCTATGTGAGAGTGGGAACATTGAAGGAGGCATTGATCATGTCATGAGAGTCAGGTGCTTCTTATAAGATAACTAGGAATGGAGTGAGTGGTCCTTTGTAAAGTGGGGAGTAGGTCAGCTCAAGAATGCAGAAGAACTGATGAGGAAAGTGGTGACAGAAGAAGCCAAGAAGATCAAAGAAACCTGGGCTAAAGAGAGAAAGGAAAGAGACAATATAAAGAAAAAATAAGACATTGAGAGGCTCAAAAACAATTGGATCAAAGTCCAGCACAAAGTCAGAGCGATGGGCCATCCTGACTGGATTCCAGAGTCGGAAAACAAGAAAGGAATATTGGGAAAATTCAGGAAATGAATGAAGAAATGAAGAAAATAGAACAAGTGACCAAAGGCCTGTTTCAGAGCCACTCATAGGCCTCGAAAAGAAATTGACTTTCTTACCTAAACCCCAAACAATGTTAAATGTTGTATCAGTGTTTGTCTCTTGTCTGTAGCCTGTGTTACATAAATCTCCCATGTTAAAGTCCCATTTTCCCTAGAAAAGCCCACCATGTTAAAGTCCCATTGTACCCAGACTTACCCAGGGTGTTCTGTTATGCATTTTCCCCTTGACGCTAAAGTGCCGATCCTGCATTTCACATGTTCAATTTCCCCATGTTAAATTCGCCTTAACGCCAAAGAGCCAGGACCTTGTTTGTAAAGGTAAGTCCCACTGACGCTAAACCACCCCACTACACTACTTACAACGCTCTTTTTCAATGTGGAATGAATTGCCCATTGAGCTTAGACACAAAGTTACAGTGATACCATTCAAGAGTGCTCTTAAAACTCAATTATTTCGGCTATAAGAACAAATTTAATGACCTATCAATGTTCCCTACCTTAAATATTTACAGCACATTTTTAATGTTTTTTAACTTCATGGTTTTTCGTTTTGTACTAATATAATTATATATATTTTTTATGATATAGGTGTTGTCAAATGTTGTAAAGTGCTTAGAGCTTCTAAAGATTAGGATCTATACAAATCCTCATTATTATTATTATTATTATTATTATTATTATTATTATTATTATTATTTGAAACCAGATAGTTTAACCTCAGTTAACTCCTATTAGGGACCATAAACCTTCCAACCTATTGTGCGTCCTGTTAAAATATGCACAGTATTTTACATTGATAACTTTTCTAACAAGACAGACTCATCCTGTAAAGTAGTGAACAAATGTTTAGATAATAATATCTTCCATTATCCATTTCAACAAGGAGGCTTAATATTAAATTCACGTTTTGATCTATAATCGTTTTTGTTGTGTTTCAGGTAGAACTCGTTGTTCTGAATTGCCACACTACACTACTAATAAACTGTTGCCTGAGATTGGTTAATCCCTCTAGATGTCATTCAATTTATTAACAAAACCATCCTCAACAATACAGGGAGAAAAGTCAATTGCAATGACAGAAATGATTTTCTGCTTTTAACTGTATCAGACACGTTAATGCCCCAGATATTGGCAATGACAGACGAAATCACTATCAAAGTTTCTTTCTCTGATGAGCTTATTAAAATTTGCATGTGTGATGTAAATATTAACAGTTTACGTGCTACAAATGTAATCTATCAGTACTTCTTGTTGAGAAAGGGCATTATTTGCTGTGCTGAAATGTATTCGTGTATTTGAATATTATATACTGAATAACACCTGATTTGTGTAAATTAAATTTTGTGAAGTTAAACAATATGACCTCGATCTGTTGGCGGCAAGAGTATTTCCATAATATTCATTATGTTAGCATATTTAACAATTCTGACCAATTGTTTTCTGTTGAAATGACACGTGTCGTTATTGTTAAGAGAAATTCCATAGTTTGCTTTCTGGGATTGAAGTAGTAGAAGGCTTGTGATTATTTGGAACATGGGGTAATAACCGAAAACTTTTAAATACCGTTCAGTTTTATCCAGTACAGTTCATTAAAAGAATTCCTGATTTGATACATTTTGTGACTCTTTTATATAATATCGAATTATAATGTATGTCTAATTCGGTTCTGAACTTGTTTTATACTGTATTATCTTCTAAGACCAGCATTCTCTATTAATATCGCCATGTTGGCACCACATTACTGTGCCAGCACATAGCTAGTAAAGAGTACAAGTGACACCCTGTGTTTCGTTGTCTAAAGGTAATTGTATATAAATTGAAAAATAATAATAATATGCAATATATACTTTAAGATTAATTTTGTCGGGGTTGATATTCGGTTTGTTTAATCATGTTTTGTATGTTGTCCTTGCATGTACTTCCTCCCCACCCGGAAAGTAGGTTGGTTTCTATACTCAGGCCAGTACGTGGGGCTCACCAGAGCAGGTGCATCCTGACCTTGAACCTTTCGTGCATAAATTTAGGATCGTATTTCCTTTTCTCTGGACACAAGTCCATTGATCAGGTTTCTGCTCCCATCCATTTATTAGAGTTATATAATGTTTTATATTGTGACTTTGCCAGAGTCATTTTTATCCTGGTGTGGTGATTATTGTGTATGCTGGAGATAATATTTTACCCTTTTATGTAGGAACGGGCACTATCTAGGTCCTGTTCTGGAGTTGGTAATATTTATCTACGTTATAATTATATAGTCTTTAAGAAATAGTTTTGTTGCATTTTTCTTTTATATTCTTTTTTTTTGGGGTGGGGGTGGGGATTGGGTATAATTGTCCTAAAATATTTATTGTTTGGTGGGTTTTATTTGTTCTTTTTTAATTAAAAGTGTTGTGGGAAATTTCAAAAATAGTTATGGGAAATTATAATGAATTCAAAAGTTATGGACCTCTTATGTTTTAGTTATATTTTTGGTAAGGAACAAAGAAATAAAAATAAATAAAGTGTATGGATGTTAGTTTTGTTGCTTGTAGTTTGCATGTCTTCGGTTAGAAATATAAAAAGTGGCAAGGACAGTATAAAGAAGGGGTATAAAAGTATTGGCAAGAGTTAGAGGATTAGAATAGTGTCGGGAAATGCATAGTTGTTCTTAGTGTGAGTACGATGAGGACATATGCACTATCAATTGAAGTAGGTCATCTGGTCATTCACACGGACGTGTCTGAAAACTATATCACGTCAAGCTTGAATGCTAATATTTTTAGTGTATTTTCCGTCTCACACCAAAAATGTCAATGTGAGTTTGATTTTAATGTGTCTCTGTCCCTTTAGGGAAAGTTACAAATTCCCCTTTCGTTTCTACAAACGCTTTAACTATTTAATGGTTTGTTCCATTTGCAAGGATTTCCAAAAGTAAATCTTCTCCATGTGGTTTATTTTTGGAAAGTTATTCTTTGGGTTCCGGAAGGAAGTCTCCATTCTTTAGTATCGGGATCTCTTGTTTTACCTAGCTCTCTTATCGAGTTTATCTTCGATTCTGGGTCATCTGTTTGTTTATCGTCTCCTTTTGGTGCTGGTGGACTGAAGTATATATAGATAGGGTAGCAAAGTTCTTCGTTGATATCTTCGCTTGGTTCATCGGTTTTTGTTCCTGTCTTCTGTTGTTTATTTTTTGTTTTTCGTTCGTTTCTTCTTGTATGTGTCTGGCTTACTGTATGAATTGTAATCTTCTCTTGTGTTCGTTTATTTTCTTCTGGTTGAATTGGCATTTTTTCTGGAGGTTTCCATCTGTTCCTTTGTTTCCATGATTTCCTTTTCTGAATGTTTCTTTTATGTTTACAATTACCCTGGTCATGCCCTGTATTTCCACATTTGTTACAATTTATATGGTAGATATATGCTTTGTATCATGCTTTATCGTCTTCCTTCATGGTTTCTAGTAGCACTGTCCCAGATTCAACTTCGTCGTGAGGTTTGACATATTACTTCTGTATGCTTGAATTCAAAACTTTTTAAAAAGCTTCAACTGTTATTTTGTATTGGGATTTCATTAGGCATACCGGTAATATGCACTTCTGAAAAGTTAGATTTTATTTATCTTTGTAAACGGGGTTGTGAATTCACATTTCCCTTGTGTCCTTTCACAGTGATCTTGGTGGCATTTAACAGTTTATTAGGATTTCTAGAGCATAATATATATATATATATATATATATATATATATATATATATATATATATATATATATATATATATATATATATATACTCCATTTTGCATTATAAATAATTGAATTTTTTTCTTGCAACAGGTTTCAAGAGTCCTTCAAGTACTTCCTTTACAGGGGGTTGAACCCCTCAAAAAGTATTTCTTGAGTAAATATTATTGTTTCCTCCATTAAAATTGATTTTCTTTCTTCTTCGTTTATGCAAGTTTTAAAATAGTTTTTATAACTGACATTTTGAGTACATTATAAATTGTTTTTACCTATGTTAATTATTTATTATTTCTGTTTTCCATTAGGAATATAATTATTGGACTAATTCAAAGTTGTGATTGTTGTGATCCAATCTACCTTCTCCGTCACTGTTTCTTTCCTGGCGCTTAGCGTTTCTTGCCTCCCTTGACTCGTGCGGTCATTCCCTGCTGAGCTAGATAGATTTTGTATTGATATGGATCATCCTAATGAGGTTTCAATTCAGCTACAAAATTAGTAACCGTAATGCATTGAATAATGTTTTAAGTGATACACAGAAAACCAATTTCGTGAGCATAACCTCATCAGGTTTCATTAATTCTTTGCATTATTATAAATATTAACACTGTTTGATGATATCGCCTTTTAAGAGATAGGGCCAATGTTTGTTTCTTTTTCTTAGAAACAATTAAACAAAATTAAAGTTATGCTTGCTTTACTATTGCCATGTCAAGAAAATTAACTCTTAAAGTATTTCGTTCAAAATTCATAAGAATACTGTCCCCTGGATAAACTCAATGTACGATGGTAATACATTAGACTACAATAGTTGTAAATGAAATTTAGAGGTCAATATATTTTCTTGCAGTCCCTTTGGGTTGCTTGGTATAAAAGTGCCTCCACAATCAATATAAAATATCGTGTCTTGAAAGAATGACTGTAATAGTTTAATGAATTTACACAGTAACCACTGCAATAACTTGAAGGTATTGTGTGAACTTTTGGTATTCTGTTGAAGACGTGTTCTTATGTCATGTGTTTCGGCTCGAATAAACAGTAACTCAAGAAAGAGTGTAAACAACAAGCGTTGAAAAAATACAAAAAGATATTTCCCTGGATTTGTTTTTCTCTTTCTTCTTGCTGAAGCTCCAGGGTCCTCAACTCTAATTCCATCTTATATTTCTAATTCCTTAATTTTTGTGTTGGAGTCTAATACAGACTTACTGATCAAAACCAAAGCCTTTTTATCCAAACCATTCTATTCTAACAAATACTGAACCAGAATATTTCTTATTTCCTGTTTCCTTAAAGAAGCCTTTACCTCAGAAAGATCATATTTTATGACAGGTTGAATGAAATCATCTTTCCTGAAAAGATCTAATTGTTCCTGGGTAGGATTTGAAAGAAAGACTTCCACTGTTGATGACATTTTAGAAAAGGCTTGCCGATTTCACTAAAAATTTCAAACACTAAGGGAATTCAAATTTAAATTTCAAAATCAAAGTTTTCTGAAATATTCTATCTAAAATTCAAAATTATCCTTATTGCGAGCTATTAATTTCTTATGTCACGTGTTTAGGCTCGAATAAACAGTAACACAAGAAAGAGTGAAAACAACAAGCTAAGAAATAAAAAAATAAAACAAATTGTTTATATATTAAACTCATAGTCCCATCATTACCTTTTAAAATGAAACTAGAACTTGTTAATGTCGTTGCTACAAATTTTGAATCAAGGTCAGGATGTAGGTCAACACCTGGAGTTTATAAAACGAACAGTCAAGGTCAAACTATTTTCTGAAAAAATTATGATCTCTAGTGAATATATTTACATTACAATATCATGTAATGAAAAATTATAAAATTTACAACTGACAAACAATTAAATTGAATTAAATATATGTTAAATCAGATATAATTAAATCAAATATACATACCAGTATCTCTCGAATATTAAGACTTTTACGATAATCAATTTTCATGCTGAATATAAAATATCTAGAATACAGTTACTATAAATGAATATTTTCCTGCACTGCTTTAATGCGAAATATTGTTATGTTGATGGAAAACGGTATGGTGTAAAAACTTCGTTTCACAGTGCCGTTTGCTAGATTCGAATAACCTTTCTCCCCTTTACTATGACTGAATGAGATTTATAATCTAGAGGAGCAGGTGGAAAACCGACATTCATTTGCATAAATATGGCCGGAAAACTGCCCGAATAATGAACGTCATATGAAATCTATATATTCAAATTTCAAATGAAACTTATGTCCCGCATTTGAGACAAAATTGCATAACATGGACAATGTACCTGGGACACAGTTGCACAATGCCATTGTTCATTTAATTTCAAATAAAAAGAATATATTACACTGCACGGGTGAGTTAAATTACCACACTATTTTTGTCTCCATACAAATAAATATAATTTGCGTTCCAAAGGTCAATAAATATCCACAGGTTCATTGCTTGAAATCAAATTAACAATTTTTATAAAATAGCATGTATAATTTTGTTCATAACCTAAGTACGACAATGACCTATCCTAATGATAACGATTTTATAAAATAACCTGTATACTTTACTAGTAACCTAAGTACGATAGCAACCAATCCTAATGATAACATAATATTACTTACTGATAAAGCAAGTGCACTCCTGCGCTACAAGACCAGGTACATGATAATACAAACGTTTGTATCTTTAAGCTGTCAGTAATAATAATACTAATTTTAATAAGAAGAAGAAGAAGCATCATCATCATCATCATCATCATCATCATCATCATCATCATCGCTTCAACAGTAGTAGCACTGACTTTTGTGACACTTAATCTCCCACTTGAAAGCATGTGATTGCTGTATTAGATAAAGTCGGGGTGTCATATGTATGCAGGTTGATATACACCAAGAGGTGTGATATTCTGTTAAGGCTAAGAAAGGGTTGTGATCAACAGATAATCTGTATATTGCCATTACCAGTGAATTCAAACATGTAAATCATTGCACTGTAATGGAATAAATGGTTCATATGCTGGCTGAAACGAAACAAATAAAGACAGGAACAGCGAACTTTCTGCAAACAGGAAAATATCCAGATTTATTCCGGAAAGGGTGAATGCGTGTACCTTAACATGTAATCCAAACATACATGATTTTTATTGCAATACATTTATTGATTTATTGCTAAAGAGAGAGGAATAATAGTAATAATAATAATAATAATAGTAATAATAATAGTAATAATAATAATAATAATGATAATATAATAATAATAATAATAATAATAATAATAATAATAATAATAATAATAATAATAATAATAAAGTAGATAATATGCATTATTATTATTATTATATTTATTATTATTATTATTATTATTATTATTATTATTATTATTATTATTATTATAGGAGAAGTAGGTCTTATGTACATTTAATTTGTATAGTGTGTTGACTTTTCTCCATGATTATATGTCATGTATATCTGTATTTTGTAACTGACATTTGCTCAAATCAAGTTAAGGATCTAACTGACTCGTAGCATTAATTTTGTTAACAACATAATACATAGCTAATATTTCCCTATGATTATAGATTAAATATTCAGACCATTTTTAATATAAATATGTTTACCTGAACTTGAGTTAAAAGATACAGTCTTGATTCTGACCCGAGAATCTTCTATAATAAATAATTGCATTAAGTGACATTTAATTTTCAGAAAATGGTAATTGCGACCTAGATCAAGTAGTGGGATATATATATAATCATGCTGATTTAACACTTACTATTCTTTCATTGATATCTGAAGCGGAATCAATCGTAGTGTCGTCTTAAGTTTTTTTATGTCTTTATGGAGTGAATTTACTTATTCAAATAATTATCCACTGGAAATACAAAGTGCTTAATGATATTACTGGACTGGAACATTAATTTGGAATTAAAATTAATTCAGTCAAGGACATATTATTGAGATACATCGAATTTTTTTGAGCATATCACCACGCTTTCAAGTCATTAGCACAGTAGCACGTTCGAGCCTACGGGCACATCAACACATTCGATATCGCAACTTATTTGGAAATCAGATAGAACGTGACACATGTGGACTTGTGATAGAACTTTTTGGACTAATGTGAATTCAATTCACAATACTGTAAGTTCCTTTTAAAGTTTCACTTTGTATTCTATAGAAATTAATTATTTGTAAAATTTTACAATACTTGTTGGTTCTCGCTCTTTTCTTTTACTTTGTTTAAGACCACGGAGTCGTAAAAATTTGGATCACCGCTGAAGTTCATTTGAAATACTTTTGGTCTTATGAAAGGACAATACTGAAAAGTTCTTTTTAAATTTTCACTTTGTACTACAGGGAAATACATGCTGAATATTACTTCACTTATTGGTTTTCGCTCCTTTCTGATGCATAGTTTAAGATCATTGATTCGTAATAAATTAAGATCATAGATTCGTAACATAGGTTAAGTAGAGAGGCAGGCGGAAGAAATGGAAAAGTGGAAGAAATAAATATTGAACTCAGCTTCTAAGAATATGTCCTGTTTAACAACCTAACAAGATTTCTGTCTTCAAAACTCTGAACAGTGTTTGACAGGTATAACTAATATATAGTTATAAAAATATAAATGAGGGAACGGTAGAAAAGAAACTGAAGCAATAATTGTAGTGTACCTTAATTTCGTTTACAGAATAAAGTCTTCATGCTATCATTATCTACCAGTATTGTAAACAAAGGGTCAGGACAGGTAGCTAGAGCCCGAGATATAAGGCACTGCACCTCGACCGATAACAAGAAGTGAAGTGTTCCACCTTATTTAATACGTAATTATGTATCATTCAGTAAATATCTGAAGCACGTTACATTTTCAGAAAAAGGTCTTGACATCCCTTCACTGCAAAGCGATATACTCAACATTTTATACAGGTCAATTGCAGCAGGAGTTACCTTCAAGACAAGTAGTTTAATTTGTTTTCCACATGAACAGACTACAGGGTAAGCGCATTTATAAAAAATATCTACTTGGAAAAGGTGAGCTGCACGTTTTGATAATTAAGTTGCATATGATCAGAGAGTATAGATACTCCAATTACGTTACTAACTACCAGAATACATACCGCTAGATATAAACGATCATATTTGTGAACTCTCATTTATCACTTAAAACTAACTTTGTGAACTCTCATTCGTCATTTATAACTAACTAAATGAGTCCTAATTAAGATCACTGTTCCTTATTCGCTCAATGGTCTTCATTTCGGGGTTTACAGTAAATAATTAGTTGACAAAGAAAATGTAGAAAAGCTGACAGTGTTTGCATTAATAATTGACTTACTTCTTCTATTTCCTCTTTAAACACATTAGTGGCTATATCTTTCCTAAAAAACGGAACTAAGCGTTATCCCATGGACACTTCAAAGTCCCCAAACCAGGCTGGCCCTAACGGGTATCGAACCCGCTACGCCTGGATTACGAATCTGACGCATCATCTTCATTGTTATTTGTGGAAGCTAATGAATATAAAATGCATTGACTAATGGAAATACTGCTAAAATTTAGTTATATACCAATTTCACAAGACAACTGGGTTGTGTGGCTCAGAAAGATATATTGTAGGGTCGTGGTCAGCAAAGTTTGGGAACAATCTCTGCACTACTATATGAAAATCTTTATTTTTGTTATATTGAAATAATTCTGCTAACAATAAATTAAGTTAATAAAGTGCAAAGATAATACAATATAGACTGAAAAGAAACAAATCGCTTGCTCGCCTAATTACATAATATATGCAAGCAAAGCACAGTACTAAATACCGTACGTGTAAAAGTTTGTCTACTGGGATTTTCACGGTTTTAGTTACGAAAGTAGGTAGCGCAAACGTTATAATCTGTATATTTAATATACAGATTTAGTCCAAGAGATATGCCACTAAAAGAAAGACAACTCTGTTTAAATATGTATTCTATGATAATAAAACATAGCTCTGATTGTATATATATATTTTAAATTGAACACTTAAGGCAAATGTACGATTAAAGCAATTGCTACTACTACTGCTTCTGCTACTACTACTACTACTACTACTACTGAAAACGATGAAGGGTCTGGAGATTCAAAGTAATTACCATAAACTAATTTCTAAAGTATTAGTAACTATTAGCAGAGGACACAAAGGAGTATATATCCATAGTGATAACAGGAACAAATCATTAAAAAAGGTATATATGCTTTATTCGCTAAAAGACATGAGAATGAGAATGAAGTTTCAATTAACAAAAGTGAGCGCACCCATTAAATGAATGAAGTACCAAAAGCTATATAAGGATGTTTTTCTCTTTTTAAGCTAAAATTGTCTATGTTAAGACAATTGTCAGACTGAGATCCAGAATTCTGAAAATGAGTTTATGAGGACCTTTACAAGGATTGAGACTGACATTTGTCCTTTATCGGAAACACTTGGTTTCATCATAGAATTAAAACTGTACAAAGTGATTGGTAATAAAATTCTCTGTGTACAGATAATATTCAGACAATGTATAACAACATGCTTACTCCTATATGATTTTTATTGGACTCATTTTGAATTATGTTCAAGCGATGTTGAATGGAGAGCGTGACTACCATTTGAATATGCAAGGATGGTGATTATTTTCCCTCTGAATATAGTTATAGTTTACTATGCACCTCTAAACAGGATTTAATAATTCTTATTACAAATGTGTATACCACTTGTTATGCATATTTAATGTACATTGTATGTTATTTTTTAATTTCATTTTATGCTATGGATAATTTTATTTTGGAGTCGACCTCGTCCAAAATCTTGTTTATTTTCTATTTGACCTGAATTGTTGATTTCTGTTTTGTAAATAACTTGTGTATCTCAATCTAAGTCCAGAACATTGGAAATTCCCCATGAAGTATGCCTATTGTTTACCACAGTTTTATAACAATTTTAGTACCAGATCCATTTGATTTGAACTACGATTTTATCTTGTAAACATTAGAATCCTTCCAGAACGAATATTTCATTAGGCAAAGTATTATGTTTAATTTAAAAAATGTTAATTGTGACCTGATGTCAAATAGAGGACTATATGTTCTTGTTTAACTAAATTATATTCATCCGTGCTATACGATCTGATCAGAATATATATTCAAATTATTTAATTTTCTCTGGAAGTACAAAGTGCTAAAATACAACATTCTTAGAATAGATACTTGGATTTATAGTTAAATTCCAGTAAGAATATATTTTTGAATTGTATTATTGTGGCTCAACAAAAGACTGTTGGTACATGATTACTATTCAGGTCATCACATGCACATCAACACTTTCAGGGCTGGACTTATTTCGGAATAACAATATAGTTTATTTTTATTTTCATTGTCCGGCTCATAATTTCCATCTGTTGAGAGATATTCATGAAGCTTTGCCCAGTTACATACCATGACTTGTTGGTATGCCGCGTACCATAGCCATACCCTTTGCCCAGTTACATACCATGACTTGTTGGTGTGCCGCGTACCATAGCCATACCCTTTGCCCAGTTACATACCATGACTTGTTGGTATGCCGCGTACCATAGCCATACCCTTTGCCCAGTTACATACCATGACTTGTTGGTGTGCCGCGTACCATAGCCATACCCTTTGCCCAGTTACATACCATGACTTGTTGGTATGCCGCGTACCATAGCCATACCGTTTACCTTAAAGTCAAGGACAAATCAAAGTGACAATGTAATAATATCACTTGTCAATTGTTATAGGCATAAAATTTAAACCGCTAAAGATATTTCAATAAAGTTTATCCGTTTATAATGACTGCCATAATTAGATATGCTGCCGCAAGGTCATGTTCATTGCAAGGGAAATTGAATTATGTGACTTTAACCGTACCTGGAATACACCAATTAAACCAATGAAGATACTGTAAGGATCATTTGCCAGATGATCATAAATACTTTAAAGATATATAGCAGGCTAACGTTTCAAGACGTAGTGTCCCTAAATACATGTAAGCCTCAAAATATTGGTGAACACTACCGAAGCGCGCGTCGGCGCTCACCTGTTGCTAAAGTAACCATCTTCCCTATGACATGCCACCGACTCATACATACTATGTTGTGTCCGACATCCTGACGAAGCACAACTTTCAAGACTTTCCGCATTTTCTATACAGTCCTGATTTAACTCCAATACATTTCAAGCTCAATCCAAAGCATGTAAATACAAAACTCTAAATCCAGTGTACATACATGCCTGTTCTAATCATCATTTGATTTATATTTCGTAAACACTTTAGTCAGTGTTGCATTGCAGTGAAGAATGCTATGTCCTGACCTAATTTTATTTTTTGAAGCCGTAATACTGCCACATCCATGCACATTGTGCAGCTGAAGACTGCGTTCTATTTACATGGCTGAGTGCTCGTCTTGATATGGGTCCACATGTGCTAACTGTGTACAGGACAAACACAGAAAAGAGCACGAACCCAATAGGATGTACGTCAATGTCTTCTCGCAAAATTACACATTCTTCTCATGTACGCATACTAAATGTAATAAATTAACTCCGTTAAATATATTTCAGATGAATCAGGGAGTACCTATGAGAGTCATGTACCAATCACGTAAGTATCTGCGAGAAAGAAAAAAGATACAATAAAGAATAAGCATGTAAATTTCCTTTCTGTTATGCATCTGTACGATTTTAAATTTACGAGCTGACACATCTCTGTAATTAATCCTGATCATTTCATTCGAAATGTATACCTTTATGTGTAATAATTCAGTCTTCGAATCCCGATGCCTATTGCACAGCTTCTATAGACTGATCAATACATGCATACAATTTGTTATCAACTTTACTCTTTTTCAAATCTGTTGTTATCAATTAAATCATGTTAAATACACAAAAATATTTGTTATATATATGTTTCCTTATATACTCGTATGTCACTATATGGGCAGGTATATATGAAAGGCGAAATGATCACGCGTTTGTAAACCATTACGACAGCCTGCTTTAAATTCATTACGCTACAGTTGTGATTATCTTTGTTCACAGAAACGTTCATTATCCCCTTATGTGAACAGGTTATCTGAAGTTGTTTCGAAGACGAATGACAGAGATACTCCTGATGCTGCTAACAGTTACTCCAATATCAGGTACAGCTGCAATGATAAGCACCCTATCTACAGCGAGACATAATACGCCTCCAAATACAACAACGATTTCAACATCAAGAAAATTTTCGACTTCCAGTTTCACTCCGCTTACGAACATAGCTGCAGCAGAAAACACATCTACAATGGGAACTCCGTCGATCGTTAGTACGCATCCATCATTGAGTTCAACTAAAATGGTACGTTATTCATCTATACTGTCAACGCAATCGGCAACAAGTGCTATTCCAACAGGGGCGACAACTACAATAACAAACCCAACATCTGAATCAATAAAGTCGTATAGTACCACTTCATCAACACGTCTCACGATTACAAATGAAACTGTGTTAACGGCAGTGACCACCACTAGAACAACGCGTCCAACGGCTACATCAGTTTTAACAATCAATAGTACAGCTTCAGCAGAGATTACAACTCAAATAACAAGTCTTAATTCTACACCGGCAATATTATCCACAGCTGATTCCATTCCAAAGGCAATTACAATAACAAGTCAAACTTCAAACACACGAAATGAAAAGACAACTATCAAAACTCAAGCAGCAAGTTCAACTGACATCAGGGAAGCCAAATATTCAACGTCATATTCTAGGTCAGCTGCCAGAAATATTAAAAGTACAAGAGCAAGCAATTATACAACTACAACTAAAACTCCATCAAAAGCTAATACCCCTTCAACGGCAGTTATCAATAGAAATGCAAGTTTAATATCTTCAACGACAATTCCATCGAAACTTAGTATAACTCCAAGTGCAGATACAAGCATTGAAACAAGCTCCACATCTGCAATGACAGCACAACTGAAGGCTACAGCCACTCAAGGGGCAAACACAAGTACAACGTCAAGCTCCACAGCTACAATCACATCTCCATCAAAGACTAGTGCAATTGCTACTGCAGGCACAAGTACAAAAATACATTCCACATATGCATTTACAACTACATCAAAGGTTGGTACCAGTCCAACCGTAAGTACAACACCAAGACCCACATCGACGGCCACAACTCCATATAAGCCTACAACCATTCCAACCGCAGGTACACATTCAATAACAAGTTCCTCTTCTGGTATGACAGCACCGATGGTTAAAACCACACCAACCAGAGTAACAAGTACAGAAACAAGGTCTTCATCTACAGTGACAACTCAACTGGAAGCTAATGCAACTACAAGCGCGATTACAAATACAGAAACTAGTCCCATATCTTCAACTACAACTACATCCAACGCTATCATTACTCTAATCACAGCAACAGGTTCCACAGCTGCAGTGATAGTCCCATCCACAATTTTTGCCATACCGTTAGCACGTAAAAGCACAGCAACAAGTTCCCTTTCTGCAGTGAAATCTCCATCCAAGACTAGTACCATTGCAAACAAAGGCACAAGTACAGCAAGGAGTTCCACATCTACAATTAAAACTCCTCTAAAGAATAATACAGTTCCAAGTGCAGGTGCGAATATAGGAACAAGTTCCACATCTGCAGTGACAAGTAAATATAGGGCTAGCACCATTCCGAACGCAGATACAAGTCCAGTAATAAGTTCAACTTCTGAAACGCAAATTCCGTCGAAAACTAGAAACCCTCCTACCACACGTACTAACACAACAACAAGCTCCACGTCTACAATGACTACTCCAACGAAGGCTAGGATCATTGAAAGCCCAGATACAAGTAAAGAACTAAGAGCCACATCAAAAGTAACAACTCAGTTCAAGGCTAGTTTCACTGCAACTGAGGGTACAAGTACACAAACAGGTTCTGCACCTGCAGTGAGTACCCTTGCGATGGTTAACATCACTCCAGCCGAAAGTACAACTACAGAAACAAGTTCCTTAATAACAGCTCCACCAATGCCTAATAACGCAAGCACAAAGACAGAAACAGGTTCTACATCTGCCCTAACAACTCCATCCATGGCTAGTAACACTCCAAGCGCAAGTCCACGTTCAGTAACAATTTTAACCTCTACAGTCCCTAATCCATCCAAGCCTAGTACCAATCCTTATGTACATACAAGCACAGAAACAAGTTCATCGTTTGCCCTGGCAACTATATCGACTGCTATTACATACGCAAGCTTAGGCACAACTGCATTAACAAGTCATAAATTTGCAAAAACAGCTTATTCACATGCTGCTAGCACTCCGTATAGAAGTACAAGTACGGAAACAAGTTCCACATCTGGAAGGAAAATTGCAACAAAGGCTAATACCACTGTAACCGCCGGTACAAAAATAGCAACAAATTCCATATCTTCATTGACAACTCCATTAAATGTTAGTAACACTGCAACAATAGGTGCAAATAAGGTAAACAAGTTGACATCAACGCCTAGCACAACTTTAACCACAGGTACATGTACGGAATCAATATGTACATCTAAAGTGACAACTCCGTCGAAAGCTACAACTCGAACGGCAGGTACAGGTACCGAAACAAGTTCCGCATCTGCAGGGATATCTCCATCGAAAGCTTATACAACCGCAAACACTGATTCAAGTACAGAAACGAATCCCATAGCTGCAATGGCACCATCATCGATTGCTAGCATAACTCTAAGCACAGCTACACGTAGTTCGGCAATTTCGACATCTGCAGTGACATATCCATCCAAGGCTAGGACCATTCCAACCGCAATTACAGATAAAAGTTCTACATTTATTGTGACATCTCCATCCAAATCTAGTGCAAATCAAACCGTAGTTTCCAGTAGAATAAAAGGTTCCGCATCAGCTGTAAAAACCCCATCGAACGCTAATACCACTCCAACCTCAGTTACAACTACAGTATCAAGTTTCAAATCTGCAATAACAAATCATTCGAATCCTAGTACTACTATATCCGCAGGTACAAGTATGCAAACAAGTTCCACATCTGCAATGAAATCTCTATTGACTGCTAGTGCTACTGCGACCACAGGAAAAAATTCATTCGTAAGATTCGAATCTACAATGACAACTCTATGGAATTCTAGCACAGCTCTAATCACGCGTAAAATTACGGAAACCATCTCCACATCTACTCCATCCAAGGGAAGTACCACTCCAAACTTAGTTGCACGTACAGAAATTTCAACGAATTCTAGTACTACTCCAAGCGCTGGAATACATACCGAAACAAGTTCAGACACAATCCCGTCGAAAGCTAACACAACCCTATATGGAAGTACAAGTAGAGAAACAAGTCACATATTTGCAGTTTCAGATCCATCCATGGATAACACCACCCTAAGGGCAAATACAAGTAAGGACAAAATATCTACATCTCCAATGATATCACCTTCTAAAGCTAGTACCACTCCAATCGCAGTTGCAAGCACAGCAAAACGTTCCACATCAGCATTGACAACTCCATCGAAAATTAGTGGCACACCAACGACGGATACAGATACCAAAACAAGTTTCACATCCACAAAGGTAACTCCATCGAAGGTTACTGGAAATACAAATGTAGGTACAAATAATGAAACAAGTTTCACAACTATAGTGTCAATTCCAACGAATCATAATACAACCCCAAGTGCAGGTACAACAACAAGACGAAGTTTCACAGCTGCCGTAAATATTCCGTCTATGGTTAGTAACATTCCAAAACCAGATACAATTACAGTACTAAATTACACATTCAAAGTTGGTACTACTCCAAGAGCAGGAACAAATCATGAAATCGCTTCCACATCTACAAAGACAAGAGTATCGCAAGTAAATATAACAGCAAAGACAACTCATTCCACGGCTCATTCCATTTCAACCGCATATGCAATTACAGAATCAAGTTCCACTTCTGCCGTGACAACTCCGTCGAAGGCTAGTACCACTAGAGCCCCCAGTACAACTACAAAACCTAATTACACTTCAACAGTCAAAATTCCAGCAAAGGCTAACATCACTCCAAGCGCAGGAACAGGTACAGAAACATCTTCAACTTCTGCAGTCCCAACTTCATCCAAAGCTAGTACCATTCTAACTACAATATCAATTAGAAAAACAAGTTCCACATCTGCCATAGCAACTCAAACCAATGCTAGTATAACTACAAGTGCAGGAACACGTATAGAAAAAGGTTTATCTTCTACGTTGACCTTCCCAACGAATTTTAATGCAACTCAGAGTGCAATTACAAGTACGGAAACAAGACCCATGCATACAATGACAATTCCATCGACGGCTATCACCTCTCCAATCGCTGCTAAAAGTTCAGAAACAAGTTTAATATCTGCAGTAACAACCCCCTCCACGGCTCATTCCATTTCAACCGCAGATGCAATTACAGAATCAAGTTCCACTTCTGCCGTCACAAATCTGTTGAAGGCTAGTACCACCAGAACCTCAGGTACAACTACAAAACCTAATTACACTTCAACAGTCACAATTCCATCTAACGCTAGTACCGTGCCAAGAGCAGGAAGAGGTACAGAGAAAACTTCCACTTCTGCGGTCCCAACTACATCCAATGCTAGTACCATTCCATCCACAACAGCAACTGAAAAAATACGTTCCACATCTGCCGTAGCTACTCAGTCCAAAGCAAGTTCAACTACAACAACAGGAACACGTATAGAAAAACGTTCATCTTCTACGTTGATCTTCCCAACGAATTTTAATGCAACTCAAAGTGCAAGTACAAGTAAGGAAACAAGACCCATGCATACAATGATAATTCCATCCACGGTTCTCACCTCTCCAATCGCTCCTAAAAGTTCAGAAACAAGTTCCATATCTGCAGTGACAACTCCTTCCACGGCTCATTCCATTTCAACCGCAGATGCTATTACAGAATCAAGGTCCCCTTCTGCCGTGACAACTCCGTCGAAGGCTAGTACCATTAGAACCCCAGGTACAACTACAAAACCTAATTACACTTCAACAGTCACAATTGCATCAAAGACTAGTACCATTCCAAGCGCAGAAGCGGGTACAGAAACACCTTCCACTCCTGAAGTCCCAAAACCATCCAAAGCTAGTACCATTCCAACCACAACAACAGCTAGAAAAACAAGTCCCACATCTGCCGTAGCAACTCAATCCAAGGCTAGTACAACTACAAGTGCAGGAACAATAATAGAAAAGCGTTCATCTTCTACGTTGACCTTCCCAACAATCGCTGATGCAATTACAGAATCAAGTTCCACTTCTGTCGTGACTACTCAGTCGAAGGCAAATGTCACTAGAACCCCAGTTACAACCAGAAAATCTGATTACACTTCAAGAGTCAAAATTCCATCTAAGGCTAGTACCACAATAAGAGCAGGAACAGGTATAGAAACAAATCATACTTCTGCTGTCCAAACTCCATCCAATGCTAGTACCATTCCATCCACAGCAGCAACTAGAAAAGCAAGTTCCAAATCTGCCGTAGCTACTCAATCCAAGGCTAGTACAACTACAAGTGCAGGAACACGTATAGAAAAACGTTCATCTTCTACGTTGACCTTCCAAACGAATTTTAATGCTACTCAAAGTGCAAGTACAAGTACGGAAAGAAGATCCATGTCTACAATGACAATTCCGTCGATGGCTATCACCTCCCCAATCGCTGCTAAAAGTTCAGAAAAAATTTCCATATCTGCAGTGACACATCATTCCACGGATCATTCTATTTCAACCGCAGATGCAGTTGCAGGATCAATGTCCCCTTCTGCAGTGACAACTCTGTCGAAGGCTAGTACCACTACAACCCCAGGTACAACTACAAAAATTAATTACACTTCAGCAGTCACAATTCCATCTAAGGTTAGTACCACGAAAAGCGCAGAAACAAGTACAGAAACAACTTTCACTTCTGCAGTCCAAAAACCATCCAGTACTAGTACAATTCGAACCACAAAATCAACTAGAAAAAGAAGTTCCACATCTGCCGTAGCAACTCAAACCAAGGCTAGTATGACTACAAGTGCAGGAACACGTATAGAAAATCGTTCATCTTCTACATTGATCTTCCCAACGAATTTTAATGCAACTGTAAGTGCAAATACAAGTAGGAAAATAATACCCATTTCAGCAATGACAATTCCATCGATGGATATCACCTCTCCAATCGCTCCTAAAAGTTCAAAAACAATTTCCATATCTGCAGTGACAACACATTCCACGGCTCATTCCATTTCAACCGCAGATGCAATTACAGAATCAAGTTCCACTTCTGCCGTAACAACTCCTTCGAAGGCTGGTACCACTAGAGCCCCCAGTACAACTACAAAACCTAATTACACTTCAACAGTCAAAATTCCAGCAAAGGCTAACATCACTCCAAGCGCAGGAACAGGTACAGAAACATCTTCAACTTCTGCAGTCCCAACTTCATCCAAAGCTAGTACCATTCCAACTACAATATCAACTAGAAAAACAAGTTCCACATCTGCCATAGCAACTCAATACAAGGCTAGTAAAACCACAAGTGCAGGTACACGTATAGAAAAACGTTCATCTTCAACGTTGATCTTCCCAACGAATTTTAATGCAACTCAAACAGCACGTACAAGTACGGAAACAAGACCCATGTCTACAATGACAATTCCATCGACGGCTATCACCTCTCCAATCGCTGCTAAAAGTTCAGAAACAAGTTTCATATCTGCAGTAACAACTCCCTCCACGGCTCATTTCATTTCAACCGCAGATGCAATTACAGAATCAAGTTCCACTTCTGCCGTCACAAATCTGTATAAAGCTATTACCACCAGAACCTCTGGTACAACTACAAAAACTAATTACACTTCATCAGTCATAATTCCATCTAAGGCTAGCACCACTCCAAGAGCAGGCACAGGTCCAGAAACAATTTCCACTTCTGCGGTCCCAACTCCATCCAATGCTAGTACCATTTCATCAACAACAGCAACTCTAAAAACAGATTCCACATCTGCCGTAGCAACTCAATCCAAGGCAAGTTCAATTACAACAACAGCAACACGTATAGAAAAACGTTCATCTTCTACGTTGATCTTCCCAACGAATTTTAATGCAACTCAAAGTGCAAGTACAAGTAAGGAAACGAGACCCATGCATACAATGATAATTCCATCCACGGTTCTCACCTCTCCAATTGCTCCTAAAAGTTCAGAAACAAGTTCCATATCTGCAGTGACAACTCCTTCCAAGTCTCATTCCATTTCAACCGAAGATGCAATTACAGAATCAGGGTCCCCTTCTGCCGTGACACCTCCGTCGAAGGCTAGTACCACTAGAACCCCAGGTACAACTACAAAAACTAATTACACTTCAACAGTCACAATTGCATCAAAGACTAGTACCATTCCAAGCGCAGAAACGGGTACAGAAACACTTTCCACTACTGCAGTCCGAAAACCATCCAAAGATAGTACCATTCCTACCACAACAACAGCTAGAAAAATAAGTCCCATATCTGCCGTAGCAACTCAGTCTAAGACTAGTACAACTACAAGTGCAGGAACCATAATAGAAAAGCGTTCATCTTCTACGTTGACCTTCCCAACGAATTTTATTGCTACTCAAAATGCAAGTACAAGTACGGAAACAAGACCCATGTCTACAATGACATTTCCATCGATGGCTATCACCTCTCAAATCGCTACTATTTCAACCGCTGATGCAACTACAGAATCAAGTTCCACTTCTGCCGTGACAAATCCGTCGCAGGAAAGTACCATTACAACCTCAGGTATAACTACAAACACTAACAGCACTTCAACAGCCACAATTCCATCTAGGGCTAATACCATTCCAAGAGCTGGAACAGGTACAGAAACAACTTCCACTTCTTCAGTCCTAACTCCATCCACAACTAGTACCACTCCATCCACAGCAGCAACTAGAAAAACAAGTTCAACATCTGCCGTAGCAACTCAAACCAATGCTAGTATAACTACAAGTGCAGGAACACGTATAGAAAATCGTTCATCTTCTACGTTGATCTTCCCAACGAATTTTAATGCAACTCAAAGTGCAAGTACAAGTAGGAAAATAATACCCATTTCTGCAATGACAATTCCATCGATGGATATCACCTCTCCAATCGCTCCTAAAAGTTCAGAAACAAGTTCCATATCTGCAGTGACAACTCCTTCCACGGCTCATTCCATTTTAACCGCATATGCAATTACAGAATCAAGTTCCACTTCTGCCGTGACAACTCCTTCGAAGGCTGGTACCACTAGAGCTCCAGGTACAACTACAAAACGTAATTACACTTCAACAGTCAAACTTCCATCTGAGGCTAACATCACTCCAAGCACAGGAACAGGTACAGAAACAACTTCCACTTCTACAGTCCTAACTCCATCCACAGCTAGTACCATTCTATCCACAGCAACAAATAGAAAGACAAGTTCTACTTCTGCCGAAGCAACTCAAACCACCACTAGTACAACTACAAGTGCACAAACACGTATAGAAAAACGTTCTTCTTCTAAGTTGACTTTCCCAACGAATTTTAATGCAACTCAGAGTGCAGTTACAAGTACGGAAACAAGACCCATGTCTACAATGACAATTCCATCGACCGCAATCACCTCTCCAATCGCTGCTGGAAGTTCAGAAACAAGTTCCATATTTGCAGTGACAACTCCTTATACGGCTCATTCCATTTCAACCGCAGATGCAATTACAGAATCAAGTTCCACTTCTGCCGTGACAAATCCGTCGCAGGAAAGTACCACTAGAACCTCAGGTACAACTACAAACACTAACTACACTTCAACAATCACAATTCCATCTAAAGCTAGTACCATTCTAAGAGCAGGAAGAGGTACAGAAACAACTTCCACTTCTACAGTCCCAACTCCATCCAATGCTAGTACCATTCCATCCACAGCAGCAACTAGAAAAACAAGTTCCACATCTGCCGTAGCAACTCAAACCAAGGCTAGTACAGCTACAAGTGCAGAAACACGTATAGAAAAATTTTCATCTTCTATGTTGACTTTCCTAACGAATGTTAATGCAATTCAAAGTGCAAGTACAAGTACAGAAACAAGACCCATGTCAACAATGACAACTCCATCGACGGTTATCACCTCTCGAGTTGCTGCTAAAAGTTCAGAAACAAGTTCAATATATGCAGTGACAACTCCTTCCACGGCGAATTCCATTACATCTGCAGATGCAATTACAGAATCAAGTTCCACTTCTGCAGTTCAAACTCCGTCGAAGGCTAGTACCACTCCAATAGCAGGTACAACCACACCAAACAGATCCACATCTACAATGATAACTCCGTCGAGTATTACCACTAAGCCAATCATAGGTGCCAATACAGAACCAAGTTTGACATTTACCGTGTCAATTCCAGCGAATTATAATTTAAACCTAAGTACAGGAAAAAAATTCACTTCTGCATTAACAACACCAGCCATGGCTAGTACAAATCCAATCGCAGCTGAAAGTAAAGAAACAGGTTCCACATCTGCCGTGACAACTCCATCCAATGGTACAACCGTCCAAGGCTCAAGTACAGGTACAGAAAACAGATCCAAATACGCACTGACATATCCGTCCAAGGACAGTACCATTCCAATTGCAGATGCAACTGCACTAAAAAGTTCCAAATTAGCTATTACAACTCCGTCGAACGATAATACAATTCCAAGTGCACGTATAAGTACATTAATAAGTTCCACATATGCAACGACAAGTTCATCGAATGCTAGTACGACGTTCGGTGTTGCTACAAGTACAACAACACACTCAATTACAGCATTAAACATTCTTTCCATGGCTAGTTCCATTTCAACCGTAGGTGCAATTACAGAATCAAAATCCACTTCTGCCGTCAAAAAGCCGTCAAAGGCTAGTACTACTCCAAGCGCAGGTACAACTGCAGCAAGCAGTTCAACATCTATAAAGAGAGCGACATCGATTTTTACCACCAATCCAGTTGTTGGTACAAATACAGAAAAAAGTTTCACACCTACAGTGACAACTCCAATGAATTATAATTCAATCGCAAATATAGAAACAAGATTCACTTCTTCATTGACAATTACATCCAAGGCCAGTACCACACCAAGTGCAGCTACAAGTACAGAAACAAGATCGATGTCTGCAGTCACAACTTCATCCAAGGCTAATGCTATTCCAATCGCAGCAACAAGTACAGAAATAGGTTACACCTATGTCGTAATAACTCAGTCAAAGTCTAGTCCCGCTCGAAGCGCAGTTACAAGTATAGAAAAAAGTCCATTTCCTTTATTGAAAATATCATCGAATATTAATACATCTCCAAGTGCAAATGAAAGTACAGCAACATATCCTAAGTCTACAATTACAATAAGATCGAAGGATATCACCTTTCTAAGCGCTGCTGCAAGTACAGGAGCAAGTTCCACATCTATACTGACAACTCCTTCAAAGGCTAGTTCCATTTCAACTGCAGGTACAATTATAAAAACAACTGCCACTTCAACCGTGACAACTCCGTCGAAGGCTAGTTCCACTCCAAGCACCGGTACAACAAATTCCACTTCTGCAGTCGCAACTCCATCCAAAGCTAGTAACATTTCAACCTCAGCAGCAAATATGGCAACTGGTTTCACATCTCTTGTACCAACTCAATCTAAGTTTAGTACTACTCCGAGCCCGGAAACTCGTACAAAAAAAGATTCATCTTCCACATTGACATTCCCAACAAATATTAATAATACTCCAAGTGCAGATACAAGTACAGAAACAAGTCTTGTATCGAAAATAACAACTCTATGGAAGGCTATCACCTCTCTAAGCGCACCTACAAGATCAGAAACAAGCTCCACAACAGCATTGAAAACACCATCCAAGACACATTCCATTCCAACCGCAGGTACAAGTATAGAATCAAGTTCCACTTCTGCCGTCACAACTCTGTCAAAGGCTATTACCACTACAAGGCTGGGTACAACTACAGCAAACATATCCACATCTACAATAAGAATTCCATCGATTGTTACCATCAATCCAATCGTAGGTATAAATACAAAAACAAGTTCCACATTTGCAAATCCAACGAATGATAAAACAGTCCCAAGTGCAGGTACAAGAACAAGACTAAGTTCCATATCTGCAGTAAAACCTCCATCCAAGATTAGCACCATTCCAGCCACAGGTACAAGAACAGTAGTAAATTCCACATCTGCCGAGATAAATCCATACAAGGCTACTACCACTCCAAGCTCAGGTACAAATAATGAAGTAAGTTCCACATCTGCAACGACACGTCCATCAAAGGTAACAGGAACACCAAACGGAGGTACTAGTAGGGAAACCATTTTAATATCTGATATGAAAACCTCATCAAAGGCTGATACCATGACAACTACAGATGCAAGTACAAGACACATTTCCACATCTGCAATAAAAACTCCATTGACGGTCACCAGCCCTCCAATCACAGATATAAACGCTCACACTCCATTTAAATCTAGTACCACTGCTAACGTACGTGAAAATACCGAAACAAGTTCCACACTTCCAACGATTTATAATATAACCACGAATACAGAAACAAGTTCAAGTTCTAAAGTGACAATTCCATCCATAGCTAGTACCATTTTAGCAAGAGATTCCACGGGTGCCACAAAAACTCAGTCTAAGACTAGTACCACTCCAAGCTCAGTAACACAAAGAGAAAAAAATTCGTCTCCTACATTGATATTCCCATCGAAACTTAAGGCAAGTCCAAGTACGAATATAAGTACAGAAGCAATTCCCATATCTATAATGACAATTACATCGAAGGTTATCACCACTCTAAGCGCAACAACAAGGTCAGAAACAAATTCCACATTTGCAGTGGTGACAACTCTTTCCACGGCGCGTTCCATTCCAACCACAAGTACAATTACAGAATCAAGTTTCACTTCTGCCGACAAAACTCCGTCGAAGGCTAGTACCACTCCAACGGCAGGTACAGCTACATCAAAAGGTTCCATATCTACAATGGGAACTACACCGATTGGTACCACCAATCCAATCGTAGGTACAATTACCGAAACAAGTTCCACAGCTACATTGCCAACTCCAACGAATTATAATTCAACCACAAGGACAGAAACAAGTTCCACTTCTGCAGCCACATCTCCATCCAAGGATAGTTCAATACCAATTACATCCACAAGTACGGAACTAGGATCCACATTTGCCGTGATAACTGAATCCAAGACTAGTCCCACTACAGTAGCAAGTACACGTACAGAAAAAAGTTCATCTTCTACACTGACATTCCTATCGAATCTTAACACAACTCCAAATGAAAGAACAAGTTCAGAAACAAGACCAATATCCACAATGCCAAGTCCATCGAGGGTTATCACCTCTCCAAGCGCACTCACAAGTGTAACAGCAAGTTCCATATCTGCAGTGACAGCTCTTTCCAAGGCCCATTCCATTCCAACTGAAGGTACAAGTACAGACACAAATTCGACCTCCACGGTGACATCTCCTTCCAAAGCTAGTGCCATTTCAACAGCAGATTCAACTACAATAATAAGTTCCAAACCTGAAATTGCAACTCCTTCAAAAGATAATACAACTCCAAGTGCACGTGCAAGTATAGTATCAAGTTCCACATCTGCACTGACAACTGCATCAGAGGCTAATACCACTCCAGCAGTATTATCAACTGGTTCCACACCAACAGCAAATACATCTTCAATGACAAAAAGCATAGCTCCATCGACTCTTGGTACCAATACATCACCGAGGACTACATCTCAACCTATTAAGCTCTACCCTTCTGAAAAACCGAATATAGGTAATGCCTTACACTTTTGTTATCATCTTTCTGACACATAATATTTGATATATATTTTCTTACATTTTCATATTGTCTTTCCCCCATCCTGTTTGGCTCCCAAATATTTTATATTTAATATAAGGATATATTTGTATATAATATTCGGCACTGCAAAAACCATCTTTATGACACTGAGTTAGTCAATTTGTTAAAATGGATGAAACAAAAACCTTCGATTTGTGACCTATGCAAATTCAGTTCGCACAAGTAGTCGTTCACATTATATATTGTGTCAATCGAAAACGAAGAGTTTTGTTTTTGTTTTCACATTACTTGCATGGACTGCTCTTGTGAACATTTGTTTGCTGGTGTTGGGTTCTGTCTAAATAGCACAGATCGGTCACGTCAAAATATATTTTAGATCGTAACAGCTGCAAGAAAGTGATTTGTCTCAGAATTAGGACATTGGACTGAATAGATGCAGGGCAGGGATCGAAGAGTAAAGTGTGACGTTTTCATCCTTATTTGGATCATCAGATCAAACTTAATACAAGATGGAAATATGTGCCTTTATGTATCTGAATCCACATCCAACACGTATTGTAGATGTTGCCTATAATCTCAAAATGTTTACGTTTATCTTTTGCAAAGTGTCTGTTCAATGCTGCAGTTCTTAAGCGGTCAGCAATTAAAACATGTTTGTTTGATAACATCTGTATCATCACTGTCACTATTACAACACCATGACCAAAAGGAACGATTTACCTTCCCATCGTCGACTGATGCAGCCAATGCCTTGACTGAATGGAAGCATGTATCCCCAAAGATCGACACAGCAAGGTAAAGCGTGGAATAAATGAAAACCACCATCAACTAATGCTTGAGTTTATGCAAAAGAAGAAATGATGAAGGATTTCCATGAAAGGTTGCAGAGTGTTCATAACCAGCAACTATAAGAGACCTCAAGATCATTAGGGTGACATCAATGCCAATGTAGACCCCGACAACGCAGCGAAAGAACGAACCATGGGAAAGCATGGAGTGGAATTCATGTCTGAAAACAGAGAACACTTCGCCGACTTCTGTGCTTTCAATAATACGTTCGTTAGGGGAACTGTTTCCCCACACAGTACTCAACAAAGCAACGTGTGTTTCACCAGATGTGAAAGTAGAAAATCGGATTAACTACCTGACCATATGCCACAAGTGGAGGAGAAGCTTTCGAAATGAAGGCGTTAAGCATCGGATCACATCATTGTAGTGTGTTCCTTCAGAATAAAACTAACGAGATAGCGATGTAACTGGCCACATATAATGTTCAAGGTCAAGGTACAGTGACATCAACAGCTGTCAGATTATCAGCAAATACACAGCACTCTGAAACCTGACAGAGGAACCCATCGAATACCACTGAAACAAACTAAGAGAATTGTGGCAGACATAACATAATCCTGGGCAGGAGAGGAAAGAAGACACATATCATGGCTGACACTATAGTCATGGTCACTCGTCACGAAAACAACTAATGAAAACAAACAATAAACAGCAAAGGGAAATCCAAATCGACGAAGTAGACGAAGAGTGAGCTAAACAGTTCACCTACGAATAAAGTAATGTCTCAGATGGTGGATGGACCGAACAAGACATTCACAACATAATTGGGAAAATCAGATACGAAGTATTCCCCTGAAATCGCATGTAGTTCATCGCCCCTCCCTACAAAGAACAAGATCCGATGTTCAACATAAGCATAAATTCTGTCCTGCTCTATGACTGGGAGAACTGGAGGGTAACTAAGACAACCTCCGACCAACTGCAATCCCTTGCAAACAGCTGCTTCCGCCACCACCACAACCAGAGAACACCCTTAACACCGATCTATTGGAAACCATCGGCCAGGTACCTATCCACCAAGAAATATACAGTAGGAAATTCATCTGTATCGGGCATACACTGAGAAAGGTGCACAACAGCATCATGGCAAGAGAGAGACAGAGCAAGGAAGATCGGGCGCGTATATGTATAGGCAGCGAACAAAGCTGTAAGAAAGACATGGGCCAAACTGAAGAGTACAGCCCAGAACCTGGTCTGCCAGCGAGGCATAGTCAATGACATATTCTTTCAAAAAGATAACATAACCACGTGTTGTACGTTATCCTCAAATAAGTCTAGCTGCTTAAAATAGTTTCCTTCTAGTCCGTTCTCTTCGAATAGTTGGATGACACATTCCTGTATTTGTCTTTTTTTAAATTCAGAGAATATCACTAAAACAATTAACTGATGAACGCCGCCAAAACCAGACAACATAACTAGACGCATCTTCAGATTTCTAATTTTTCACAAAAAAATAGTACATCAACGATAGTTCTATTTGCTTAAAAATATTCAGTAGCTGAAAAACATTCGCACATACTGCACTGTTATTGAAGTGCGACATTTGTTAATTTTATTTGAGGTATATGTGAGCCATTTTAATATTACACTGAGTTTTGCTGCCATCATCATCATCATATTGGGTACGTCAGCAAGTCAACATCAACATTTTATTAGTATCAAACATTATATAAAAACAACAATATGTACGTCAGTCAACCAATATCAAGATTATACGAGTAACAATATTTACAGCAGCCAATTAAAGATACCTTATCCTGGAGAACAGAGACCAAATGCAGTTACCATAACCATGGGAAACGGTTGACAATTTCGGATAGATAACATTTTTCTCAGTAGATTTAGTTTATTTTCCTTTCATGATGCTAAATCCGCCTTTTCGGTAGCCATACTTAATTCTTTAACTGTTTATGACAGCCCACTGTCCCTCACAATGTCTACTCCTTTACTATCAATATTATTGCAAACTTGATGTTGTAATGCAGAGACACACTAGTTTGCAAAAAATAGGAATAAACGGCAGCAATATCCACTTTTAACCAATCTGTAAATGAAATATAAAGGAGAAGAATTTTAGTAATATTGTTTATATTTTAAACCACTTTTTAAGTTATTTCAATGTGTCTCCACTTGCCAACTTTCTGAATTATATACGAAATGATGTTATAAATCAATTAAGATAATTTATACTGACGGAAAATGAATAAACAATGTCCAGTTGTGCGGACACTCCATAATCACCACCGCAAACATGTGGAGCGGCAGAAAGTAAACCATCCTGTGTGCCACATTTACATTGGTACAACAAAATACTCAAAACATATAGACAGGCGTACCCTCATTCAACAAATATTCGTGTCGTCTTGCAGAGAAAACAGAAATACACGATTAGTACCTCAGATAGATGCACTGTATCAGTAGAAATGACGAAGTAGAAATGAATAAGTAGAAATGACGAAGTAGAAATGAATAGACACGGCTCATTACCTTTGATATCAGAATATCTCAAACATGCATTTTCAAGTACTTCTCCGACTATGGCACTATATAATCTAACTTGATCGAGCTTCATAACCTTATCAGCATATGAAAGAAGTCGTTAGAGACTTGGGTGAATCTAGGAACAAAGTTTACTTATGAAATGGAAATTGTTTGTTGTGGGACATACTTTTATTTGGTCACAGTTGTCTTTGCTCACCCAGTAGAATCAGACCTAAATCAGCAATATCACGGTGACCAGGCAACAACTGATGCATAATCTATTTTATATTTACCAAATTCTAGACTGCTTCCCATTTTTTCATATAAATTATACCGTGAATTCTTAAGGAAAATAGGAACCAGTCTACAAATTGGTGAACATAACACAGTAGTACATATCTGTTTGAACGGTCATGATTGGTTGATAATGGAAAAAGTAAAAGTTTAGTAAAATGATTATTTTGAGATCGCATCTTATTTTTAACTGAAAGCACGAGACAGAGCCCAATTGATTCAAAGTTAGGATTTTTAGACAATTGACTTTAGGACACTCATTACTGAAATTTGGCCTAATTCATTAGGTGCGGACTTTATACACTCGTTCGAAACAAATGTAGACTAAAACCCTGCCGCTGCTCATACAGTTTTTTTTACACATAGGTTCGCATCAAGGATGACGGGTCTATATTAAAACTATAAGTTTTGTCATGTACATTTAGAAATTTAAAGTTATTGAGCTGTTAATATTATGATGTTTCCATATATTTCCTGCGGGAGCTAAATTGGTACCGCTAGTCCTATTAAGGACACACGGTACTAATGGTATGGAAAAATGGGAACAAGCCTGAGAATGGGTGAACCTAAGATAAAGTATATATGGGTTTAGCTGACCAGGAGTGGTTAATAATGTAAGTTATGTTGTAGGAAAAAGAATCGTTTGAGAGATTATTCTAGTTGTAAGTCAAAAAAATGGAGACATTGTTATACTGATGGAATTTCAGTCCTTTAACAGTCTTGAGTTTGGAACACTCATTACTAAAATTAGCACCTGACTCTCTAGTGAGCAATTGATTTTATTGTTGTTGTTGTTGTTGTTGTAGGGTTTAACGCCACTTTTCAGCACAAGATAGGCCATACATGGCGGCCAGTATTAATGGTGGAGGAAGAACCCGGAAAAACCCCGGAAAGAACCACCGACCCACGAGAAGCTACTGGCAAGTTTTCTCACATAACCACATTAGCCGAATCCGAGACTCGAACCGACGCGGACAGAGGTGAGATGGCAGTGATCCGTAACGGTGAACGCTTTAGACCACTCGGCCACTCGGGGCCCCTAGTGAGCAATTGAAAGCACATGTTTCAAACACATGCAGGTCAGAAAATGCTCGGCTCAAGTCCTTTCCTCTACAAAGAAACTGACATCCAGGTTTCATCTATACAGATAAATATAGGTTTGATCATGAGCACTCCAAAATTTTAAGTTATTGAATTTTTAATATCATGGTGTTTGCATAGGTTTACAATGGGAACTGAATTAGTACCGTGAGCACTATAAGCTGCAGTGGCACTGTTATAAGGGAGGTAACCGTGTCGCGCTTGATATACTCATCAAATTACCGAATCCTGACACCGATACCGACACATAACCAGCTTAATCAAAGAACAAGGTCGTATAGTAAAACACAATTCAGTATTACATTTGAAATACAAGAATAACTGTATGAATTTTACTTGATTAACAACGTTGAACAATGTTTCCATCTACTGAACTTTCATCACGACATATTTATGTTAGATCAGGAAAGAGTCAAATGTCAGGAAAACAAAAGCAAACAATGTCAAACCTCGTGTAATTGTAAATTCTTCTCTAATGTATCAGCTGTTGATGAAGTTCAATACTTGTCATGTACAAATTAAATGTAAACTGCATTGATAATCTCCCTTTTGGGATGGGATCCATCATTGCACATCAGCAAAAAATAAAACATATAAGGGGTCTATTGTTTTGCACAAAAACGTGAATTATACACGTGCACTCCTAAACGTCACATAAGCTTAAAACTGCAGTCCCAAACAAGATTATTTTTATGTCATTCCTAACAAGATTAATCGTTCTTGCAAAAGAACTACATTACAATGTCAAGGCTGTGCCATTACACAAATACCTTAAAACATCGATGATAAAAATAAAAAATATTAAAGTTAAAAGCAACTAAAAATATTTAATCCACATTATTATTTTTAAAGCTTGCAGTCATCAGTAGTTTCGTCTGTTAAAGCTTCGCCATTATTCATTAGGATTACCAAACATCAACAAAATTATTTTTGTAGACGGCACTGTTGTCTTATATTTGTGACGGCAACATCCGCATCAGAATAACCAGTCACGCGACCATGTTACGTGGATCTCGTTTACTACTAAACAGGTCATATTTATATTTAAATTTATTAAAGTAAAGCAAAAATATCCCAAACAATGAAAACGTCAATGAAATCAACAAAAATAACTGAACAATCAGCAACCTGTCTGAGAATAAAATATATCTTTATGCAGAGAACAAAGCAAACTATTTCGGATTCAAGTTTGAAGCACACTTTTGCTTAGCATAACTCTATTTATTGAAGTAATCGACAAATGCGATCTGTG
Source organism: Sinohyriopsis cumingii (assembly GCA_028554795.2). NCBI lineage: Eukaryota > Metazoa > Mollusca > Bivalvia > Unionida > Unionidae > Sinohyriopsis > Sinohyriopsis cumingii. Next base: position 90,284,413 of record CM068833.1, read on the forward strand.
CCGGTGCATACTATTTCCTTGCTGGTTTTACATCCCATATATAAATTTAAATAAGAGTCAAAAATATAACAATATTTACGTTACAAGCGAAAGAACTGAAAAGAGAATTTCGTGTCTGTAACATCTTTTTACAAAGGTGAGATCGTTACGAAGGAGGTACTATAAGCAAACAATACGAAGACGATATGCTAGGATTATCAACACGTTTTCGAAAGGTAAGAAAATGTGTCATCCTTTACAAAATAGTACGATGTCCTAGAAGTGTTTTAAATGTTGTTTCCACTGTTTAAAGGAAATACTCGTTTGACTACAATTTAGCACGAAGAGATTATCCTTGTTACAGTTGAATAAAACCAGAAAATGGAAACACTCCTGGGATTGTGAGAAATGTTGCGATGTTACGAAGACAATGAGACGATTGATGGACCGTTAAAGACGGTAGGAAACGGCAATTAATATAAGCTATTTAAAAGATCAGCAATTATGCAGAAACAGTATACAAAAATGGTTAGAATGCACATTACAAATACGTAACAGGTAGCCACGCTTACACATACACACATGTTGATATACATTAATGAATGAAAGGACATCTTTTCTTAAATTGGTCGATACATTACAACGTGAGATTTTTTTATAAACAAGACTAACAATAAAAAATCATGTTTGGGAGGATCTTTATCCATCAGTGTCATAAGTTACTATAATCCATCCGTGTCATAAATATATAATCTCACGTAAATTGGGAAAATATTCTGAGGGCTGCACTGTTTTAACCATATTGTTGCAAATTCATAATGAAATCTTTTTAGGTGAGTAATAACATGAAAATGTCCCTGATGTGTCTACGATTAAGAGCTTCTCAGTTATCGCGATGTAATGCGGCAGGACTTATCTGGATACAAATACAGAACATCACAGGAAACTGTCAATTTCCAATTTCCCTATCATCTTCTCTTCCCATGTCGGAATTTGTAGCTGTCTCGACTAAAGAAAGTAACGGCGGTGCATTATTCTAGGTGAGAGGATCACATGCGCCAGCCCACAACTACCATTCTTAAGTCCTCAGTGTTGATTATATATATATATATATATATATATATATATATATATATATATATATATATATATATATATATATATATATATATATATATATATATATATAACACCATGTTGCCTCTTTAGTTTAGTTTCCGTTTAATTCTCTACATCTTATGATGTTGATCTGTGCTATTGCTTCGTTACATTATTCTAATTTATTTCATTTATTTCAGGAATGGCTCTTTACATGTTCCGGTTCGAGTTTATCTTCGATTTTAATTTCTCTAATATGAATGAAGATTTGAAGATAAATTTAACTGATGGACTGCGACATTTTGTAAGTGAACGTACTGTACATTTTTTCTCTTATATGCTGAATAAATGAGCAGAGTTGAGAAGTTAGAACAAATATATTCTATCCCAAAAATGAACTCCGTGGCATACTATTTTCTTTATTAATGTCCATACCGTTATAATTTCATAAGTTTACTTTCTTACGAAGTTAAGTATAAAAAATAAAATTAATTGTCTAGATTAAGATTTATAAGCAATGTTAAAATTGTATCTCTTCAATATATGTCAAGGATCGGCTTTCAAAAGTTCATCCTTTCATTTTCGAGATCATTTATTTTTTGTTTATATTTAGTTATTAATTTACGAAATACAAAAAGTTTATAAATTCTGTCTTTATAAAATGGCACACTTTCCTCGATTTTGCCCCGTATCATTGCAACTGATTTTCTTTTTCAGCTCACTAGAACACTTTCCAGGACCGAAATCGCCGGCTATAGGGATTTCATTGTTTCCGAGCCTATGTAAATAATTTCTATTAATATTTTCTAGCTTTAGAGATTTCATTTTTCCGCCTCTACGTGAGAAATATGCATAAATATTTATACAATAACAAATATTACGGTCTTGTGCAACGTGTTCGTAGTTTATCCTTCTATCTATCTATCTATCTATCTATCTATATATATATATATATATATATATATATATATATATATATATATATATATATATATATATATATATATATATATATATATATATATATATATATATATATATATATATATATAGTAATTACAAGGATAAACTACTTTCAAATGCACAGTCTAGTTGACATGTTAAAGATAGGCGTTAACGTAAGAGTCACATTTACCTGTATGGCATATCAACTAACTAGGTTATCAAACTTTCGGAAACTATTATTTGAAGAGCCTAATAATGTAAGACATAGTGAATTTTACTTTATGTTAAGAAGCAACGAGAAGTGCAGTTCATTATGACGCTTTACCTAATGCTCATTTGCCTGCAGTACTTTCTGAAATCCCTTTCCATCTTTCAAAATTTGCATAGGGTCTTGTGGTTTAGAAAATGTCTAAATTACTGCGAACTTCACCTGAGTCTGATGAACAGAAACGAGTTTTCAAGCTATATGAAATACACAACACACTGTATATAAATATATAAATAGGTTTTGATAGATAACTATGCTTGGAAATTAATTGGTGATCTTGACCACCGGCAACAGCTTATTCATGGGTGACCTTGATAAATGGCAATTGATTATTCATGGGTTACCTTGATAAATGGTAACTGATTATTCATGGGTTACCTTGATAAATGGCAATTGATTATTCATGGGTTACCTTGATAAACGACAATAGATTATTCAAGGGTGAGCATGATGAACTGCTGTAGCTTATTCCTGGGTAAAATTTATAAACGGCAACACGGTTTATTTTTGGTATTATCCGATTGATGGTGCTTCCTTTGCAATCAAGTAGACTTTATTGATGATTAATATATTTCATTAAAATTGTGTTTATTTTCTCTCCCTGACAATGGCCATAAAGACTGATTGGGTTCTACACGTCTACGTGTCCATCGAATAGTCAAGCTAGATAGGTACCATCTATAAGTATGCTACATTTATAGATGAGATCTCTCATTAAAACTCTCAGCATTCTTTGGTGGAAGCTCCGAATCACATGATTTAATTAACTAAAGCTGGAAGAATCAAATCGAATATTGTATTTCCTGAAGTACACGTATCACCGTATACCCAACTTTAAGTGAGAGACACAATAATATATTAATAATATATATAATCATATATATATGTCCAAGTATCCTAAGAACCCCTCGTTCGTCTGCCTAATTCAGATCAAATATGACAAGGTTAATTTGTGACTTTCAGAGCTGGCAGTGTCAAGGTACCAATAGTGCTTAACCTGGGATTACAATCCATACTCAACAATGGTACAAATGTGACTCATGTCGCAAAAGTAATAATGAAGACCGTAACGGATAGCCTCATAAATACAAATGGCAGCATTCCGGGCATTGTTAGTTCCATACCACTAGACTTGACTAGAACAAAGACAAGCATGAATTACAGTGTAGAAATCTCTGCAAGTAGGTATTCGTTCACAATAGTGATGACTCATAACTATTAAAGTTACACACACACACACACACACACACACACACACACAGAGCTATATATACATATATATATATATATATATATATATATATATATATATATATATATATATATATATATATATATATATATATATATATATATATATATATTTGCAGACACACAGACACATTTGTATATGTGCTTTGCTTTTGGTGAATATGCATTGTGTGGATACGTGTGTTAACATATGGGAGATAGAGAATTAGCCAAAATTTGATGAGATCCACGGCACTGGCCACAAATGACGTAAATGTATTCCACGTTAGTAATAGAATCAAGGATTATTTGAATTTGGTCAGTGCATAGCTAAATAAATCTTATACAGTGGTACCTCATTTACTCTTTGTATAAATGCATGTCTTTAAACATGAGGATGTATGTATGTATGTATGTATGTATGTATGTATGTATGTATGTATGTATGTATGTTTTTGTCTAAGTTTTAATGTGTTTAATTCTAGATTATTGTAGGCAATGTGAGACATTGCAAGACATTTGTCCATCATCGTCTACGTGCGTAGCAAACGTGTCCTCCTGCAGTTCAACAGATCCGGCCAACCCATTCATATGCATGCACAAATGTAATGACTTGAATTGTGGCAAGCAAGGATATTGCGTCATTGAACAAGGAAATGCGGTCTGCAGGTATGTTGTGAAATATATTGTATTGTCCTCTTTGCAAATTGAAAATATGCCGAAGTACGAAAATGCTAAATGTATTGAGTTGCTTTACTTAATTTACCGATAAGACTGTAAAGAAATACATAATGCCTCATCAATCCCAAATTTCTTGATTTCTGATCATAGCTTTGTATAAAATGGACGGTTTTTGATTCTCAAATTATAACTTCAAAAATAAATGTAAAAGTCATTATATAAATTTTTTAATTTTATTAGGTTAATAAAAGTGCATTGTCTCTCTAAAGATAGGATAATGTCAGGATTGTTTCTGCTCAAGAATATTAGTAGTAGAAATAATCTGAACAGAGGTACAGAAGAGTCGATTGAAAACAGGAGAATTCAAGCATGAACCGAAAATGTCAGGCAGACACTTTGACATGTAAAATAAGTGCGTTGTTTTCCAGTACATTATGCATCATGTACCTATATTTCTATGTCAACAATTGGGGTCGAGGCCACCTCGACGCATGAAACTGTACGCAAAAAGCACATAATCAACTTGAAGATTGGCAAATCAAAGTGTAAAGAATACGTGTTTTCGTGACCAATTATTGCTATACCACGATTTTTGCCCGACCTTACACCACCTCGAATACTGTTGTAAACCCAATGCATAATACATGTATTTGAATACAATGCATGTTGATTATTTAGAGAGAGGAAGTCTCCGTATGAAATAACCCCTTGTCACTTAATGTTAATAAAGCTATTGTAGACCACACGTCAAGAGTTTCAGTAAAACAAAATGAATCTGTAATTGACTATATTGGTGGAATTTAACATTGCTTTGCTTTGCAAGGGACACGCTTTTTGGTATTTTTTAAAAACATGTTTCATTTTAATTGTATTTGTTACATATTAAAGAATTAACGTCGTTGTACTACTGATTATGCGAAGTCATTAAGGTGTCAATCCTTACTGGTTTTAAAACTTATCATATGGCTGATGACCAGCATAAACTACTTTAAACTCCTTCCATTCCGACAATAGAAATTTTGTAGGTATAATTATCACTACGTCTTAAATACTAGTTAAGATTTTGACCACACGTTTTTTTTTTAGTCCATATGAAATCATTGAATAGCAGAACAATGTAGTGCAATACAATGTTGACTCTTACTGCCATCAAACACTGTTAAATGTAAAATATTTAATCAGTATTTTATGAAATCTCGTCACAATTACAACTTTTTGTGCGTTTAATGAAACATTTTTGCATGTACACGTTTTCAAGCATTCAATGAAACATCCCCATTTTAACACCTTTTTGTGCATTCAATGAAACATCCTCACTTTTACACGTTTTCGTACATTCAGTGAGCCATCCGTACTTTTACACTTTTTCATTGATTCAATGAAACATCCTTACTTTTACACATTTTCATGCATTCAATGAAACATCCCTACTTTTACACATTTTCATGCATTCAATGAAACATACTTTTACACATTTTCATTCATTCAATGAAACAACCCTACTTTTACACATTTTCATGCATTCAATGAAACATACTTTTACACATTTTCATTCATTCAATGAAACAACCCTACTTTTACACATTTTCATGCATTCAGTAAAACATCCCTACTTTTACACATTTTCATGCATTCAATGAAACATACTTTTACACATTTTTATGCATTCAGTGAAACATCCCTACTTTTACACGTTTTCATGCATTCAATGAAACATCCCTACTTTTACACATTTTCATTCATTCAATGAAACATCCCTACTTTTACACATTTTCATTCATTCAATGAAACATCCCTACTTTTACACATTTTCATGCATTCAGTGAAACATCCCTACTTTTACACATTTTCATTCATTCAATGAAACATCCCTACTTTTACACATTTTCATGCATTCAATGAAACATTCCTACTTTTACACATTTTCATGCATTCAGTAAAACATCCGTACTTTTACACATTTTCATGCGTTCCATGAGACATCCGTACTTATACACATTTTCATGCATTCAGTAAAACATCTATACTTTTACACATTTTCATGCGTTTCATTCATTCAATGAAACATCGCTAATTTTATACATTTTCATGCATTAAATGAAACAACTCCACTTTTACACATTTTCATGCATTAAATGAAACAACTCCACTTTTACACATTTTCATGCGTTCAGTGAAACATCCCAACTTTAACACTTTCTCATTCACTCAGCTAAACATCCCCACTTTTATACATTTTCATGGGGCCCCGAGTGGCCGAGTGGTCTAAAGCGCTCTCCGTTACGGATAACTGCCATCTCACCTCTGCGTGCATTCGAGTCTCGGATTCGGCCAATGTGGGTATGTGAGAAAGCTTGCCAGTAGCTTCTCGTGGGTCAGTGGTTCTTTCAGGGGTTTTCCCGGGTTCTTCCTCCACCATTAATACTGGCCGCCATGTACAGCCTATCGTGTGCTAAAAAAATGGCGTTAAACCATACAACAACAACACATTTTCATGCATTCAATGAAACATCCATACTTTTACACATTTACATGCGTTTGGTGCGTTCAATGAAACATCACACTTTAACACCTTTTGATTCATTCAATGAATCATTCCTACTGTTACACATTTTCATGCGTTCATTGAAACGTCCCCACTTTTACACATTTTCATGCGTTCAATGAAACATCCCCAGTTTTGCACATTTTCATGCGTTCAATGAAACATCCATAGTTTTACACATTTTCATGCGTGCATTAAAACATTCCAACTTTTGCACATTTTCATGCGTTCAGTGAAACATCAACGCATTTACACCTTTTCATGCGTAATGTTAAACATCTCCACATTTACACCTTTTTATGTGTTTAATGAAACATCCTCAATCTGACACCTTCTCATACGTTTAATTAGAATCTCCACATTTACACTTTTCATGCGTTTAACGAAACATCTCCACATTTACACATTTTCGTGAGTTTATGAAGCATACTCTTTCCTATTATGTTGTCATTAGTAAACCTCACAGACGAAAGTGAAACAACGTCTGTTTAAATTTACACTGAAGTCGTGTACGCTGGGACATTAAATAATGGGATATCAATGACTGGCATGATGCTAGTCTTAATACTCTCTTTAATCATTTGCAAATTCAAAAGGTGTAAAATTGTCAACTAATCATTGGTCATTTCTCTACTCTTGTGCTGACAGATACGAGTTGAAGATGACATACAAATAATGAACTAGTTCTGAAGTTGACTCAACATTCAGTTGGCTTTCATCAGTGGAATATTTTACCATTCAATCATTACATGTTTATGAAACGCAGTAAATTTTGTAAATCAAATGGAAGATTTAGGTCTCAATTTAATTGTCAATAACCATGTTGTCTTCAAACAATACAAAGTCGATTCCCATTCGCAATTTTCAGAGCTTATGTTAAAAGAATGTACGAGGAATTCATTAATATTAGTTGGAATTTAATGAAAGCAAGAAAACATAATTTGAACAACTACAGGCAAAAAGAACGCTAAACCATTACTTCAGAACGGTACGAAACTGTGTAATGGTACGAGAACGAACGAATGATCGACGGAAGGTTAGAAGTGATATAAAATTGGAACGGTACGACAGAAAGAATCATTCAGAAATGTTACGCTGAAATGGTTGCATAAGACGCTGCAAGCAGTGGACTCGCTTTACTACCAACTTAAATATAGATCAATATAGCAAAATATACAACCACTTAATTTATTTAGAGTTTTTTTTTCTCCCTCCTTACCAAATGAGAAATTTGAAAGTTTCAGCCGATCTGTACGTTGCAAGGTTTGAAGAGAATAATTGAAATACGATACACATATGTAAACATGTTATGTGTGAGTTTATCCACAATCGATGGTATTCTCAGTTTTTTCTAGGTTTTGCAACTCAAACACAATTTCATGGTAAAATTAAAGTACGCAATTACACTTTACGCATCCGTGCCAAATAAATTCCATTTACGTATCATTGGCATTTACAAATTCGCGAAAAAAATACGTTTTTAAGAAGAACTATAACATCTTTATATTTTCCTTTCTTTTAAAAAAAATGTATGTATGTTTTATTGTATGTTTTTTGTTTTTTCTTTATCAGATATGGAAATAGTTTCATCGCATATAATTGGAAATAATTGAAACAAACGCAGAAAATATATTTCCTGCAAAATGAAGGCTCAAATATGCTTTCTTTTCAAGACCAAAGCTTAACCCTACCGCTCCAAGTACATTTTTCATAAAAGTCAAATGATTGATGCCTCTGGAAAACAATAATTCGTCTTTCGAAAGGTTGGATGTTAACTCAAGATGTCAGTTCTATTTTTAACATTTCAATGCAAGTACAATTAGCCAAGTTCAGTTCTTGGTACAAGATTCTCTTTTTGTATAAATTACAGGTGTGACAGTGACAACTTTTACCTTTATAGTGGAAGTAGGTGTCAAAAGAAAACCCCGACAATGATGCTTGTCCTCGTCTTAGCATGTGGAATTGGTGGATGTATCATAACAGTTCTCATCGTGTTGTTAGTCTGCACGACAATCAGAAAAAGACAATATAAAGTGACAAGTAAAAGGTAACGGAAGAAACGCGAACATGCATACATCATGCGAAATGCATGTCATTTATAACACGTATTTTATGATTGAACTCACAAACGATCGACATTTGTATAGACGCATTGATACGTGCGAATTTCATTCTATCATCTAGCCATACATTCATACATTCACTCATTCGTCTATCCATACATATTTACCTCCATAAGCATAAATCATACATTATATATATATATATATATATATATATATATATATATATATATATATATATATATATATATATATATATATATATATACATATATATATATATATATATATATATATATATATATATATATATATATATATATATATATATATATATATATATATACATCTGATTGGATTGATGGACACATCAATGAATGGGTGAATGGACAACTAAATTGACAAATTCTAGAGAAAAAGCAGGATTAGTTGTGTGAAAGGTAGATGGCTGCCTCTAAATAGTTTTATTATATTAAACTATATGTTGCTTATTCTTTAATGTTCTCATTCCACAAATAGTAAATACCATAGAAACTAAATTCATCAATTTCATGATTGTATACCGTATATGTTACTCTTTCCGTATTGACAGTGTAACAAAAGACGTATATAACTTTGCACGATATGATTATTTTATTGCTAATTTCTTTATTTATCATGTTTTCAATTAATTACTTATATATTTATTTATGCCATTTTTTCGCCATCAGGATACCAGATGAGTATTCCAAATGCGAGGACGGAATGGAATCCGTGGCCCGTTTTTCCTTTGAACTTAAGGGTGCAGAAGGGAAATATCATGGGTCACCAGCTTTCACTAACCTGGATTATCCTAGCTTTACCTATGCTTGAATAAATGAAATGAACATATTAAAGGCATCATAACTCTCTCTCTCTCTCTCTCTCTCTCTCTCTCTCTCTCTCTCTCTCTCTCTCTCTCTCTATATATATATATATATATATATATATATATATATATATATATATATATATGTGTGTGTGTGTGTGTGTGTGTGTGTGTGTGTGTGTGATCATGAGATAGCACTTCTCTCGCTACTTTAAGCGTGTTTGTAGCTATCTAAACGTCGAAGCTCGAGTTTCTTGTACATGAAAGTTGACAGTTAATCTGACTATGTGAAGTCGCTATCAACTACAAGTACAGGTCACGCATAATTCTATGAGACGCAGTTTGGTGTGAACAACCTCCGAGCCTTCTAGTCTGTCATTTGGCACACTCGGGACTAATCTAGGTTGCATTCAAACCATCATATTAACTATGCAGTCCGTTGGTCGTAAGAATGTTATGTGCATCAGCTTAAAATCAGTCCCATTTATATAATCTCACAGATACTGAATCGCAAGCACATCCCAACTGGAGATATTTCCTGTAAATTAAACACACACACGGACAATACATGCTTTATTCCTTCAAACGCTTTCGCATCGTCTCTATGGGTCTTCTTCGGGTGATTACTTCATTCCTGTACAATAGTTGTTTTTAATAGAAAATTTGACGTCATAGTTTATGGGTTACTGCACTTGAATGGGGAAAATATGAACGAGTATTTCGGATGGAAATACTGTACAACCTTGGGAGTGGAGTATATCCATCCGACAAAAACGAGTTCATGTTTTCCCATACAAATGCAGTAACCTTTTTATTATATGCTCATTTTTTTATTCTACCTAAGGCTTAATTATGTAAATAAAAATACACTACACGAAACAAAGTAACTGAATGTATGCCTTATTCCGAACTAAATACACAAGATTCATCATTACACAACAAGTGTTAATGCACACATAACTCCGTCCAGATAAATTTGAACTTGGTCACGCTTAACATCACTTTCAAAAGAAAATGGCATTTCGGTCTACTTAAAATTTAAATTTGGATTCATATTGTGAATGAATGCGCATTGCAACAACTTTTCCATTTGATCTGGAATGCATAGAGTTTGTCATTTTTTGTCGTTTGTACAACATTTCGTGATTATGTATTGGATTGATGTGACAATTCTTCATGAAGTGCATCGGATTTTAGCGGTGACAGAGCAGCGTACTGTTGACATCTGCAAGTGTTTTTTTCTTTTCTTTCATTGAATGTTTGAAATCATAATGTGGGAAAATATGAAGACTTTCAATTGCAATGATCAAAAAGACGCAATGGAATATAAAGATTATTTCATTTTGAGTGTAGTAAGGAGGATGTTTTTGCACTTGGAATATAGTCGAAATTACAGTACAATTTCGAAATGCGTAATCAAGCTTGAGAACCAATGACATGGCTCACGTAATTCAGATTTACAGAACTAAGAAAGTACATTTTGAGAAACTTCAGGATGTAAATTGTAAGTATATTTTTTGCCATTTTTGTTACCAGCTAAAGAAGACAGTTTATGCATTGTCACTTGGATGTTATTTGTAAGGACCCTGTCTGGCATCTATAGCTTGTCTAAATCCGAAATATTGTATCAAAAAAGTCAACGCGGAATGTGGCAATGCAGTTGACATGTGGCAGTCCACGAAACATTTGCTTTAGGTCATTCAGTTGGTTTACTTCATCCACAGGCAAATAAAATAAATCACAAGTGCTGTCGTCTGCGTCTATTGTTTGTTTACAATAGAAAGTAGTTCTTTTATTCACGTGAGTTCGATATCAATTGCACGCGAGTTCAACATTGTAAAATATCGATTCTGACAAAGGAAAGTTAACGGAGAAAAACAATGAGCATATAATAATATGAATTACGTCATTGCTTTTGCGGCGAGATATTAACAGCTTTCCTACATCAATATACCACACTTGTAAATTTATATTATTGAAAGGTCATGAAGGTGCATTGGTACAATGTACAATGCGATCCATACACAATAAAACAATTGAAAAGTTATATATTCGTCATGATATGAAAATATATTAGTGTGTCGGTACAATGTACCAATAATCATTTTTGTTTTATAGTTTTTATAAAGAATTCGCTTGAGTATTAAGGTCTGGATGTAAACTATTTATGACATTCAATTCCTTTGTTTCAATTAAGATTCATTATTAGTTAATACTTTATATAAATTAAGACTTTGAAGTTTCCTCCTGAACATTTATGTATGTGTTTATTGACTTTTAACAACCAGAATTCTTCTGTATCTGTTTGCTAGATATGTGCTCTCATTCTCTTTCTTAATTAATTTTTCGTCTGACCTATGTAAACAGCTGCACACGTCACACATATTAATGCAAAATCACATTTTTTGAATTGCAATTCATGTCATGTTTAACTTTAAAAATGCTTACCATTTTTAAAGTTTATTGAGTTTCAATTTTTTTACAAAGAAAAAAAAAGAAAACTCAATAGAATTTGAAAGTGGTAAGATCAAACAGACTGGTGGATTAGTTAAACAATGAAGAAGTGGAGTTCACCGACAAATCAACCTCGGGTCTATTCCCCGTTCATTATGTTGCGCCAACACTGATTTAAACAAGAAGATAATATTTCGACTGCTATTTAACAAGGACGCTCTAGTCCGTGTAACAGTTATTTGGCGAAGACGAGAATGATCGGGTCTGACATTATTCAATGGCGTAATCGACGTGTTTCTATATGAACATAATGTTAGGCGCACAGAACGTAGTCGCCAGAGACGTCAATTTTCCTCAGACAAATATTTTTAAATTTTATGCAATTGTTGTACCAACAAAAAAAGAGTGATTGATCAGAAGTGATTGTACGTGCTGCAATTACACGTGATGAGTGCAGAGAGAGTCCGCCCCGTGAATTATACTTCGCGATTACGTTATGGAGAAATGTTACAAGCTCTCAAAGTAAACAAAGATAGAAAATAATCGAAGCGGAACAACAACTTTAGATGCCGTCCGTGTAAGCTCCGTGGCAAGAACTGTTGGCATGGGTGTAGCGGGTATCATGACTATGTGAACTAATATTAGTACACCAATAGGAATTGTTGGAGCTACATCAGTAGTAACATGTGTAAATATTCTGGGGATAGCGAAATTACAGGTGGTGAAAATCGCGTGACTGTTTGCTAGTGCTCTTATGTAGGTTCGCAATCGAGTTATTGGTAATAGCTGTTTTGCTGGGTACTGTTCCAAGTATAAACAGCACTCGTATGAGTTTTCTATCGAGTTATTGGTAATAGCTGTTTTGCTGGGTACTGTTCCAAGTATAAACATAATTCGTATGAGTTCTCTATCGAGTTATTGGTAATAGTTGTTTTCCTGGGTACTGTTCCAAGTTTAAACATTCCCATCCGCAATAAAGACCTCTATTTCTCTAGTGCTGGTGTAAATACTTTTTCCCAAGCAGGAATCGAACCCGTAAAAACACCACACTTTTCATTTAACCTCTACTCTACATCCTTATGACTCTACAGTAATGCTAATGTGCTTGTTTCTACCGAAATTTCTTCAGCCAAGCATTTTTTGTTGTTACCACGCACCGTGTCGCTCCATTAACCCAACAATCACCTATTTTTTCATCACATATGACACCTTGATTCTAGAGTAGCAAAGAAAATTATTTCCTGCAATGTGTGCATAGGTTCAAGAAATAAAACGCAGAATGTCTTTCTGATATTAAAATATTGCCTAGCTTATTCTGGAGAATTCAATACGAAATTTTAGGTCCACCTATAGAGTTTCAAACAGTGATGCCACACCATGACAGTGAGTTAGCGCCATCTATATTTATAATACAAATTGCCACTCTAATTTGTATCTGGAAGGCGGTTAACATTCTGGAATAAAACTGCAGTTAACGAAGGAGAAAAAACAATAAATGGTTTAAAATTGCGTGAAATATAGTATTTGTCTATGCTAATATAAAATTCAATATTCTTTCAAAGACTCACATTCCAGACATGAATTTAAAAACCTAACTGAAGTTATGTTTTTCCAGTCGCCCTCTCTGCGATTTTTTTGTCTACATTCAGTTAGGTTCAAATAGAGTGCATTATACCAGATTGGTCCCCAACAGACGTGTTGATCAGAGAGAATATATTAACAAAATAGGGAGATGGCAGTCTTTTAAAATCTTCAAATCCGCGACATTCTGATTTCGGAAAATAATGATGTGGGTTCAGTTCCACAGTACGATTTTTATGTCACGTTTTCTGCTAGTCAGTGGTATGTCGTACATGAATCTGGGGTGTAGGCAAATCTCCATAAAAGTTACTTAAAATCTGATAATCCTAATTTTTATCAACGATAGATAAAATAAATTAGGTTCTAACAAACCGAACGTTAGGTGTTCATAAGGTAATGTGATGCCGATTCTAAGTCAATCAAGGGCTTCAATTTAGTAAAACATACCTCAAATAGACACCATCGTCTCGTCAGTTTGAGATCTGTGACAAGCCCTTTTACACGGATAAGCATTGATTAATCCAGAAAATGCACCTCGCTCATTGGTTTCAAGGAGTGCCTACCAGCTGGTTGGAAGCCCACTGTAAGTTAGTGAAGTGATCATGTCTCATTATATGTGGTCGAAATTTGCTCATTTGAGTCTTTGAGGCATTGATGTTATTAAGGTTCATGGCCATGTCTGTGTCAGTGTCTGTTTCAGTGTTCACAAATATTTTTATGTCAGTTTTAAAATAAAATCGTGGTATATCAAGATACTTTGGATTCTAAAGTTGATCCATGACGATAAATCTTAGAAATTCAAGTTAGGAAATTTAATCAAAAGTTCTATAAAACGCTGTAAAAACCAAGCTACTCGACTCTTTAAAATAAATTTAGTACACCTTCTCAGAGTAACTTCCTTTCAACTTAATGCACGTTTTCTATTGTTACGACTCTGTGTTCACAAATTAAATAACAGATAGAAGCAAAACCAGCAAGTTTTTTTAAAACGTAATTATCAAAGCTATGTAATGAAAATATGAGAGGATAAGTATTTTACATTATTATGAACTGAGTCCAATATAATTCTAAAAAATTATATTCAGGTCCAAAATAATAGAATGCTCCAAATGAACGTAAGGTCCTCGAACGCACTGGTCTGCCAACAATCCTGATATATCAAAATGGCATTGTCCAGAACTCCTCTGAAAACTCACAATAGTCCATGAAAATATTTTAGTCCAAAGAGTACTTTATCTTTCCAGTGAATAATCAAATGTTTCCTCTCAAATAATATCTACACACAACATTAAATACTTCTGAGAACTGACGTTACAAAGAGAACATAAGAAATAGTAATGACTTAAATTGTCCAACTCCACGACCTTCTCTACAAGCATAAGGGGTGTAAACGCATTTTAGCACCTATTAGCTACGTGACGTTATGCAAATATTCCACATCGTAGAAGAACCCACATGACCTCACCCATCCGATGGAAAATAACTTGATTTTTCTATGAACCCACCTGACCGACCTGTGCAATGGAAAACAATGCCGAACTCGTAAACAGATTTTTTATTAATAGTATTATTAATGGTCGTAAACACCTACGTCAACAACTATTTATAGATTCTACACAATCTACATTTGTAATACCTTCAAACAGAACCTATACCCGTATAAAAAAAATTTACTTACAGACAACTACTACAATTTTCAGTCATGAATACAATTTAGAAAATTAATAGATTTAGATAACACTATATTGTGACCTGCGTTCTGAATATATACATCAGCTCTTAGCAACCTGGTGATCACATCCTTTATTTATTCTTGTGTTCGTAATGGTTTCCCCATAATGAATCTTTCAAAGTTGGAAATAACCAGAACACGTACGGAACTAAATCTAAGCTGTATTATGGGTGTTTTGGGTTTTCAACGCCAAGGTTATTTTCGTTGCTTGGTTCTGATAGATTTGAACAACATTTTCAGCACATTATATGCTTTACATGTCGGCATTTTATTTGGTCGATGAAGAACCTGAGAAAACCCCGAATAGAACCTTCGACCCGCAGAAAACTACTAGTAAGCTTTCTCAAATAATAATAATAACAATAATAATAATAATTATAAAAATAATAATGAGCACTTTGTATAGCGCCTAATCTTTAGATGCTCTAAGCGTTTTACAACATTAGACAACACCTATAAGATAAAAAACATATAATGATATGAGTACAAAAAAAAACAAACACCATGAAATTAGAAAACATTAAAAAAACATGATGAGAATAGTTAAGGTAGGAAACATTATTCAGTCTTTAAGTTTATTCATGCAGTCAAAATAAATGAGTTTTAAGAGCACTCTTGAATGGAATCACTGTGTCTTTGTGTCTAAGTTCAGTGGGCAATTCATTCCACGTTGATGGACCCTGGTACGCAAAAGAACGCTGTCCATATGACTTTGTTTTCATAGTGGTAATAATGAGTATACGATTGTCAAAAGAGGAGCGTAAGTATCCCACGTTGGCCAAGCAAGAGACTTGAACCCATGTGGACTGAGGTGGTATATCATTGGTCTCTAATGGCGAGACCACCCGGGGCACCTGCCAAGGTTTCGTAAGTCCTGAATTGCAAATGTGTATGCGCAGGCGTTATCCTAGTGAAAAAAGAAGCAACCCTCATTAGCAAATATCCTCGTGTAAATTATATCTAATGATGTCACAGACAAGGTATTGTCCATTCATTCTGGCGTTTCCTGGCACCACGTGGTTCAACATATTCCGCGTGTGATAAAGATCATAAAGCACTTCAATTTGGAAAGACGGGCTTTTATAGACAATATCAAACTGCTGTCATTTTTACTGTCTGGTTCAAAGTAGTATATGCAAGTTTCATCTCATGAAATGGTTTCATCTGAAATATTTTCGATTTATGCATTGTACATGTATAATTCTTACCTCCAGTTCTATGCCACTAAACCCTCCTTTCATCTCTGTCAAGCAATCTGGGCATCCACTGGGTACAAGCCCTATGTATTCCTTGGTCAGAATTTCCTCTGTAGTTCCACGTGTAATGTTGAAATTGTCAGCTACGTCACTCGTATTAACAGTTATATCTTCCTTCACATGTACTTCCATACAATAAAATATTTCTTTTGAAAGAAATGTTGCTGGCGTACCTTTTCGTATACCACCTCTAAGAGACAACCTATCGTCATAACGATATTTCAACCATATACTGATTTTAGATTCAGCGTATGCTTTAGGTCCAATAAACAGCATCCAAGTCAGCTGATATATGTGTAGAAGATTTATTTTCCTAAATTTGCATACAAATTTACTAATCACTCAAGGTTTGCAGCCTGTCTCGTCTATCTCCATATATGACATATAAAACTGATGTTATTAATCATGTGACGTCATAAACTTAAACATTTTGTTTCTTACTAAATTGGTACATTTTCAACTATAGACGGGTGATTTTTTTTATGACGTTGGATTATGTTGCTCTGTCTAGAAGGCATTACATCTGTGCTAGAACCTTTTGATCAACCCTCGTAAATGTAATCCAGCTAATCCGAAATGGAATGAAGCTACATAGTAAACTGTGCTGAAACCGAACATTTCCACTGACATTTAAAAATGTTGAGTACGGGAGGAGCAGTGGAAGGCAGAACGTTTTCATATACCATCTCTGCTTGAGATAATTAGAAAATAACAAACAATACCGACCTACCTATGCACCGGAGCTGTGGCTGCTCATTGAAAGACTGTTATATATATATATATATATATATATATATATATATATATATATATATATATATATATATATATATATATATATATATATATATATATATATATATAATATATACACACAACTTGCAAAACTACGTACCTCCAAAAATGTAGATTTGACAAAGGAATTGTTCCAATATACATCTGCAATTTTACGCTTTGCTAAATCCCATATTGACACGCTTTTGAAAGAATTATGCTTAATTTAAAACTAAGTCCGAGATATGTGTTACACTGATTTCCTTCAGTAGGTTATGAAAATTAACAAACTAATGGGGCCACTTGTTTTGAACTAAATTGTTGCTCATAACATGCAAACGGGATGTCAGAGTTGGTTGACGTAGGGATAATATCCAAAATTAATAATAAATCACCAGATAGCAAAGTCGCTTATTTAGCGACTATGTCGCAGTGTATTTTTATTGCAAGTGCGTGCTAGTTTCAGGAAACGAATCCTGGTTGATAGTCTTTAACGTTCTGTTTTCAAAATATGTGTGTTTGAAATTAAGTTCACTTCCGTAGACAGTGCAGTTTGAAGACGACATAATTTAAGTTTTAGACAGGAGACTGTCCTTACGCTTGTGTGTTTAATAATCATCCGATTCTCTGAGACATCATAAATGTATCAGATTTCAAACAAAATTCTGGATTATTTAAAACAAATTAGTACATTATGCAAAACGCATGGTCTATGTCCCACCCCCGCAGCCTCCCACTAAAATGCTGAGAGGCTGGATTACATGTCTAGTACTTAGTAAATAATAGGCCATAACATGGTAAAAAGTAACCCCCCCAAAAAAATTATTTGTTGAAGTGAATGCTATTTATGAAACTTCATCATTTTATGCAAAAACATGAAAACTGGCATTCACAAATTCAAATCTACACTATACACTAGCCATGGATCGAAACATAATCTAAGCCTAATGATTATGAAAATCAAAAACGATCTTGTAAAGCTTTAAGGACATATTAATTATAACAAACAAAATATTCTAGGATATTAATAATAGATTGGCATGCATAGCTGCTCTAAGCCGATCAAGGAAAATAACTCTAAAAATATTGTTACAAAAGTTCAGCATGGATGTTAGTGAATAAAATGGTCTGGAATTTACACACAAAAATATTTAAATAACAAATGTATGTGAATTGTACAATATAATGCTCATGATCTCTGGTCTAAGGTCCCTTTTCAATAAAATCTTGGCAGCCAATTAGGATGACATAACGTGAAAATATTTGACTGTCTAAATGCTTAGATGCCAGTGGGAGCCAATTCTAATCCGATCAAAGACCACAACCCGAATAGTATGGTTAAATCTGGAGATCACCTAACCCAGCCGAGTTCCTGTTTTGATTTAAATAAAATAAGGTGAGAAATAATCTGAATGTAAATGTAAATTCGATCAATGTCAAATGTTCACAGAAATATATGCAAATTATACCCTTTTACGACATCAGAGCACTTTTTTAAGATGAAAATTATCAACAATGGTTTACGTCAAATTGACAAAGGTGGATGCTAGAGTGTATACAAGGCTGCAGGTAACCAACGAAATTTCTAAGATAAGGACCCATTCTATAACAGATGCTTGCGAGAAAGCTTTCTCGTGGAAGTTCTCAATGACTGTCTTGAGAGGAGGCTTCAGGGTGCATGTAGTTGATGTATAAAATTGTGTATTAACAAAGCCTAACCAATGACGGTTATGGGCAATAACTTCTAAAACATATGAACAGATGATTCGATGATCAATAAATGCGTCTGAAGGTTTTGCTGAGAAGAAGCAGCATGGATTATTCAGTCGAAATCTAAAACTCAATGTGGAAATTACAATAATCACTGGGTTGGCCAGTTGGAATAAGTATGATAAATGATCAAGGTCCTTAACTCCGGTGAATGTGCGCAACGTGTTCTCATACTCTTATGATATGTTGTTACGATGAAAGCTGTGTTTTATACTTCATCTGCATTTATTATTACTGACTGATATCTAGTACCACATTATCTTTTGAGTACTCCATACCCAATCCTCAATTTCAGAGTCATTCATGAGCAGTCTGTGAAACTCTTTCAACAAAGTATCATCATACCGATCGCCTATTTAACACCCCATTACATTTAATGTTTGCAGTCAGAGACAAACAACCTAAAATATAAAACTTTATATAAGAATCAAATCAGACTGGCGAATCCACGAGAGGGGCAGTGTATTACCTTATCCAATAATATAGTACACGTTCCAGTGAAAGAGATTTTTTGTTCCACTGGAAGTAGAATATATTGTCTCTGTCTGAAAATCAAGTCAATGATTCTGTATGAAAGATGCAAAGCAGACAAAACAATACCAACTGTCTTTTGAATTAAATTAACCGAAGGTAATTGTAAACCCTTCCAGGTTGCACGCTGAACCATGCTAGTCAGATTTGTATATGTTAGGAATCTGACTACATTCAAAGCTGTCAGCACCTACGGCATGTCATTCGGACAATAGAAGACCCGGTAAAAGAATTCCAAACTTCCAGAGAAAATTTTCTTCCGTGCAAGAAAAAAAACATTTTAAGAGGATACACCGATGTTAACTAAATTCCCCTCATTCACTGATTCTTAAAATTTTTGTGCAAGTCTCTCCCTAACGATCATGGACTAAGAAAATAAGATTATGTGATCCTGAACAAAAACCGCAATCATTGGAACAAAAGAAAGGACGTGGCTGATTTGTGGACATGTATACTTTTTAGCACTTGAAACAAAATGCACAAAAACAGGAGATCAAATTATACGGATACAGATTTCCAAGAGATTGTTAAACCATTATATATTATTTGATATAATCAAGAAATATCGATGTGGAAATTGTTAAGATTATATTACAATTAGGACATTTGAATTAGAAGTTTATAATACTTCGAGATTTAGTTTGTTCTTTATATTTTCTGTTATAATTACTATATTTCCAAAGCAAATACAGTATCTTTATCAACAGAAACATAAGATAACGACGAGGTTTGCTCTTGCATGTCCATCATTTTGGGAGATGTTAATTTTGAAAATAAAGCTTTAGTTTCAACACCTGTGTTAATTTATTAGACAACTCGTATCCTGCAAACTGTTGTCATTGCTCTCGGATTAAAATTTCAGAGTCAGGTATAGCTGTCGTTGATACGTTGTTCAGACTCCTGTTTTATCTTTTGAACACGTTTATTTACGACACTTCCTATACTTTCTTCGTAACAATTTTTACGACATGTATATGAATATTTTGATGTCATTAAAATTTTCATTAGTCAATAATTCTAACTGTAACGAAATAAGTCTACAAAGGACATTCAAGAGCAATAAAAGTTGGCATTTATTGATATCTGTCTGATATGGAGTTTTAAAATGTAAATATCATAAACTGACCCTTAAATGCTGTCCATTATCAGTAGGCATTCTTTGTATGGAGATATCCGCTATAGTCAGTATCTGTTCTTATTTTGCCTTGCAACGTACATGACCTGTGATACTATTTTGATTCAAATTATTTGCAGTAAACATTGTATTTTATATAGTATGTCATTCATTTTGATTAGTTACTCTGCCAACAATATCATATATATATATCAACTGTCATTTATATTTTATTTAATTATTTGTCTGTTGCTTTCATTGGTAATTTAAATAAATGTTATTGTAATGAAACAATGTTTACTGGACTTGATCTTATCCAGAATTGAGTTAATTTCTGATCGACCTGATTGACATTTTAGTTTTGTTTTTAATTTAATTTATGTAGCCCCATTAAACTCTGTATGTATGAGCCAATTAAGCGAATTATTATACAAGTAAACATGTTGATTTTGATTAGGTTTCTGGAGAATCCAAAGTTAATTTTATAGGCAATTATGTTTTAAATAAACAACGCTCATTAAGTCGTGCGTGAAATTCATTTTCCATTATTTAATGGTTGTTTTAGAAAATGCTGATTTGTGACGAGGGGTCAAACAGAGAACTAGATTATTTTGTGACTGTCAAAATTTAACCAGTTGTGCTTTAACATATGGCACTTTAAGTTCTATTATGTTGTGGCCAGTTAGGACTGAATTTTATTTTCTTCAAATTATTGAATTCAAGCGATTATTTTCTCTGGACATACAAAAGTACTCTGACAAAATTCTTGGATAAAGACATTCTTTGGAATTCATACTGAATGTAAACCCGAAACCTTTTTGTGATCCAACATGAGACTGTTGACACTGTCACAGAATTAGGAAAAGAAATAACTTGGTTTTGTCTTAAAAACATTTAGACTATTTCTTGTAGTACATGCGTACAACGTTATATAGGGTGGATGTGTTTTTCCAGGTAAGCGACTGTATTAACATGTACCTAGCCACAGATTACTTGTGTCAGGTATCATGACTAACATGATATGCACTCGTATTCTACCCCGACTTGTACTCACTCTCCTATGGATTTAAGTAAGACGAATCTCTAAAAACCACACTGGTCGTTTTGGGATCACGTCAAGGAGTATACACTCTCCTTTTTTCTCCAGCCATAGGGGTAATTGTTAAATTTACATTCTTTTTATTTGATAGGCGAAGCTTATTCGGTTTGTACTGTGTTATAGCGTAATAATGTGTTTATTACAACGCAGATTTAAAGTATTATCATATATCTAGAGATTATACAGAAACTATTATGTCCAATTTGGTTTTATTGTAGCTGTTTCAGACTGTGTTTGAAGATGTTTCTGACTGTGTTTGAAGATGATTCTGACTGTGTTCGTAGCTGACTGTTTGTAGCTGACTGTTATAGTAGCTGACTGTTATGGTAGCTGACCGTGTTTGTAGCCGTGATTCTCTATGAAATGTGATTGTGAATATGACTAGAGCGGTCCGAAGCTGTACGAAGCCGTCTAAAGTTACTTGGAGTCATCTGGAGCTTCCAGAAGAACGCTGTATGTTGTGATAAGATTATCGTGAATCTTAGTCGTGATAAGATTATTGTGAATCTTAGTCGTGATAAGATTATTGTGAATCTTAAGTTGTTTCAAAGATTATTTTGAATCTTTAGGTGTCAAGATTATTTTGAATCTTAGTGGTGTCAAGAGTATTTTGAATCTTGTGTTAATATTATTTTTGAATCTTAATATAATTTTGTTCGAGATTTTGTTAATATCTTGTTGAACAAAATACTGTTTGAGGGGTATGTGCAGTCCATGAGGGTTCTTGGATCTGCACTTCATTTTATTTAATATTTGTTTTGTTTATTTTCGATTGTATTTTTGCATCATATATTTATCATTATTAATTCATTCATAAATTTCCATCTTTCCCACATTGTTTGTCTTGTTCATTTAGTCCAAAAACCCACTCGGTTACAATTCTGCGACAGACACATCAGAACAATGGACTCGTTATCGCCTTCAATTTTGGATCTCATCGGGACTTGAACTCAGTTCTATTCAGGACAGTTTATTACTAGGACTTGTGTTATTAATTCTTGGATTACAATTTGGGTTTAATTCGCAATACCGTAAGTTCTTTTTCTCCTTTTTTACACTGAACTCTAGCGAAATAAATTATTAGTTATATTTGACAAAGCTTTTTGTCTTCACTCTCATATGTTTGTTATTTTAAGAGCATAGAGTCGTAACAGAAAATTGGACGCTCATCCTTGGGATACGACGTTTGCTGAAATATTTCAGAAACCTTTGACTTTGAACTTTAAATTCCCATAGTTTCGGAATTGTTAAAATCCGAAGTATTACTTCACAATTTAGAAATGTTAAGCGAAATCAGCAAGCTTTATACAATGTCATCAAAGGTGGAGATCTTTACATCAAATCCTATCCAGGAGCAGTTAGACTGTTTGAAAAAAGATGAATTGCTTAAGCCTGCCAGAAAATAAGACCTTTCTTAGGCAAAAGATTCTTTAACGATGCAAGAATATTTTTATATTTTGGTCCAATATTTTGTGGAAAAGAATGTGGTGGATAAAAGAGCTTTCATTTCGACCAGTAAATCTGTATTAAATTCTAACATAAAAGTAAAGGAATTAAAATTAAAATACAAGATGGAATTAGAGTTAAGAAAGCTTTAACTTCAGAAAGATAAAGATGAAAAACAAATGCAAATGCAATTAGATAAGGAGGAAAAAGAGATTAAAATGCTGTTGGAGAAAAACAAAAAGAGAGAAAAACAAATGCAGATACAGAAAGACGAAAAACAACTGCAAATGCAATAGGAGAAAGAGGTGAACGAGAGACAGATGCAAATGCATATAGAGAAAGAAGAGGAATGTCAATTTAGATTAAGCTAATTAGAGCTGGGAAGTGAAAAGCAAATCTCTACTTTACATAAATATTCAAGATTTGATGTTGCTAAGAATATTAGGTTAGTGTTCCCTTTTAGCGATCGAGTAGACAAATATTTTCCACACTTTCAAACAATTGCTGCAAATTTGAAATGACCAAGGGAACATTGGACTCTATTATTCTTAGAGCAAAGCTCGAGACATATGTACATCCATATCAGAACAGCAAAGAGCTGACTATGACCTGGTTAAGGAATGCATCATAAAGGGTTATAACTTAGTCCTCGAGGCTTATCGGCAAAAATTTTGGAACTATTAAAAAGAAGATGGACGGATTTACAAGAGCAAAAGAACAGTTATGTGATAGGTGGTGCATAGCCAAGAATGTTCATCTAGATTACGAAACTCTAAAACAACTCTTATTACTTGAACAGTTCAAAAATCGCGTTCATAGTTACATTAAGACTTATGTTGATGACGATAAAATCGAAACCATGGAAAATGCTGCTCGTACTGCTGAGGAGTAATCCTAAGCTCATAAAGTTTCTTTGGTAAGTAATTCTTCCACTCAGCAGTCTTCTGGAAAAAAGTATTTCACCCTACAGCAAGCCTTTCTAAATTTCAATCTAGCACAAATTTTAGAAATCAAGTTTCTGATAAGATTGATCAGAAATCTTTATCTCTTGCCAGTGCAACTATTGCAAGAAGAAAGGACACGTTATTTCTGATTGCTACAAATTGAAAAATAAGAATCAGAATCAAGAAAGATTTATTCCAAATGCTCTTATTTCTAAGAGGTCAAGGGCACGGTCAAGTTTTGAAAGCAATACATTAGTTGGGTCAAATAAACCATAGTATGATTTTCTTTATGGATAATAATGAAACATTCATGTCGAAGAGTTCTATATCAA
Source organism: Sinohyriopsis cumingii (assembly GCA_028554795.2). Lineage (NCBI taxonomy): Eukaryota > Metazoa > Mollusca > Bivalvia > Unionida > Unionidae > Sinohyriopsis > Sinohyriopsis cumingii. The sequence continues at coordinate 90,309,102 of CM068833.1, forward strand.
TAATGGTTGATTCGGCCAATCCTATCGCTACTAAACTTTTAAGGCACATGGGACCATCTCAGTCTTTTATTATCAGTTACTTTTCCTTCTTATGAGAAGTCTTCTTCTAATGAGAGTGTTCTTATTCAGGGAGTAGAGTGCGGCTTTGTTAATGTTCCTCTCCACTGACTACATTTGTCATCAGACTTAGTCTCAGGACCCATGACAGACGGAACAATGTATTTTTACCCATTGAGAGCAATCATTTATTACTAGACAATAACCTAGCTGGAGATAAGGTTGTGTTAATCAACTTGTAACTGACAAGCCTTGTATGGATCAGAACTTCGATCCTATTGTTACATATATTTGATTTAATTTATGTTTGATTTAATTTCTGATTGATTTAATTTGATTGTTTGTGGGTTTTGGAGTCTTTTCCTTTGCTTTACACGTCAATCTAATGTAATTTTCTTTACTAGGAATGTGATATTTTCCAGAAAATTCAGTTTTATCTGAGTTTCCTTAGATACCTAATAATCGAAACATTTGTTTCTATTTTTGACATAGTTCCTGGACTTGTTTGAGGGTAAACTAAATAACTTTTTCTCTGAGTCAAATGATCGGTTCTTCTCCAGCATATACAGGAGCTATGTGACTTTTACATGTAAACATGATCACGTCATCCTCTATTTCGCAATTAGGCGTTTCCGAAATTACTATATACTTAGTATTAATAGTGATGTTTAGAGAGAAATATCTGATAGTCCGGACTTTTAAACAATTGATGTCAATTTGTTTTCTTCTGTTGTGACCAGCATTGAAGTATTGAATTTTGGAGTTTTAGACTAATGTGTTAATTTGTTTCTTCAGGTTTATATTTTACTCTAGAAGATTAATTCTTTTTTCTGGAAATATTATTACATTTACACAGAGCTATTGAACAAGGACTTTTCTTGAAAATTGTATTTGGATTTCCAAGACCGGAGGATTGATTATTATGTTTCTACAAGGAACTGTAGAGTTCACCACAGTACAGGCTACGGCATACGTCATCGCCTTCCATCTTGGATTCTTCGTCGGAAATCGAACTTGGAATTATTAGAACATTTCAATCTTAGGACTTCAAAATTTTATTCGAGGATTATTCTGGATTTGATTCTGGAAACCGTAAGTTCTCATATTTGTTTCAATTTTCAGTATATTTCCAAGGAAATAAATTGTTTGTTATATTTTTCAAAGCTTGTGTCACTGTTTATTCAAGCTTACCACGTAACATAATAATTGCGGGGCTCGTCTGAGATATGTTTGAATTTTGGATAGAATATTTCAGAAAACATTTTTAGTGAAATCAACAAGCTTGTCCTAAAATGTCATCAAAAGGAGAGAAGATAGAACGGGAATGTCAATGTAGCATGAAAGAAATGGAACTGGCAAATGAAAATCACATTCATACTTCAAATCCAAATTTAAGTTTTGATCATGCAAAGAATATTAGATTAGTGACCTCTTTCAGAGAAAAAGAAGTTGGCAAATATTTTCTTTATTTTGAAAAAGTTGCTGAAAATTTGAAATGGCCAAGGGAGCATTGGATTCAATTATTACAACGTGTACTAACTGGTAAAGCTACTGATATTTACCGTTCACTGTCAGTTCAGCAAAGTGGTGACTATTATACGGTCGAAGAATGCATCTTAAAGGGTTATGAGTTAGTCCCTGAAGCTTATCAGAAACTTTAGGAAAGATGCTGCACAAACTCTTGTCGAATTAGCTAAAGAAAAAGACCGGTTATTTGATAGATGTAGCTTAGCCAAGGACGTTGAACAAGAGTTCAAGTAATATAAGTCCATAGTGACATTAAGTCTTCTCTTGACGAGCATCCGATTGAAACCTCGGAAAATGATGAGTATTCTTTAAGTTATAAAGTTCCTTTTGTAAACAAGACTTTTACTCAAACGTCTTCTGGCAGAAAATTGCTTCAGCCTAATACAAGCACATCTAAAACCAAAACTGGCACAACTTCTAAAAATTAAGCTTTCATGTAAGCTTGATTCAAGATCCTTGTCTCTTCCAACTTGTACATATTGCAAGAAAACAGGTCACGTTATTTCTGATTGCTACAATTAAAAGATTCAAGACAGACCTATTCCAAATGCTTTTATTTCTATGATGTTAAGGTCTATGTCATGAATTGATAAATCCGTCTGATTTTATTATTGGGAATTATGAAACATTCATATCGAAGGGTTCTATATCACTCTTGGGTGATTCTGCCAATCTTATCCCTATTAATATTTTAAGGAACACATGAGCTTCTAAGTCTTTTATTGTTATGTACTTTGCCTTATTCTGAGAAGTTTTCTTCTAATGAGAATATTCTTATTCAGTGAGTAGAGTGCGGCTTTGTTAATGTTCCTCTCCATTATGACAATTTGCATCAGACTTAGTCTCAGGACCAGTGACAGTCGGAACGGTCTCTGTTTAACCCGTTAAGTGCATTCATTTATTACTACGCAAAGACCTAGCTGGAGACAAAGTTGTGGTTAATCCACTTGCAACTGACAAGCCTTGCTTGGATCAGAAAGTCGATCCAATTGAAAAACAATCCCTGATTTATTTCCAGCTTCTGCAGTTACCAGAGCCATGGCAAAGACAGCTCTCGAGAATGATGCTGCTAAGGAAAGTATTCATTTAGCTGACACATGTAGTGGTCAGGCTTCTGATGAAGCCACTTTCACTCCTTGTTTGGATCAATCAGAAAATATTGATCACATTGATCATCTTTCAACGATTCATTATGTTTATTCTAATAAGGGTGATGAACGACAATCACTTGTCGTCGAACAGGAAAAAGATCCTGACATCTCCTGTTTGTTTCAAAGGGCCATTAGTGAAACTGAAGCTACTGAAGTTCCTATATCTTATATCATTAAAAATGGAATTCTTATGAGAAAATGGAGACCTCCCGAGATACCTGCTGGTGACGAGTGGTCAGTGAACTACCAAACTGTAGTTCCAATATTGTACAGAAAGGACATGTCTAATCTAGCCCATGAAACTCTATTGGTTGGTCATTTAGGGATCAATAAAACTTATCACAAGATCGTAACTCAGTTATATTTTCCAAACATCAACAGTGATGTTTCTAAATACTGTAGATCTTTTCATACCTGTCAAATGCTAGGACAATCAAATCAGCAAATTACCAAGGCTCATATACAACCTATTCCTGCCTTTGGCGAACCTTTAGTAGAATTATGATACATTCTGTTGGTCCCTTACCTAAGACCTAGCCAGTTAACAAATGCCTTTTAACCATTATGTGTGCTGGAAAAAATGTATCTTTGTTATAGGTTCATTTGAGAATGCAATTACAGAGTAATCGAAGACGATCATATCAACGCTACGAAATCGATAGTAATTTGAGTAATTTAAGAATTATTACACAGAGTCAGAATATCAAATTTGGAAATGCTGGTTATAATGACAAGAGTGCAAGATCATTTGTATTTACAAATATAGAATCAGGTGAAAAAATTGCATTTTCATCGATGTATGCAGCTGGTAAACATTTCGATATTCTTAGGAGTTCAGTATATTATGTCACAAATAATATAACCAAATCGGCATTTTGAGAAAAGATATAAACAAAAAATAATATTTCAATATTGTTGAAGGGAGATTCTGTCTCTTTGGCAAGAGTTAATTAAGTAGTTATCTCGATTATACTATTTATTTAATTTTTGTATCATCATAATCATTGTTAAAATCATTAAGATAGAATAAGCATTTTGTCATTCTGAGACTTTTATCGTTTGATGTTGAAAGTGTCCACATTACTATATAATATAATATTAGGAGACTTTCCCCACTCACAAAACATAAAAGATATTTTTGTGTTGAGTAAATTATTAAGATAAAATCCACTCTAACGCTTATATCGTCAGTGGTGACAGAATACCAAATTACAATATAATATATATTTAGTGCACTTTCCCCAGTCACAAAATATGCGAGATAGAATATTTTTTTTAAATCTAATACCTCTATAAATTTTCAGTATTTAAGGAAGATAACTCTTGCCTCTTTGGCAAAGTAACTTTGGAGTCATCTGTTTTTCTTAATTCCAATGACCTGAAAGATGAAAGATATAATGTAGCTTTCTTATTCCGTTGAGATGAATGTTGTCCTCATCTTGTTGAAAATAATATTAAAAAGATTGGTATTTTCAAAGAAATACAAACAAAGTTGTCATAGTTCAGGGTATAACTCTATTGAAAGACAGAGTAATTTAATATTTTTATAACTTCGTCGATGATATACGTCAAGGGGAATAATACTTTTAAATAAAGATGAAGCCTATAATCAAGCAAATATTTTTTATTGACCAATAATGTTCTTTTGTTTGATCTTTTAAGAGACGTTTTTTATATTGTTTAATTTATCAGGTTTCTTGCTTCATCTACATATTATCAGCGATAATAATTAATAATAAAGAGAAGTACAATGTAAAGAGTCTTCGGTTGACTACCTTCGGTTGGGGTGGGGTGCTCCCGGTATTATCTTTAATTATTACAGAAGACCCACCCTGGCTCGTTTTTGTTAGAAATTGAAGTAGTGATAGAGATGCAAAGCTTTGAGCCCCCAGTCAGCGATGCCGACAGTAAATTAATGAATACACAAAAAGTGAAATTGAAGTAAACAACAAAATATAATGCCATTAAATTACAGATAATCCTTCCTCAAATGAAATTCGATATTCAAAAACCTATCACTCGTCTTTCACTCGACCAAGTGACGGCCTATTTCATCATCTGACTTAGTGTGATAGATTTTCCTCCTATCCTGTGTTTCTACTCATCTCTTGATCTGTAATATTTCTTGACTGGTAACCAGTACACCTCCAGTCCAACATCCACTTCCTTCACCCTTCACTTCCTCCACTTCTGTTCTCTCCTTTTCTTGTCTCCCAGAGACTATGGACCACCTGTACCAGGGTATTTCCCTTCTCTGTCTCCTACCATTCCTCCGGTCCCTAAAAGTTTCCTTTCCGAAGCTGCTGTGTAATTTCCAGAATAACAATGTTTCTCGCCAATTTCGAATGACGTCGAAGTAGCTTAGAACTTCCTGATGTACTTCCCGCAATATGGTTTAGCAACTACTGACGTTTAGTTTCGAGACACTAGATTTAACTTGCAATTCCAATGGTAGCCAGGCCTCGCTCAATTCCGATTGGATGTCGATTCACCCATGGTCTACATAATTAGCAAACATTAGCCATGCCCGGCAGTCTGTCAAGGGTGGATTTACGACCCTCATTTGATGTTCTTTTGAGCCCAAATCGGCAACTGATGCCACTTACCTGTGACTCGCCCGCCGTAGAATAAGGAGCCAGTAACAAGTTCCTATCTCCATGTTATATACAACTGGCATCATCCCGTCTTTTTGATGTCGGCGCACACTCACAACATTTATGAAGAGAATAATTAGTCTCAGGGTCAAGCATATACATGTTCCAATCCGGCTATTGTTCCGTAATTATAACGTGACATACAAACAGCAAAAAGCCACTCCCATTGCGCGAGTTACTTTTGGATTTCTAAGCATTAGTTAGCTTATATATCATAGGAACCATTCTCCCATTGAGGGTCCTCCTCCCATTAATTACTCGAAATTCAACAGAAGAAAAAAAAACTCTTCCAGAGTTGATTATTGGGGTTGGTGTGCAAAAGTATGTTGAAAGTTATGAAGGATCCCGTATATGTATTGTGCCTTTTTAAAACAAAAATTATATGCATTTGTGCCGTCCTTAGAATTAAGACTACATATATCGTAAATGCTTTACACGACAAACGTCACTTTGTTCTCATTAGACAAATCTCACGTAGGCCATTCTCACTAGCCATATCTTAAGTTGGTTATTCCTATTAGACAAACGCCAATTTGGCAAACTAGAAAACTATCAATTTGGCTATTCTCACCAGAAAAATATAAATTTGTCTTTCTCACTAGACACACGTCAATTTGACGTCGTTATAATTATATATACGCTGTAAATATACTTATACACAATACTGTAGATATGCTTATATATGTATTTGTGCCGTCCTCAAAACAAAAGTTATATGTTGCGTCGTCCTCAAAACAAAACTTATATGTTGTGTCGTCCTCAAAATTGGTCAATGATGACCTGATATATTTTATTTTAAATATAAACACATGCTATTATTTCTGCAATTAAAAAATTAAAATATGACGGTATAAAAATTCAAGTTGATCCTGAAAAAATTATTTTTCATTTTGAATCATTGCAAAATCGTAAATATGAAGGTGGTTATACGCTGTAAGCCGAATATCGGTTGATTAAGATCATCCAGCAAATTATTTTACAGTGAAAGATACAGAAGTGGAGAAATTCGCCCCCCCCCCCCCTTCAAAAGCGATTGAAAACATTAGATCAAAATTATCTAACGAATACGAAACAAAAAATATCATCAAAACACGCGGAAGACAACTGAAAAATGTTATATCAGATCGTGAATGCGAAAACGCTGTTACTTATGAAAGTGATTGTAGTAACAACGTCACTAGTGATAAAATGAAGATTATGACTACTGATTGTGAAAAGTAAAAGTTAATTGTATTCTGATTATATGATTTTTGTGTTGATTTTTCTTAGATTTTGGTGAAATTAGTCAAAATACATCGTTTATTCAGTGATTTTAGTCGATTTGTCGGTAAATAAATCTGCAATTTCACAGATTTATGAAGGGTGAAAACCCAACCGATTCTAGAAACGATTAATCGATTAATCGTTAAATGTTCCTTTTTCTGCTTAAAGAAAACAACTAAAATCAGTTATAATTTAGCTATAAAAAAAGATTTTGAGCTGTGTTTTATAAAAACATAACGATTTATCGATACATTATTTAGAGAATCGCCGGGTTTTCACCTAATCAAATTATACAATTTGTCTAATTTTCATCATTTTTTAGTAGCATATACCCAATAAAATTATCACATCTGACTGACTTTCATTATTTGTATGAAATTTGAGCGAGAATCAGTCAATAAAACATTCTGTTATAATATATTTTGTATTTTAGTTTTAGAATATACCAATCAATTTAATGAAATCAGATTTTTTAAATTCAGAATTAGACAATATTTTTTAATTTAATTAAATTTAATGCAGGAATGTACATAGTTAATAATCTGATTTCTATCACACGTGATCTTAAGAATATGTACTTGCCGCAGTTCATCTAATTGTTCCTGCGTCAATAAAAAGTCTTCGTTGCCGTATTCATCAATAACTATATAAACACTAAATTGTTCTGTGTTGTCTGGAGACTGTGTCACTATTGTTCTCATGGCGTTTTCAAGTACATCCTCCTTGTCGTGTATGAAAACTCTCACATGTCAGTACATTATATAAAATTAAATAATTAATTGTAAATCACTCTACCAAAAAGTATCTCGTTAAGATTTTACATGCAGATTTATATCTAAAAATTCTCCGCGCAAGTCAATTAAGTGTCCGCTCTGGTTAGTAAATTTGATATTTTTCTTGATACTAACGGATTATGACATCGTAGATAAACAGGGTTGATTAGTTCTTGTACAGTCAAATATCCAGGAGATACTTGCGGAGTAAATGTATACAGAATATATCCTTGCTGAGCTTCATTTGATTTTTCAAGATCTATCTGAAAACTGCCATCACTTACACCGCATACAAGATTGATTGCAATAATTGAAGTTATATTAACGATTCCTGGTTTTAAAAAATGACAACCTTCACAATACGGATTATTGTTACGTTTGAGAATACTTGGAGGAGGGGCTATTTTGTCCATGATTCAACGATTTTAGGAAAGTTTTCGTTGATAATTTTTTAGTTCATCTTTATTAAATATTGGTACTGCAAATGTAAAATCACCTGGTCCTTCAAATTCTTTTTCTGATATTTTATAATGATTGATAAATGGTTTTCTAGGGTGGGGGAATGAAATAGCGTAGTTAAATACTTCCTTAATGAAAGTGTCAGTAACATGATTATAATCTGCTTCCAGTTGATTTAGATGTTGTATTGTTTCAATAATTTTTTTAATTATATCATCATTATAATGCTGTGATAAAGACAAATACAGATTTTCTATTTTGTCAAGTGATTGCTTGACTTCAGAATTAATGGAGTCGGAATACATTGTATAAATGTCAAAGTATCTGATTTCGCTACTAAAAGTATAAATATTATATAACATTATTAGTTCCATTCGACAGAAAAGTATTTCGATGTTTTCGAATTGTTATAATTTTTTTCTCACCTTTGATAAAATCATCTCGTTTTGGTTCTGGTTTTCCTTGATATTCTGGTGTTCTTTCAGGCCATCCTAAACATGTCTGATTGAAGCTTGATAATTATCTACAACGTAATATGTCGAATTTATTTTAACCTAGCCGATAATGTTGGTTCGTGAACTGTTATAGCTATTTTTGCTTCTCTTTCATTTATAGATTTTTTTTCTTCGCTGAAATTTAAAATTGATTTGTTCAATCCCATATCTTCCTGTAGAAACAGAAACAACTAACCAGTCCGGGGTTCCATCTGGTTTATTTATTTTTTTGCAAATACAAGCGAAGCATTCGCCTGTAATCCCAAAATTATTTTGATATAATATTCGTCCAACTGTAATATACTCGTAATTGTGCAAGCGCTATTTCTTTCACTAAAAATGCAGTTGGAAAGTTAACACTAAATCCTTGATTAGTTGAGCTCACCGATATCATGGTTGTTTTTGACGGCGTTGTGTTCCTTATGATATGTTGAAGTAGCTCGTTCGGTGTTGACTTTATTATTTAAATCTTGATTTTCTAAATCAATCACAGTCATGCTTCTTTGTAAATTTTGATCATATCACTGATCTCAGAATCTGATATTTTCCCATCATTAAGACTTGTTGATAATAACGAGGATAATTAGGAGTATTCTAACGTCGCCGTGTGTAATTGTATTATATAATCATGCAATTTTGTCTTTTTGCGATAATATTAAAAATACCGATAATCCTTGTCACAGCTGAAACACAAATTGTTACAAATAACGGTGCCATTACATATGATTGTGTTTTTGCTGATAATAATACGCAGGTTGCAGCAGTAACAGCAGACGCTGAATAAACAATTATGTCAACGATAACTACATGTCTGCAATATTTCTTTACTTTTACTATATACTCGTCAACGATATTTTTTAATTTTGTTTACCATTCACGTGCGTGAATGTATCTAAAACGTTAAACGTTGATCGGAATGCTCATTGCATTTTAATTAGGTGGGAATATAGCTGCTAATTCTAGGCACCAATAATAAATCAAGCCGAGTTTTTATTCTTCGGGTTCCACAGTAAATGTTACCTAGTCGTTTTGATCTAGCATCACTAACATAGATGCAGGAGATCCAGTCATTGAATAACGCCTTGAAATCGTGGTAGATATCATAAATCTTACAACACCAAGTACTGTGAACCTGTATATACCGGTAACTTCAGCGCGAGGTTTAATGGATTTATTGACTGGTGACCATAATGCTTGGTCAGATGCTACTGTATATACCATGTTCATAATCTGCTTTTGAGGAATTTTAATCAGTTCAATTTTTTAACTATATCAGGAATTTCACTTATAACATATAGTCTTTTCCTAATATCATTGATATTACTCTGCGCTATCGTGATTAGTTCTGAAAATGATTTAGGATCTCTGATAACACCTAATCGCGTACTACTTGTTTCAATGTCTGACATAGCTGTCTTAATATTGTCGAGTTTTATGTTAATATCAACTAGGTTTACGTCAACAGTCAACGAATTTCCAAAGAATTCCTCTGCGATTTCATTATTTTTTTAAAAATTTCTACGAAGATTTAAAAACACACGTGAGCGTCATACTCAACTCGTAGAGTGGCAAATTTAGTATCTACCGTGTCTACATATTTTTTGTTGTAGCATCTTCATCAGATGTTGGATCTCTAAAAACAACTATTTTGTTCCTGTTAATGCTGAGTTCACCTGTCATTGTATCGCCGGTGCTCCGCAAACGATTAGCAGCACTTTTTTGCAATTTCATCTCTAATAGCTGCAATTGATATAATTGAGTCTATGAGTCTACCGCCGTCAGTAAATCTGGATCTGTCATTGCTTGTGATGGTAATGTTGAATACCAGACTGGGAAATTTGTTTGTGTTTTTATATTTTAAAAATTCAATTGTTCGTGCCAACCCATACGAATCAAAATAAACAATTCCACCTGCATCAATTGCGTATGCAACCCAGTGAGCACCGGGACCAGAACTGCTATCAAGATTAATAATTCATGTTTCAAATTGATTGGTTGTTTTGGTAATTGATCAAGCATAAAAACACCTCTGAATTGTTTTATATTTAATATTTAGTAGCATTGAATAAATCAAAATTTGACATAGGCAAAATCAGCGAAATGTTCCTGGAAGTCTGAGACCTTTTCCGGATTGATAAGGGGCTCCTGGGAATCTTAGACCCCTTCCCTTTTTATATCCTTTTCCTGTTATTTTATCAACAAGCATGCTTCAAACCTTTCCGCAGTACTACTTAAAACACCAAGAGCAACTGTTTTTGCAATAGCTGGAGTTGCATCATCTATTACCGCTGGGAAAGCTGCAAAAAGTGGAAATATACCGCCTGTTTTAATTGAGTCTTTAATGGAACTCGGAAAAGGATGAAGTTGAAGTCCGGTATTTCATTAAAATGCCTTATTAAAATGTTTGAGTTGAATCTTGGTTAATGATAATTTGTTTGGCCCACCACTAGAAATTTGATCTTTTTTAGTGATATTTTTGTTTCGCATTTACTTGCAAGTTTTGATTGTAATTTTTTAACCTGACCGGAAGTCAGAGTGACATTAACGTGACTATATGACATTTTATAATATGATAAGTGATTTAATTACATGATTTTTTTACTGGTACGTCAATAACTCTCATTCGTCTAGCAACACCTTAGAGTAAAATTGATTTTGTCGCTGAGTATAACAGCAACTGCTCTCTAGTTATGAATAGCTCCAGCGTCTCTATTTACACGAAAATGAACATCAACTACAGATTGTCCAGGTAAATCAAGATGTTATAGTGAAAAGTAATAAGTGGGATATAGATCTGTAAAATCTAACTGTGATATTTGTAAACCAGTATCTATATTTTGATCACGTCCCATAAAAGTCATTAAACGATGATATGCACGTGCTACATGATTTAATTCAAAATTTAACAATATAACTTCAGATGGGTCTTGAAATCCAGTTATTCTTAAAGAAACATCAGAAACACAAATTTTATAAAATATCATTGGACTACGTTCTTGCGAGTTTACTCGTTCAGAATTTTGTAAAGCAATGAAAATGTGCCATGGTGCAGAAACACCTGCTGTGATGCTATATGCCATGTAAATAAACCACTTACATTACTTTGAACACTATATGTAGTTACTGTTAACCATGGTAATAATAATTCACCGCCTTGATCCATAAATGAAAGAAAAGTTTGTTCTTCAGTAACTGTTGGAATCATTACCGGCATCCCAAACGAGAGTTTTGTTAGTATTACTTTACCAGCATCAAGACCACCATGACGCCGGATAGCATCATCATCAGTAGTTTTTCTAACAAGTACAACTGTATGTTTAGCTCAAAAATAACTTTTCTAACATTTCTACAAATTACCAAGGTGTGGGGTAATGGAATTGCGCATGAAAATCTTCCACGAACATTGTTTAATATTGATCGACGTGTTGCAAATCCTAAATTGTAATTTGCATTCGTTGATATTACTGCGGGTGTTTCTGCGGTTCTTGCAGCGTTTCTTACGTTGCCTGTACTTAAGCTTATATACTCTGGAAAGTTAGAAGTGTCTTAAGCAAATATCATTGTTGGACCAGCTGATTTTGTATAATCATCAGAATATCTTACTAAACCTATTATTGTTGTAGCATCATCAACGTCTTTTTGAATATTTTTCAATATTTCTTCCATCAATCATATATGTAACACTGTCAAACAACGCCATAATTGCGTTATTAACAAAACTTATTTTGTCAGCTTCGAAATATTCAGTATCGTCTGTTTTTATAATTTCACCTTCTACTTCAGGAAATGCTTCGGCGAGTAAGAAATATCTACTTGTATCTTGAACTTGTAAATCGATTTTTCCACGCTGATTTGGTTGTCTTGCGTCTTAAGAATAAATTGATAATCGCGGATAGATTCATCTTTGATAAAAATATCGAACGCTGGATCGGATATACGTTTAAACTTTTAATTATATTTGTCATCGTCTAAAACGAAGACAACTTCCTGCTATCATAATAGCAGTTATTTTTTTTTTCTGCTTCGCCGGCCAACTCTGACATAACTTCAGTACTGGGTAATTTTACTGGTCGTGGTTTTCGTCTAACTAGCCGTGCTATGTCTATACTTGATTGTCGAGAACGATTTACTGGCAAGATTACCATTACCGCCGATGCCTTAATCAGAAAAAAAATCAATAGCTTTCATTGTTAGTTGTTTTCCAATCGGTATTGCTGTTGGGACTATCTTTCTAAATATACCTTGAACAACATCACCGATTACATCTCCGTAAGTTCCTTTATGGGTTGGTAATCGCGAATTTACTACTCTAACCATGATTGGTCCACGTTGAGCAGTGCTTAATCATTTTATTTATTACTTATTTATCTAATCAATGTGATAATCCTCAGCAATGTCATCAATGAGAGAAAGATAAATATATATATATATATATATATATATATATATATATATATATATATATATATATATATATATATATATATATATATATATATATATATATATATATATATATATATATATATATATATATATATATATATATATATATATATATATATATATATATATATATATATATATATATATATATATATATATATATATATATAATATAATATAATATAATATAATATAATATAATATAATATAATATAGCCAGTAAATAATCTTCGACAAAGATCAGATATTTTAGTAATTATTTCCGACGAATTATTTCCAGCTCATTTTTCTCCAATCATAATTTCCAATATATCTACGTCAGAAAGAATATTGTTACGACAAGCAATAGGACCGCTTTCTTAAGTAGAAAAACCACTTCAAGTAGTGCCGGAGGGGAGGGATCTTCTAGATAATAAAATTCTTCTTCTTTAGCTGGTAGTGATTCAAGTACATCCTTTTACTTCACAATTAAACTCAAGAAAATGAGTCATTATCTTTGACAGGTTCATGAGCAGATATGGAATATACATATTTAATCCAATCATCTTCACTCTTCCAAGAATCAATATATCTAGGTTTTGCATATTTTTTATGTTTGATGGTAACCCCGCGCGGCAACGTTTACCTAATTCATTGTATCTTGAATTACTAATAATTAATAACCTTTAGATGCAAATTTATTTTTAATATCAATTATTTTTTACTGTTGTCTTTCTCTTTGCTGCTGCGGTGGAGGAAGTTGATAGGAAGGTCCTTGCTAGGCAAATTGTGGTGGGGAAGATTATTGCTGAGAAAGTTGTTCGCTTGTATTATCATAAAGTCTTTTTATTTCACTAACAAAAATTCTATCTTTTAGATCATCATCTCTAGCTTAGTTTTTGTTGTAATTTATACGATATACCAACTTAACGAAATAATCATCGTTCACAGTAGCATAGTTAGGTTTTACAAATCTCTTTTTATCAAAAAGAATAGCATCAAGAACAGGAAGTAAATTTTTGATTGCTGCTAATCTGTATCGAGCTAATTTGGCTGTATAAGATTCAGCACCAGGTGCCATTATTGACATAATAATGATTTAATTACAGCAGCAGAGAGGGTGCGACCGCAATGAAACTTCCGGTGGCTAAACAAAACACACATACAAATTCAACAAAAAAACAAAAAAAAACATTAATGACAAAAATAAAGTAACAAAATGAAACTAACCCAATTAGAGAAACTGTCGGTAAGTTATAGGTTTCGGTTTGGCGTTAGTGACCTTATTTTTTTTCAATTCGTAACAAGCTTTTATTTTAAGCAAAATGACTTTTCAGCAAAAGATCTGTTCACCCTCTCTGCTGCTTCTCTTCAAATGAGTTTTATGATTAATTCAATGCGGGTGACGAATTGCCATGATTAGACTAAGGACTACAGAATGAACTCCATGTCTTTGATTTGATCCTCTACTCGAATTTCACTGCTCAAAGTAATAGAGTTGCAGTGTATTTTGGAACGAAATGTAGATATCTGAATTTATAGGTTTGAACAACACAGTATATTGCCTTTTGCTCCTATTTTATATTCTCTTTTGCTCCTCTTTGTTATATATAATAGTGACGGTTTTATCAGCAAATAATATTTCACTAGCTCTTTTCCTGGATCAAGAGATCTTAATTGAATATTTCAATGCAAGTGACATTGAGCTACAACCTGTCTTGAGTGGGCTTAGACTATAAAATGCATTCCATGCCCCAGGTTGACAGAAAGCAAAATGAGTCCTTATTAGATTACCTTAGTGACTTAGGTATCGACTTTATAAAGTCTACTGGAGAACTACGAGAAACAAATAAGGAAATACAATTAATTGAGATGCGCACATACACGATTCTGATAGATCAATTTAACGATTCAGTATAACCAACGTGTTCAGTTAAGCTTATGAATGATTTGTTTGTAAAACTGAGTAGTAAATTTTAAAGTAAAAACACCAGGATTCATTTAGACAGGCATAATTATTGCATTACCTTAGAAAGAAAGCAATTTAAGAAGCAAGGAATGCTAACATTTCGCGTGTCAATACAGTGCTTTCAAACTCTTCATATAATTTTGAAACCTAATTATATGGATAACTTTCTAAGGTCCCAGTAGTCGTAGGAAGAGAAGGAGACCGAGAGAAGGAGAAATAGCTGTAATTTTAAAATTAGTCATTGTTGTAAAAGATGCATTTCGTGTAGCACCATAATAATATCAACTGCAGTCGCATTTGGCATCTTTCCTGTCGTCGTTGTCCTTTTGTACATGTCATCTTTGTCGTTGTTATCAAATGTGTTATATGAGATAGGCTATTTCAAAAGCTACTTTTGTTTTCTTTGCTATTTCTAATGATCACAGAGCGGAAAAACAAGGTCAAGTTTTTATAATTTCACGCCTAGCAAAGTACATTTGTAATGAATAAGGTGTCATATTCATGTGTTTTCTTTTAAATATGCCCGTCAAATCATTTTCATCAAGGAAAGGATGGAGTAATATAGCTTGTACATTCAATGCTAATACATATTTCACCGGCTCTCTAAAACAATATTAATTTTTGTTACGTATATTTAATTTAAAAAATGAGTGCTTGACCATTGTCCGTGATTGCGAGTAGAGATTTTTATCAACCTGACTATTGTCACGTTTTGCCTACCTAGTAGTTGTCATGATTGTAAGTGGTAAAGAAGACGTTTACAAATATTTAATTTCAAAGCCTAACCTTACTTAGGAGTTTGTGAATTTTTCTATGCGTCTTTCGGAAAATCTATTCTGTCGCACGTCAAGTAGGGTGTGCATATATCGAGGTTTGATAAACTTTTCCTCCCTGTTTCACATCAGCCTTGTTGCAATATATGATCAGAGCTCAAAATTGTGTTCATGTATACTATGAGAGGATTCATTTATTTAAATTATTCATTGGAATTACAATGTGTTTACTGACGGCCTGGTGTCAGTTTAATGTGACTGGGTGGGACATCATCCTACATGTCTGCGGCATGATGCCCCAGTGCTAGACATCACTAAAAACTATAACACTGCAAACATCGTAGCGATATGACTGAAAAATTGTTAAAACTGCGTTAAAAATCTAAGTCACAAACACACACACACTAAAACATTACTTGGAATTATTCAGAACTTATTCAAAGACATTCTGAATTACATAATTGTCGCACATCACGACATTAAGGACTTTTGGAATTCAGTCTGATAAATTTATGCTAGCACTCTGTTTTGATAGCTCGTTAAGTACTAGTTTTTGAGAGGTTTCTTTTTCAAAATCGTTTTAAACGTATGCATTGAAAATTAATTCTGACTACGCCTATTCATATATATAGTACCTGCAGACATGGCTTAGGTCTTCATGTGAGTGATCAGCACTACCTCTCTGACCTAGTTACATTTTCTGACTGAAGAGCTTGTTTGCAAAAGACATCAAATGTACTGAGTACATATTGTGGAAAATGGTGCCTTACGTCGTAAGAGTTGGAGGTTGTAATAAAATTGATTTCCTTGAAATTGCTTTTACAACAGGTTCTTTCTGTCACACTTGCACAACAATTTGTGTGTGCACCAGCTTTAATGTTTTTGTTTCTTTCTCCTTTTTCATTTGCAATGGACAAATGTTTATGCAAGTTTAGAAATGTGAGGCCAAAGGTAAAATGAGAAGTTTTGGATTTACGAATATGCAAACCATTTTTGAATATCATTGAAAAGCGCAAGCAAATTAAAAATTGGGCATCTTGTATTGCGCATTTATTAAATAGCCTTGGTCTGGTGGAGGTTATGGTACCCCAAGCTGATGATAACATAAAGGTTTTCTTGTCTTTGGTCAACGAAAGCCTGTGTAACCAGCGTGTTCAAAATTGGCGATCTAGAATCAGACAATTTTAAAAAGTTATATTCTATTGAAATGTACTATCGAATTTTGGTTAGAAGAACAATTTTGATAGAGAACAGTGAAAACATTTAGAAAATCGCAGTCATGTCTAAGGATGGTGGAAGAGACCAGAGTAAAACCCACGAGATAAAAGGACCAGAATTGCTTGTCATGTGCTGGAAGATGAGTGTCACTTTGCATTCAAATACCGATGTTGCATGCTTCTAAGAAATAGTTGTATAAACTATTCCATTATGAGGGTCCGATTGACTTCTAATTGATTAAATTACTAAATTCCACACATTCTGCAGGGGTTAGAAATTTTGGAATTTTATCCAGCGAGCTCCAATTCAAAGTAATACTATGATGCATGTATCTTAAATTTCCATACAAATATATGATTTTATTTATTCCTTTTTTAACATATTTGTTTATTTATATTTTTATTATTATTATTATCATTATTATTATTATCATTATCATTACAACTTTCGCACCTACTTTCTGTCCAGTCCCATCTCCCTTTCTCTTTTTACTATAAACATTATTATCTCATATTTCATGTATAATATTATACGAAGCATTTCTAGTCCTGTTTATACATTAACGAAACGTTTTCAAAGATATATGTATATATTTACCGATAAACGTTCGGCTAAATGCAAGACTATAGTATTTTAACTCTTCATGGATACCTTGCAAAGTACAATAATTACTTTATTTCCTACATAAGCAGAGTTCAAATTACAAATATCAATGAATAAATGGACGTGTGTGGCCTTGTATCGCGTTCAAGAGTTATGAGTGTTTATGCACGCTCACGATATAGTCTTCTATTTCTTCGCACGCAACCAGCCAACCTATTTTTGCACTAACGGCCTTTAAAGGAATAAAGTAGGCCGATTTGTCAGAATTAAGTTGAAGAGCGATGATGTTCATATAACCTCCACTGCGAAATACCTATGTTTTTTATTTGTTTTAAAAAAGAAATTGTAATTGGTGTTTCTATCAAGCATTTTAATTTTTGTACTGTAAACTGGGGAATACTAAGTCAAGCCATCTTATATTCCTTGTCTGTTTTGACTCACGACGCTAATAAACACCTGCAAAGTGTTTGTAGTGAGATGTTCCTTACAGAGGAATATTCTAGGAGAGTTTGAGCACATGTTCATGTACACTTTGCTCTAGTCTTTGTTCGAATTTGCTGTGGAGGTTTCCTTGCCCTGAATAATACTAATTTTGGAAATTCTGCGGAATGATGCATACATGAAACATGTTGACGTCTTCGGTAAATCATTTCCAATATATGAAATACATATTTCCCAATATCTAAAACTAAAAATTAATCTTAACCTAGAGGATACATTTCTTCATAAACAGTATAAACAAATCGCCTTGGTTTACATATATAGGCAATTCCTTCAGTGACGTTCTGGTGATAAAACGTTATGTGCTATTGTATGTTTGATTTACTTATTATTTTATCTATTCTTTTATCTGCAACATCACAGTTTTTCAAAGTAAAGAAAATGCATAATTGGTATTCACAGACAGTCAGTCAAGGGCAGGAAACCCTACGGAACCCAATAGGATCATATAACATAAAAATAGTTTATGTTGGAAATTAATTGATACATTTACACATCCATGTACAAGTATGTAATATATGAATGTACACATCCAAGTAAAAGGCTGTAATATATGAATGTACACATCCATGTACAAGGCTGTAATATATGAATGCACACATCCATGTACAAGTCTGTAATATATGAATGTACACATCCGTGTACAAGTCTGTAATATATGAATGTACACATCCATGTACAAGTCTGTAATATATGAATGTACACATCCATGTACAAGTCTGTAATATATGAATGTACACATCCATGTACAAGGCTGTAATATATGAATGTAAACATCCATGTGCTAATATATGAATGTACACATATATGTACAAGGCTGTAATATATGAATGTACACATCCATGTACAAGTCTGTAATATATGAATGTACACATCCATGTACAAGTCTGTAATATATGAATGTACACATCCATGTACAAGTCTGTAATATATGAATGTACACATCCGTGTACAAGTCTGTAATATATGAATGTACACATCCGTGTACAAGTCTGTAATATATGAATGTACACATCCATGTACAAGTCTGTAATATATGAATGTACACATCCATGTACAAGTCTGTAATATATGAATGTACACATCCATGTACAAGTCTGTAATATATGAATGTACACATCCATGTATAAGTCTGTAATATATGAATGTACACATCCATGTGCTAATATATGAATGTACACATATATGTACAAGGCTGTAATATATGAATGTACACATCCATGTACAAGTCTGTAATATATGAATGCACACATCCATGTACAAGTCTGTAATATATGAATGTACACATCCGTGTACAAGTCTGTAATATATGAATGTACACATCCATGTACAAGTCTGTAATATATGAATGTACACATCCATGTACAAGTCTGTAATATATGAATGTACACATCCATGTGCTAATATATGAATGTACACATCCATGTACAAGTCTGTAATATATGAATGTACACATCCATGTACAAAGCTGTAATATATGAATGTAAACATCCATGTGCTAATATATGAATGTACACATTGATGTACAAGTCTGTAATATATGAATGTACACATCCATGTACAAGTCTGTAATATATGAATGTATACATCCATGTACAAGTCTGTAATATATGAATGTATACATCCATGTACAAGTCTGCAATATATGAATGTACACATCCGTGTACAAGTCTGTAATATAAGAATTTACACATCCGTGTACAAGTCTGAATAATGGGCCGGGTAACCTTCTTAGAGGGACAATTGAACATAAAGCTCATTGGTCTCTTCCAACCATACATGTTCTTCCTTCTGATAAGTAGAGGTGACCAAGTGCTGAATATCGCGCAGTAAAGTGCGCATTATATTTCTTCCTATATTGACCGAATGCAATGATATTGTGACCAAAATACCAATGCAAAATTTATTTTACAAATAAGAAGTGTATAGATGTTTCACAAAGATTAGCTAGAATTCATCACAAGAAGAGCTAGAGGTTTGATGACAGGAAACCCCTCAAACATGAATAACTAAAGGTAAGATTGATAATATGATTATATATATATATATATATATATATATATATATATATATATATATATATATATATATATATATATATAAAATCCCTCTTTATATAGCATGCAATTAAGTTCAGTCCTGTTTCATTGTTTCATTGTGTTAGTCATTATTATTGTTAATGAAAATGACAAACATGAATCCATTTAAAAGCTTCAAATCTAATGTTTTCAGACTGCTGGCTATACTGCAAATGAACTGAGCTTTTTTGTTCGCTTATTGAAAAGTAAGTTAAAATGTTATCATTAAACCAAATTATAAGACAAATTTATATCAAAATTGTATCTGCTAAAATAGAATATTCACTCATCGTAGAGTTTCCGGATTCATTTACTCATTTTAGAGTGTGCAGATTTTTTCACTCATCGTAGTGACTGCAGATTCGTTTACTCGTTGTAGAGTGTGCAGATTTTTTCACTCATCGTAGTGACTGCAGATTCATTTACTCATTTTAGAGTGTGCAGATTTTTTCACTCATCGTAGTGACTGCAGATTCGTTTACTCGTTGTAGAGTGTGCAGATTTTTTCACTCATCGTTGTGACTGCAGATTCGTTTACTCGTTGTAGAGTGTGCAGATTTTTTCACTCATCGTAGTGACTGCAGATTCGTTTACTCATTTTAGAGTGTGCAGATTAGGTTTAATCATGTCCATGCATTGAAAGATTATCATGGATCGCCAATAACAAAAAGATTGTTTTTCTTTTCTTTTCTTTTCTTTTTCAATATAAAAAATAAGCGATTCATTTTCAATTCATATAACTTTATCACTGAACAAAATCACGCATTCATACACTTGTTTTAATATCTATTGATCATTTCCCAATGGTCATGTACTTGGCTATGTTCATCACAAAAAAATAATTTTAAATGGACTTTCAAATTGATAATGCATTATTCGTCATTCGTTAAAATTCCCGGTCTGTATAGTGGGGTCTCATTATCATAGTAATTCAAGAAAATGGACCATTAAAATAATTTCGTTTTGTTTTCTTCCTCCACTTGTTATAAAGAGTTACATTTATTTACCTTGGACCAAAACGTAACGAGTACTTTCGACGTTTGTTTTCCTTATATGCATTGATTATAAGTTTTGACCTCCATGTGAGACTTTAGAGAAACCTTGCAAGCATCGAAAAAGCAATAAGTATAACCGTGTCACATGATTACATAATAAAACCTTATTTTAGTCAATTAATAATTACACAATTAATAATGAGATAATTGAGTAATGGAATAAACAGTTTGTATGTTCAGTAATGGCATACAATTATGTAGCAGGAGTCATCGGAATTTTACTCGTATCATTGTGTATAAAGGATTTAAATTTTACTCGTATCATTGTGTATAAAGGATCTACATTATACTAGTATCATTGTGTATAAAGGACCTAAATTTTTGTAGTATCATTGTTTATAAAGGACCTAAATTTTACTTTTGTCATTGGGTATAAAGGACCTAAATTTTTCTAGTATCATTGTTTATAAAGGACCTAAATTTTACTAGTATCATTGTTTATAAAGGACCTAAATTTTACTGGCATCATTCTGTATAAAGGACCTAAATTTTACTCGTATCATTGTGTATAAAGGATCTACATTATACTAGTATCATTGTGTTTAAAGGACATAAATTTTACTTTTGTCATTGTGTATAAAGGACCTAAATTTTTCTAGTATCATTGTTTATGAAGGACCTAAATTTTGCTAGTATCATTGTTTATAAAGGACCTAAATTTTACTGGCATCATTCTGTATAAAGGACCTAAATTTTACTCGTACCATTGTGCATAAAGGACCTAAATTTTACTCGTATCATTGTGTACAAAGGACCTACATTTCACTAGTATCATTGTTTATAAAGAACCTAAATATTTCGAAAGTTAGATTTTTATTTACAAAGGTGGGCAAGTATTTTTTTCGTACTTCTCCATATAGCGGACATGCAGTAATAAAATGGAATTCATTTCTGATGTTACCGTTACAAATTTGAGACAATCTTTCCTCATAGCAGATACTTTCATATCTTCCGGTATTACCTCTGACTGGCAAGTTCCCCGCTCTAAGCATATTGATTATATAACAAAGATCGTTATCTCCCAACAATTCTAGATATTTTTGACAAGTAAATTCTACACCCAATGATCTATAGAAGCGCAGTCTTTCCATCGACTTAATCTCATCCTGCAGCTTTTGCCTAAAAATATCTTCACGTCTCTGACGGAAGAATCTAAGAAATATATTTTCATCATGTACGCCCTGAGTACACCAAACATTGCCAAATCCAAATGTAAATAGAAGCTTTTTAATATAGTTAGCCCAGCAATCCCAAGTTTCACCCCATCTTAACCGTAAATCGCAGCATTGTTTAGATATATGTCGTCTGGCATTCTTAGAATTCTTAGCCAATATTTCAAAATACGTTTATATATTACACACTGCATGCTAAACCTTCCTAATTCGTTATGTAGAAATGCATTTGGAGTAGACTTAGATGTACCAAGGATATATTTACAAAATGACAAATGAGATTTTTCTATATTAATGACATCGTAAAACCCCCAAATCTCAGCTCCATAATTAAGTATAGGAGCTATCTTTGCGTCAAACAGACGAAGCAATCCAGTTACGCGTTATATGCCAAATTTTGAAAGACTTTGTTTCAATATATGGACAACCTTCAGCGCCTGGGAGGATAGTTTTCTGGCACATATAACAAGACTCTTTTGAAGAACATATGCGTCCTAAATACTTACAATATGATTCAATATTTACCTCTGTATGGCCATAGTTCCACTTTTCGTAACTTCTAAGATAGCCACCTCTGCGAAATACAACCACTCATGTTTTTTCCTGTATTCACCTTTAATTTCCACTTTAGGTAATATGTATGCAACCTATGGAGCATATTTTGCAACTGGTGAGCAGTGTCAGCATAGTCAATTAAATCGTCTGCATACAACAGTGCAAATAGTTCTAAAGTTTTTACAGACACTCCCATGTTTCCTGCAGCTAAAAAGGGTTACAAATCATTCAAATATAACGAAAAGAGTAAAGGTTTATATAACATCCTTTACAAAACATTACATCACATACAAAGTTAAAATACATAAACAATGGAGCACTTAAAAAACAAACCCGAACAGGAGAAAACCTCACTGCTAACTGAAGTCTAAGAATAAACATACAAGATTACATACAAATACAAATTATTAATATATGTGTTAGAACGGTTGGAAATTGGATAGTTAGAGAGAGATATTGTTATCAATAGTTTTGACACACATAACAATATGGGGAAAACGGTGATAGATATAACTATTGTGAGTTATTATGGAAAGAAAGCTATTTACATATTATTTCTATTTACCTGACTTATATATACGTTTACGTTTGCGTTATTTGGCAACGATTAAATTTGTATGTATTACTATTTTCAGTTACATCTTTTTCTAATGTTTTATTTCAGCAAAATGTTGATATAGTGAAATTCAGCACTCATATCTTATCAGCATTATAATTCAGGTTTCTTACTGGCATATCCAATTTTCCTACCTTCGAGTTTCATTTGGAAACATATATGACTCGTTGTAGCGACCTTTAATAGAGCTATTTTCTTTATTTGTGGCCTACATGTTAAGAAATAGTTTAAAATTAAAGTTTAATATCAGATAAGTTCTCCTTTAACAGGAATGAAAAACACTAGAATGTCAAATATGATAGATGTATCTTAAGCCACAGAGGGGAAGGACTGATATAACCATAATTTATTCAGCCCTAGATTACGCCCTAGATCACGCAATCGTTTGATAACGGAAAGTCATTCAAACATACAAAAAGAGCAGCAAAATAGAGTAAGATAATATTATATAATATGTTTCAAAGATTCCTCATTTTCCTGGTAACAAGTCTAAGTCAAAATGCAACAGCTGTCATTTTCAATTACTTCTTACAAGATATATAGTGATATGTTTGTTCTTGCAAGAAATAAAACTATATATATATATATATATATATATATATATATATATATATATATATATATATATATATATATATATATATATATATATATATAAAATCCATGTCCTAAGTTTGTTTCTTCAATTTAGTGTACCCGTCATCCCTAACAGCATCTATCCACTGTATTCACCCACTGACATTTGTTCTTATGAGTGATATGAAAAATTATATTCCATTCATAAAAGAGAATAAATCGTCCATTGCCATCTTTGTCTCTACGATTCCATCGGATGGAAAGGAATACTACCTGTAATGCTCACAAAATAGAATTTATCCGTTGTTGTTGGCTTCATTTCGCACTAATAAGTTCGCTGTATGTGACCTTGAAAGGCACTTGAGCAACGGAAATATAAAGAAAACGAGCAAGTAGGCTGCAAAACATCATTTGTTGTATATCGTTCGGAAAGGGTAGTTGGGTGTTGATGAGATCAAACTTGTACACTAATAGTTCATGGTCAGTATTGGCTGCGCAACGCCATTTTGTGATACATTGTACTGAAAAGTGTAGTTGGGAGTCTAGAACAACTAACTTGTATGCTAATAGTTCCTGGTAAATATTGGCTGGAATATCATGTGTCTAATATTTGAGGCTGAAGACAGGTAAGAGTACCATTATTTCTGGCTGAAGACAGGCAGCAACGTTTAAATCAAAACAAATCCAGATTAATACCGTAGTGGATAGAAACATCATCGGTCCTACAAAATCGCCTGTTTCGGTAATAGTTCACTGACTGGTCCGGACGAGGCCTGGACTAATTTTTGGGAGAGACATCTCCATAAAAGTTCCTTTCCGACATTTACATAAGAGAGTCTGTCCTACTGCATCAAAACATGGGGCGATTTGTTGATTTATTGCACAAGCTAAAAACAAAATGCAGACTATGACTAAGAAGGTATCATCTATTTATATGATATTCTGGCTCGATTTTATTGTATATTTTCAAAAATGTATCGCTATGTTAGGAATTTTACAAGATGCCTTCATAAGATGTAAACAACGTATTTCTATGTAGAATATGTTATTTTATTTTAGCAAACGACAAAACGTACTCATCATAAAGTTTCAACGTTCTTCTTAATAACTTAAACAGACTGATCTATAATCATGCATTTCCAAAACAGAAGACTCCAATATATTGGCTATATCTTTTGCTATCGTCAAGCTTTCAAAACTATTTAAGAATAATATCACTTTCTCAAAGTGCTTCTTTTAAGTTTATTTCAATATAAATCGATCATTTTCATAGGGTCAACATTTTACTCAGTGGGATCAAATATATTCAATGTATGGTGTTTAAAAACGCATATTATCTAATTGAATGTAATCCTGAAGTCAGTAATTCTGTTCAACTTTAGCTTCTTGTAGCTCGCTTTGTGCAAATGGCAAGCTATATTGGCTACATAACACAATGAAGTATCTTCGCAAAACATAAATTACATTTTTTATATTTAAAAGCTTTCATTTGGAACGATGAAATTATACACCAATTCAGATGTGTTCTTCACGCAAAAGTTACCTTTTAATGTCGTTCCAATATATTGAATTTTTGGTCATTTGTCAAAATTACCAGTCAAATCATTGTTAGGGATTATTACCAAAGCAGTTCTAGCAAATGGACCGGGATAACGCTAAAAAGATTGAAATTTATCAATTCTTTGTGTCTGTCTCTATCTTAACGTGTCATAATTTGATTTCTTCAGGTATAGAAATTACCACTGCTAATTTGGGATATTGTCTCATTTGAGGAGGTTTTTCTAACCACAAACGTACATGCTGAAGGAACAATTCACACTTCGCGTTGTCTCATTTACTGCTTTGGTACTTACCACAGAGCTAAAATTACACGAATCACGTAGTAGTTTATTTTCCTAAGAAAATAAATTATGATTTTTTCTAGATCTTGTCTTGTGTGAAAATAAAATATAGTCCATGAGTTTATACATAGCTTAAAGTCGTATCACACACACTGATATCGACTCAGCACAGAGCTACAATGCGATACACATCATGTTTGGTAGTCTGATGATACCAGTCATGGTTCGACCTTTGCGATGTTGAATACAAAATAAAATGCTGCACTTTTATATTTGCAATATTTTCATGACTAGTAAAATATAGATACAAATATGTGCTAGCCGCCAATAATGTTGTTCTAGTTCGCTGTTATTGGATTATGTTTCAAAGGAAGTTCTAGTAAAAATAAAGAAGGCATAGATTCCCAACGGCAGATGTGGAACATTGTTAATAATATTAACATTTTTCCTGTTCATCATCTCCGTCTTTCTCAACGTTGTCGTCACCATTGTCTTTATAGTACCCTGATAAACAATAACAGTTGTAGTAGTAGTTGCTTTTGTAGACACAGCAGCAGCAATAATAGTTCTACTAGCATTAGTAGTCGTAAAATAAGTCGGAGTTGTGTTGCACCCTGTAGAGCTTGATGTGACATGAACATATAAAATGCTTATATGCTGTGACTTCATATTGCCATCTTATATATATATATATATATATATATATATATATATATATATATATATATATATATATATATATATATATATATATATATATTAACGTTTTTGCTAAATGTACTTTATGATTTCTTACACGAAACATGTCATGTCGGGTCATAGTGTGCCAAACTCGGATCAAAAGGAATCGGATCCGGCCCAGATCTAGTCGTTCGATCGCCGCGTAGTGTCGTTGGGCAGGCCCTTTACTCCAACTGTATCGGTATGATCATAATATTTAAAAGTCCTTAGGAGTTATACTTTACCATATAGTATTTAAGCTGTATGTTACCAAAGTTAGGATGAGCTTAATAACCAAGTCATAATATTTACAATTTATTAGCATGATACGCAATCCTATTTTGCAAGTAGGTTTTGCTGCATATACAGTTTTATAGCTTATGTTTTCATATATTAATTAATGTTCACATAAATATAGTGCCTACACATTAATTCGTTTATACAGGACTATTTGGTCATCAAATAATATCCAATATATTACATATTCTGTTTTTTATTATCATCACAAGTTCACAATTGTTATCTCCGCTCTGTATTTTCCAGGAATGATTGCATATAATGCATAAATGACAGGTAGCTAATTTTTAAAGTTAATATTCTAGACCTAAAGCTACGTCAGAGAGAACCATTGTACTACTATAGCCTAAACCAAAAACATAGCAATTCTAATACGAACTATCACAAATAATCATCATTAGAAAACATTCTTGATAAGAATTACATCACCAAATCTAACATAAGCTATCTAGTCCAATAATTTTAAGGAGTTCTTTTAAAATGCAGCATTAATCTCTGTATTGTAATTTTCAGAAAGATTCCTACTGTCTTAATGATTATATCTGTAAGTGATTAGGGCTGATGGCAAAAAGCCTGGAGCAACCTTAGAGAGTAGATGACCAAGGCATGTGAGCCATTGTGCATTAGACTGCGACTATTCATTTAAATAGAATCATTAAAGAGAGTTTATGGATTCCGTTTGTAAGCACAACAAAGAAACAAATAACTTACCATTTGTTTGTTATCTAAACAGGGTCGTATTTACTGAAATTGTTTAGATGCTTCTTTTAATGACGACAATGATACACTTTCTGTTACCGAATTGTAGCTCATGTTGCCTTTCTTAGTTTATATATATATATATATAATTTATACAACAATTCTAGACTGTGGAGTTTTTAACAAAAACACATGACACATAACTGATTTTTATTGCTGTGACTTCATGTTGCCATCTTAACTGCATATTTACTAGTATATGTGCAAGTAATATATACATAACTGGTAGGTAAGTTTCATTTAATCTGTAATAAACTGGACGTAATAGCTTAAGATTCAAGATATAAGCATCAGTTCAAAGTTCATATTAGCTATGTTTTCCCTGTACAAATAATGAACACATAACACATTGTTAAATTTTATTCAGGGCGTTCAAAGAGTCAGATTTGTTATTAGCTAGAGGGAGCTTTTTCCCCATTGTGTATAACAAATAGTGCTTTGCTATAGCATTACGTAACTCATATTAAGTTTGCGTAATATAAGGATTATGCCTAGAATAGTACTCAAAAAAGGAAATATCAGCACAATGTTTGGTGCTTTTCAGCTAACAGGTCTGATATAATTATAGAAAAGATGGTTAAAACAAATTGTATTGATTATAGATGCTTTTGGTACAAATGATAATTAATCGTAAATACATCATCATATTTCAACATATGAGAAAATCGCAAACGATAAACTAGTGTATGAACCAATGTCTATCCCAACCCGCTGGTAGAAACGTAAATGCTGTTGATGATGCGCTCATGGTCCAGTCACTAGATATTTAACCTCATGATTTTTGAACCTCATACGACATATATGTATTTTGCTTCTAGTTACACCGGTCAGGTAGAGCTCTGACTTAGAAACTGGTTAATTCTTTCATTATTTCAATTATATATATATATATATATATATATATATATATATATATATATATATATATATATATATATATATATATATATATCTTGGTGAAGCACGATCTTGTATATTTCCTAAATACATAATTTGTATAATAACCCATTCAAAAACTAAATAATTTTTAATACACGCTATGCATGTGAATAATCGTAAAACTCATTCTCAAATGTGTCCAAAAATGAAAAAAATGACATGTCAATACACTGCCCCACCACACGCACCAAAATATATGATATTCATTAGCCAGTAATAGTGTATTACTGCGAGTTTACTCTATAATGGATGTATTTTTCACTCATTTCATTTAAACACAGGGGTTAAAATTAGTATAAGATGTCGGTTATTTCCTACAATAATTACTCCTTTTTATAGAGAATATGTGTCAAAGATGTCATTTAGAACAAAAATACTTTACAAATTTAGAAATTAAAAGTACCAATAAGTGTACAGTAGTGTTGTGCAGGAAATCATAACTCATTTGCGTTTAGAAGTATGGTTCGTGGCAGAGGACGGAAAAGGCGACAATTCCGGTACAGAATGGCACTTTGTGCAAGCCATTTACTGTATCCCTCTGTAGAATCTTTCGGGCTAAACTAGTATTATATCAAATAGTAACTTTTTCGCAATCTCATAAAACAAGAACTTTACAACAGCCAGTCGGATAATAACCTGCAGTAAATTATCCACAATGGCTTGTACAGACGGCTATTGAAAGATTGAACGTTCTGTTGAATAAGTTATTTATGCTAACTTAACTTTAAATTAATGTACCGAGCAAATTTATTCCGTTCTTGAGTTTTCAGGATTGTGATATTGGTCTTAAACGTTGTCTTTAAATTTTATTTATCACAAATTTGTCGTGTTCCGATGTTTTCATATTTCTCTAATAGAGCGATAGGTTTTGTAATTATTGGTCTTATTTCAATGGAATTGTTATTTGTTTTTAGTTTTACACAAGACAACGTCGTGTACTTGAATACAATTACTTCCTCTATGCAGTTTTAGTTTGTATCTACTGGAGAGTGATTAATATGCTAACATAACCCTGATGGAATGTTTTGGTTCTATTGATTATTGAGTACTTATGAGATTGTACTGTGTGCACTGTGTCCGTCTTTCGCACCAGCGGTACGATAACACTTTCAAAACCACAATGATTAACGAAGAGAAATTTTAGGTATTGTTTATAGTAATGTTTTCTAACGTTTTAATTGTTTGCAAATGAGTCATCTTCAGGCAATATATCAGTCTGTCTATATGTGTTATGAAATATTCTTTGGTGCTCTGATCATTGGTCCAGCGAATAAAAATAGTCAAGAGTTTCCATGTATTGTTTTATTTGAGTACGTTAGTTATGTTTTGTTATTATACTATGTTTCTTTATCTCTTTTGTTCTTCCAGCATAATGCAACATTCTGTATGCCTTATTTATAGTTACACGTTATTGGAATAAAGTTGATATGTCATTTTCTCTCTCACCATATTTCAGTTGTTCTACGCATAAAACTACGACTTATCTATAGAAACAACTATATGCGTCGCATAGTATATTGATGATACAAGTAAATCCGGGTACAGCTACAAATACGGTTGAACACAAACATTCAGTATTTATTGATCTCAAGCCAATGCAGCTGTGTTATTCATGGCTACTCCCATGCACGTTTCCTCCAGCACGATCATTCGCTTAAAGTCGTGTTTGTTGATAATCATTATCATCACTTTATTAAACAATATTTCGTATCACACGTACTTCTTTCAGTTGCCCACAAATAGTTATGTATTATCGCAGGTTTGAGCTATGCACGGGAATCCTCGCTCAGCTTTCTCTCCTTTCTATTTTATCATGCATATTTTCAAATTTATCGAACACATTTTCAAATTTCCAAACATTTCCGATATTTTTAATGTGTACATCTAAACTGAATATTGTTATTTTCAGGGGATCTTTCTGTTAGTTTCTAAATATAATACGGAGCTTAGAAAAATAATGGCCTTTTTGTTGTTACGTTGATACAGGTTTTTATATTTTTAACCCAAGCTAATAAATCTTTGCATCGGCTTATTCTGGACGTTTGTTATTTAAGTGCAGTGTTAAATAGCCAAACCTGTCAGATACTCATCCTGTACTTTCAATTATTTCCTGTCCAAATTATATTGTGTAACACGTGCAAAACACGTTTATCTATTTCAGCTCTGTTTACTGCGTTAAAGGATTTGCTCTCTGACCATAACGTTTATTTTTCCTTGATTGGTCGTTTAAAATCTAAGTTCAACTGTCATTGTCAAATTTTCGAATTAATATTGGCTTCAAACATTCAATTCGATTGAGAAATTCGTACAAATCTTGATTGTTGCCGCAGCAAATAAGTACTCATTTACATTTCTCGTAAATTTATTTATATATTATATTCAAGCAATCTTGTTTAAACTTTCCTTCATAATGCTTAAATACTTTATAAGTTGAAGGGGTATAAAGGGACGTTGCAATATGGTTACCACCTGGAATGATAATGGATAATTTATTACTAAATTGTGTTTGTTTTATTGATTAATTAAACTAAAAATATTTCAGGATACCTTTTATTATACGTTTTTGATATACCTCATAGGAATCAATATATTTAACAATTCATAAGCATAGTCCGATGATCCAGAGTTATGCAAACAAAACAGTTTAGGTCCTTGGCAATAAAGGTACATAAACGGTATATGATATAACAGTGTCGTACTCGATCACTAGTGTCAACGCCATCTAATTATTAAGCATGCAAGTACGTTACCTTTATTCTTTGTATTATTATAATACATATTTTAAGGGGAAAAAATATGTTTCAGTACATAGCATTATTAACATACTGTTTCATTTCCGTTGTTTCAGTCCGTAAAGAAAACCACTTGCGGGCAAATTAAACGCAAAACAATGCTCATGCCAGACTAAAACACCTGATTTGCCACAATGTAAATAGTACAAGGTATATAGTTTTGTGCCTTTGTGACGATATATGTGAATTATATTATTTGATATTGTTTCAATCACGTAACAGTATGCAAATATATATTGTGTATTTTTGTGGCTGTTACTGATCCGTAGAACTAGTTGACGATCTGAAACGGATTCTCATTGTAATATTAACAAATAGGAAATCTTATGTTAAAATAGTCCATAGATTTTAAGATGAAAACAAACACTTTTTGTATATATTTTCCCTACCGTGAGTGTTGAAATTAAATAGAGTATATTCATGTGGGTTATATAGTATTTTTTGGCATATGAAGCGGTCTAAAGAAACTGTGATGATTGCCATTACTATACAGATTTGTGCGTACTTAAGTGAAGGATCACATGATAATATCCACATATATATATATATATATATATATATATATATATATATATATATATATATATATATATATATATATATAAAGTGATTCAGATAATCTTGACGTTCCTTTGTAGTAAGCATATGCATGGAGCAAACGAGGTATTTATCAGATGACCGTTTTCTTGTGCTCACATATATCCAGTAACAAGAAAGAAAATCTATCTCCGACAACTTTATATTCCTCGCTGATAAGATAAGAGGTGATTTCGTGCTGTGTATTTGCGTATTAGTTGTATTTGACAATTAATTCCTGTCACAATCGAGGTAATGAGGATTTGTGCTCTGCGAATAAACTTCGGTCATTTTGGAAATCGAAAAACTACGTTTAAATAAATTTTCCCTTTTCTGCTTGCGAATTAAGCGAAAATGTGTGATTCAAGAAGTACTAATTGGTAGCTTGATAATAGCATAAGCTCTCATTGAATCTAGTGTAAGGAACGAAAAAATAAACATTTTTTTCTCGTCTAGCGGTACACGCATTCTTCTATATATCTACAAGGTAGCATTTATCCATTGGTTTCCTTTAAACATATTTAAATGCCTATGAAAAGTAAAAGTATTGGACATAAAGCTCTAACAATCCCCCATCACTCTCCCGCAATTCCTCGCAAGCGCTTTAGAAATGTTTGTAAATGTAAATGTAAATCCCTGGATTACTAACAAAAATGAATGGGTGGCGTTGGATGGTGGTCGGCTTTGTCTATGAACGTCTGTGTTAAATTTTTTAACATGATTTTCTTAAGTACCTCCACAGTATTTCAACGACTTTTGCAACATTGGAAACGGCAGGATCACAGTAGAAGCGCAAAGAGTGCGGTGTGAAAACAATACGAGCACAATAGGAGCTCAAACAGTCCGGTACGAAAACGGTACGAGCCTAGTACGTGCGCAAACAGTGTGGTATACAACTGTACGAAATTGTGTTTGCATAATTAGAAATACCGTTCAAAACGGTACAAAGAGACGATTTAACCAGGTTAAATAGAATCCATCTGCACGTTTTTCCTTCGTTTAGAACTTATATTCGTTTTAATAGAATTTATCATGATTGATTAACTTTGTTAAAGTGAAATTATAGTAAGAAACCGAATCTCAATAGCTGTTGGTGACACTATATTGAAATGATACGAAAGGTTACGAATGGTACTATATTAAGGTACGAATCCGTACGGAAATATAGGGAAAATTGATTGACGATTAGAAGCAATATGAAAACGGAGTCACACAAGATACGGATTGGAAACAGTTTGAAAACCTGTTGCAAAATTGTTAGAAGTACATTAACGCCCTACCTAACTAAATTGTATTCCAAAATAAATCAGTGGACATAAACCCTGCTAAATCGACCTCGCAATGCTGCTTTTACATATATTGCCATGTTCCTATGAATCACATTTTGCCTCTACTATTGGTTTTTCTTCAAATAAAAAATAGAGAGACTGTTTGATTGAATTTTGCTTGTTTGGTTGTTGGTTGGTTGCCGGTTAGTTGCTCATAAGCTTGTATCTTCCTTTTTGTTCCCTTTTTAATTCCAGATATAACACTGACACAAAAGTAAACATTTACATACCACCACACGCCAGCACACACCCATCCACCGCCGATTACGCACATTACACCTCCAACATACACTATAACACCCAATTCACAATCCTTTTAACCTTCCTATTAAACATTCTTCACATCGTACAGCTTATAGCCAATGTAGTACAATGTAATAACCATATTCATCTCAAGTTTTAAACTCTTTGTCTCATCTAATATGTATTATATATTTTAGTTTTGTAACGGTCCAGTATATCTTATTGCCGATGATACAGTTGGTACAAATAGTCTTCTACATACCAAAATCACACGAATCAATGAATAAAATACAAAGATGTATTCAAATATTACCTGCAGTTAGATATGACCACAGTGACAACAATTATCAAGACAATTTCACTACTTCTCAAATAAGCGCTCGACCAAGTGTGATTGAATTAGACGGAAATCATCTTAACATAAACTTATTCTCTAAGTTTGCAGCACTAAAAGTGAAATATATAAGCAAATACCACTCAAATTGAAAGTTGTACAATCGATTATGTTATATTACATAAAACGAATTCGAGAAACAAAGCTTCTAAAGTTGGTTGCAATCACACTTGATCATCATAGTGAAGTATACCACGAATCATTGGCATAAACCAAAAGATATTTAATATTTCAAAGAAACCTGTCTAACAATATGACTTAATATTGTACAAATGATGCCAATATATAACTATAAACAATAATACATATTTTTACAAAATGTGCTAATTTATATATTTCTATTTTTTCTTGCTCTATTAAAAAAAAACAAAGCATCTTAATATTGGATATATACAACAATTACGACTTTGAACAGTACCTTTATTATAATGGTTTTGTTGGAATACACCCGAAAATGTAGATTCATCAAGAACACATGACACCTAATAAACGGTCTTTGCGTAAACATTATATGTAGTTGCCTGAAGAGTTTGTATGACTTTTATGCCAGGAACAGTCCAGTATTCTAATATTGGTCCCAATCCATATTCGTATGTGCCTATCAATTCTGAAATAGAAATAACTATTACATAGCTTTATATCTGTGAGAAAAATTGATTGGGTTTTTTAAAAATTTGCCAAGACTTCGGTAATGACTGGATAGTCGACATGTAGTTGTCATGATCTGGATAGGGGAGTGTTTATTAAATAAAAACGTACATGTCAGTACAATACAATCGAGCTTCCTTAACAAATTCGACGATCAATAAAAACCTAAGTACCATATCAACATATTAAAGTAGTTACCAAAATAGTTAATCATATTTGGTACGAATCACTGCATGGGAAATAATCTCAACTGGCTCACAATATTTGAACAGATGTTTGATTTGCATTTAGAGTGGCTATACAAACATAAACCATATTGTCTTTATCCACTTAAATACGTTGCCTGCCTAGAAACAGGAATATCGAGACTATAATCTAGACACCAAATTCGCCTAATACGTGTTATAAATGGTTACCAAACGCCCAGTTAGTGCCACTGTTAGATGATTTGAATGAATTTATTTCCTAATTAGAAAAAAAATTTTACCTTTTGTTGTGTAATACTTACAATCTAAAACAACAACAATATTACAAAGTTATATTTTTGTCTAATTACGTGCACATGGTTGTTTTTCTCTTGTGCAGTTTATAGGTGCTCTTTTGGCATAAATATGGTACATTCTCATAAGATTTATTTTTTCTCTTCGAAAAAACATGATAGATGCAGACTATTTTATGCAAAGGGAAGATTTTTAAAGTCAGTCATACATCTCATATCTGTTTTATAAAAGAGTCCACAATGTTATCAGTACACTTCCTTATTCCGCATTACGTGGATTGATTTAACTCGGCAGTAAGATATATATGACATATTAACACTTATTAAGGTATTTTACTGTTTCAACATAGGGTGCCATCCTCAAAAGAATGACTTCCTTTGTACCAATGCCACAACATTTTAAAGTTTCACTAAAATGTCTGTAAAAGGTTACTCTCAGTCTTGGGTCTTTTCTGTGTCGGCCGAGTTGTCGCAGAATATTTTTTAAATACCTATTTCATAGGAACCAAATTAAATCCAAAGCTAGAAAGGTAAACTTCATCACTAGATATCCAGTTTGTATCTTTAATCTCAAATTATGGCAAAAAGGTTACCAAAATCGGAAATTTTGTACTAAAACTTCAATATGTCAAAAGCTCGAAGTCGTAGACGAAATTAAACACTATATGCGTCAATTAATACAAATGTAAGGGATATCTGCATACTCATTTTACATTCCTTCATCAAATCCTCTAAAAATGTAGTCAATGTGATGAGTTAACAAGGTCAAAAGGTTATGGTAAATAATACTGAGAATGGTCATGCTTGGTTTATAAAGCCTCGATCAGACGTTGCTATTTTGTAATGATAAATCGAGAATACTGTAAGTTATTTAATATATTTATACACAGAGCCACTAAGTTCTGATACATTTATCCCATTAGATAGTAAACGTCTATTCCTTCAATTTTATAATGATTTTTGTTGCTTCTCTTATTAGTATCATGTGATATTTTACGAACCCCATGTATCATGTTCATTTCCTTCTTACCTAATTAACACATTGTTAATACCACTAGCCCCCATGATCCACTAAGGACAGTACACTCTTGTAAAAGAAATTATTTCTGATCTTTCCCTCCAAAATTGGAATTCCTTGGATGTAATGTCTATAGCATATACTAATCTCGATGAATCTGATGATAATGAAGGGCATGAAAATTACTGATGCAAATGAGAGACCAAGAAACTGTAGTAGAGGTTACAGTTTACATCTCCCTTTGTCCCCACCCCGCCCCAACATTACTAGAATATTAGAAGAATGAAGCTTCCGGTTCGGTTTTGAATGTCTTATTTACTCACTATTTAACACCATTCTTTAGAAAACAAAATGTGTTGGCAACTGTAATGATATCCATGATAGGTTGTTTGACTGAAGTATTGGTGAAATATTGATTGAGCGTAAACTATATCCTACAAAGTAGTATTAACATTAATACGGCGGTGAGGAGCTTTATTATTTATGACGATGGATACTCCTTCAGCATTCTTCAATGTATTTCTTGAAGTGTACTTGCAGGTTATGAAAAAATTTTACAATGACTATTTATTTCTTTTATTTCAAGTCACCCGAAGGCAGATAGTTATATGGCTGTGTTCCTTTTTTATGGAGGAGACTGATCTCGTCAGTATTTGAATCTAAACATTCGATTGCATGAGAATAATAGCAACCAACAAATGGTACGGGTTTGTGTTTTGAAATAAGAAAAGTACTTCGTGTTGCTTAAATCGGAACTTGTTATTAACTGTATACATTAGACTACATTTTGACTAAATGTTGTACACAATATTGAGCGTAAACATCATCTTTTAGATTTTATACCACATAATGACATATCATTCTCTTGTTCTCCACATACTTGTAAATGACTGTCGATAAGCAAAAGAGATAATTCTACAACTTGTAAATGTCGATAAGCACATTCAACTGCAGCACTGCCTGGATGGCCGTTGACATACTAACATTCTCCGATAGTAATCATTAGCTACTGAGCTCGAATCCACGTCAACACTTAAACAATGGCAACGGTTTTGACTTGCTCAGCAACCACTGTATATAACCCCTTAGGAACTAGTTTGGACTCGCAGCTGAACAAAAATAAATTTTGTAGTATATATATACATTTGTACGGTCACAAACCGTACTCTCCATAAACCCTAAGATATGTGCACCCTCAAAAATAACTTTTAAGAAAACAAAATCGTATGCAACTGCACCCGGGAATAAATTGTTACACAACTTAGGAGCCACCACAGCTCTATGGTATTACAATCACCATGAACTTTATAGTTTCGTAGCCATCAAAATGCTATGGTATTGCAAAAACCAAGAAATCTATACACAGCTTAGCAGCTACTAAAACTGCATGGTATTGCAACCACCAAAAAGTGTATACAAAACTTAGCAGCCATCAGAACTCTATGGCAAGAAATGTATGCACTGCTTCGCAACCATCAGAACTCAATGATATTTCCCCCACTATTTTTGCACAATTTTCCTACAAACAAACCTTATGCTGTTACGCAAATTTTTGAAAAACAACACCTGAACAACAAAAATACTTTTAACGAAGACGCTATTATATCGCACCTACAATAAATCTTTACGAATGTCACACTATGCAATTGCACACTCACAGTTTGCCTGCTAGCAATCCCATACTATCCCACTGTTCAAAACAGTATCGGCCCTAAGAGATAAGATCATTAAAAAAACACTGTTGAAATATTCATACAAACTAATTCAAACAAAACTATGAGAAGTGAATCACTTAAGTGAGGCATAAAAACTGCGACAAGCAAACAATAGTGATAAAATACCATTTATTTGTACTCCATGGAAACTAAAACGAAAAAGTCATATGTGTTACTTCCGCCCATTGTCGAATCCCAGCCATTATTAAATACCATCTACTCTCACTGTTTGTTTATGGTATGATCCAATACCATGAACGGAAGTAAATATTATGAAACAAGCAAGCAATCGAGAGCGACAAATAGATAAATAAACTATTTTTTGCGTAACTTCAATCTCATGTTATACTCTACAGTTTAGACCGCTTGCAATTTGAAGAATATAGTGTAAACAGTAAAGTAACAGGTTTCTAAATGAATCCTTGTATCATCGAGGACAAAATGCATTTATATTTTCTTTTCAATATCTTTTAAGTCGGAAAACGTCTATTTGCATATATTTTGTTTCCTTTATTCTGTGCCCATGCACTTTACACTTCAGATGTTATAGATTAGACGGCTTTATTACCACCTATATAAGGTGTTCCCAAATTTTATATTCATTTTAGAACAGACACGTTTTCAAATTTCTCTCCTACATATAATGATACATGCAGTGTATTGTGCGCAATTACTATTTTCAGACGGAAAATTCTTTTTTATTGCACGTTACTTGCGCAGGTCCATACAGTGAAAATTGGTGAGGTGAGATAGCATCACTGAGATATGGTTACCGACAGCATGCGGAGCGTAACAAGATTTTAATAATTGTGAGTTTACCTATCAGAGTTTTTAACTTTTGTTTATATGCCGGTATTATAATACGAATGGTACGGCCTTCCCTAGCTTGCAGTCTTGTTATGTGACAGTTGTTTGTGACCATATTTATAGAGACATTTAAGTCCCGTTTGCAATAGTATATTTTATCTATAGTTTGGGATTATAATATACAGTATTGTCCATAGGGTGCATGAGACGTATGGATGACGAATAGTAAGGTCAATCAACGACTATTCAATTGAAATTCATGTAGAAGTCTATTTTAATAAGGTAATGCTTGAAATCTACTTGGTATTGTTTGGAGTTTTTTTATGAGATGTGTTCTATGGCAACTCATTGTTTGTGTAGTTTACTTCTGATCGTATCCAGCAAATCTAAGGTAGGAGACAGAAAGACAAAAAAGACGAAAAAATAATCACATATTGATATATTCATTTGAGAGACGATAAATTTCCTAAGTGATGAAAGAAAATTTTTACTGATTTGATATCGATCCTGTTACAAGTATCACCACCGCGGATATATCATTTTTTCTCGCACTGATATATATCTACACCATTTTATAAAATATGCAATAAATTATGACGGTTTGAGAGAACTTCATGAATCTCTACCGCTAATTGTAAAGAAGAATCCATTAGCATGTGTAGTTCACACACACGTACACGCCTCACACACAGATCATGCATTTGTGCTTCCAATAAAATTAAGT
Organism: Sinohyriopsis cumingii; assembly: GCA_028554795.2. Classification (NCBI taxonomy): domain Eukaryota; kingdom Metazoa; phylum Mollusca; class Bivalvia; order Unionida; family Unionidae; genus Sinohyriopsis; species Sinohyriopsis cumingii. Next base: position 90,348,321 of record CM068833.1, read on the forward strand.
TTGCTTACTTCAGCATCATTGGAAGCTTGTCACTTTGAGATGTGATTTAGATACGAAGGTAGGTGTTTAACAAAATATGGAAAATATATTTTTCGTTCCCAGAAATTCGGTCTGCGATCAGCTCTGTTATACTAAGAGCTCGTAGAATATATCAAACAAAGCGGCACAGTGACTTCAATCGATTAATCAAACAGTCTTAATCATTTGACTTGACCTGCCACGTAACACTTTTTACCTGCATGCAATTTGCCACATGTTTGACAAAAATGTGTTTATCGCTATTTTCTTCAATCGTATTACCGAAGATTGACTTACTTTAAGCCATGAATAATTTTTAAACATATATCAATACCTGCTAACACATAATCATGCACACACACACACACACACACACACACACACACACACAAAGACGCACTTTTATTTCTTATATAAAGAGGAAATCTGGAATGAAAAATACGTTATTCAAAAGTCAGAAGAAGCACTAAAAGGTAGGGTGTAAAAGTCGTCAAAAGAGTAGTACAAACGTAGGGTGTAAAAGTCAACTCAAAAGAGTAGCAAAAACGTAGGGTGTAAAAGTCAAGTCAAACGAGTAGCAAAAACGTAGGGTGTAAAAGTCAACTCAAAAGAGTAGTAAAAACGTAGGGTGTAAAAGTCAAGTCAAAAGAGTAGCAAAAACGTAGGCAGTAAAAGTCAAGTCAAAAGAGTAGTAAAAAGCAGAAAATTCCAAGACAACTTAATATTTAAATTGTACGGTTTTATCCAAGCTATAAATAACTGATGAATACATTAAATATTATCATTTGAGGACTTCAGGTTCTTAGACTTTTCCATTCCTACCTACTTATAGTTTGTGTATTAAAACCTCATAAAGAGTTGCAAAACTACAACAACTCATTTATTTGTAAGGCAATATATGCTGGATTCCACAGACCATTCATATACAGATCAAAACAAAAATGTATCCACAGGTACATGTTATTATCTTCACTGTACATAGCTTGAAGTGCAAAGGGTTAGGGTTAGCTGTTAACTAATTAGGGTCATATGATCCATGATATTGATTCAGAAAATTAAATAATTCAAACACAAGTTTAATATTAATGTAAGCATTATAACACAATGACCACATTTGATTTGTTAAGACTGAACTATTTTTACATCCAATTTGTCCATTGAAAACAAATGATCACACTCTGTCATGTATATCTATATTTTTGTAACTCTTGGTGCATGATTTTATTTATTTTCAGTATTAAAAAAATTCATGTTTGCCAGTTGTAGAGATTACCAATAGTTAGAGCGTAAAATAACGTATGATCTATAAATAGATGCTTACGTATGTGTTGACAATTACTAATAATAATCTTAATAAAAAGACTAAATGACGACTTTGGGTTAATTTCTCATTGGCGGATGGGGTTTGGACTGTACTTCAAGAATTCAATAACTTTTCAGTGTTTGGGTTAGATCACATTCATTGATAGACAATTTTAAGATAAATGTCTTAGTAAGATCTATCACATTTGGTATTTGTGAAATATAATATTATTGGAAGGTGTATATAAGGAGGGAACTAAGCAATCAGATTCATTCCTAATTTTGGAGCCATTCTCATTTATAATGTTCCTGTTGTAAGTCTGTAGTCGTGTTTCATGTTGCACTCTTATAATTCCGAGAGTAAAAACCTTGTTTAAATTGTTCAGTGGAAATAGAAAGTGCTCATTATTTGGACTATCACATTATTCTGGAACTATTGTGAATAATTTAAAAGAGTTCTGGACGACGCCATCATGAAAAATGCACGATTCTTGATGGACCATTACCTGTTTTGAAATTTATATGGAACTTTTCATTCTTTAGAACTTGCTTAGAACTTTATCGTGATTATTTTGAATTCCCTTCATAATTATGTTTTTTTCTTTCTCATATTTTCATTTATATCTTTGATAATTAAACTATTTGTTAAGTTTTACAGAACGTGTTGGTTTTGCTTCTTTCTTTTACTTAGTTTGTGACCACAGAGTTGTAAAAACGTAGATATTAATATCTACTACTTTATCACATTCTCTAATATGGTCTTAATGAAATAAGTATGCTGGCAATAAATGAAGTGGCTAAAAAGTGCAGGTATATTACATATTAACACAGACAGAAAATCATTAACTTGACAAATATCGCAGCCTGCACAAAGCACAATAGCAGCATTTTCTCTGTTAGCACCTGAGTTTATAGGGAATTTCACATTGCTAACAAACAACGGTATAAAGCATTGTATTTAAATGCCATAAGTTAGGAGACTGAAGTTTTCTTTCTATCATGTCAATGATTTAAGTCTGCCACAAAAAAGCATATCAGATATATATTCCTCATTCACAAAAGTAGTTTCAATATAGTTTAAGTTTATCGTCATAAATACCAACTATTTATATTGATACTAATACTACATAATAATAATAGTATTATTATTATTATTATTATTAACCTGCCACGTACATTGGTGGTTATTTGTAAACTGTATGTTCTATTTCACTAGTTACATATATCTCACATTATTCTTTCTATGCATTGCTTTTGACAGTACTTAAAAAATAGTATTGCCTATATCATGCCAAGTAAATAGGAGTTTAATGTCTTTCTCAAGGAATCTCCCATCCACTCCTGTCTGCCCTGGCCAGGTAAAACTCAGACAAAATTGAATGAATCATGAACAAAAGCTAAGCACACGGATAAATACATATAACAGCGAAACAATGAACTATTTTCTCAAACGTTTATAGTATATGAAATCTTTCATGAGTTATCATTGACCGTCACATAGTAAAATGAAACAACAAAAATCAGTCAGTAATATTTATCGACGTACATGCATTTTGGGATAAAGGTAGAGAAAATGTCATTATGTCCTTCAGCTGGCTGTCCTTCCCTGTAGCTGTCTGTTAGCTACATATATCATCCTACATCGCTGAAGATCAGATCTTGGAACTTTGGAATCTGACGGGCCGTTACTCTGTAGATGTGCACCTTGATTTTATAATTTTGTTATGACTCCTGGCACTGTGAACATTGTGATTTTTTTTACGCATTACATGACGGAAACTTAACGAAAGTATATAGCATATCTAATGCGTTTTTAGGTTACACCTTCGGGTCTTGCATCACCGGTAGGTGATGCTGCCACCTGATTATAAATTGGAATACTACTGACATCCAGATCATATTACTATATGCCGATTTGAAGGACATAGGGAGACAAAATCAAATACAGACCATGTCACATGCTACATGGATAGAGGGCTTGCACTTTGTTCATAACGGTTTCAAGAATATAAGGAAACGAAATTATACATATGCCCAGTAAAACCCCACGCGAAAGATCTCCACCTTACAGCCACGTATGTATGTAATGTGTCTGTGGGGATAATGTACTGGTGCATCTAATGTAGACCCTAGGACATGTCCCTGGAGCAGGGCATTATCTCTTGGTTCATAACTTGGAAACTGCCCCCCATCCTTTAATTCCCACCTTAACATCATAATAACCTAACTGACAATGAAAAGAATCCTACAGATTTACAGTGTTCCAACATTGGCAACTAGACCAGACTATAAGCAAAGCTGGTGGCATAGCTTGGAATCGTTGGGATATGCAACGGAGTTACTAAAGTACAGAGATATTACAATACACAGAAAATACCAGATAGCAGGCCAGTGTTATCTATTAGTTCCAAACTCTTGCAGTACAGCAGCTAAATAACGAATGTTCTCTCTCAGATCATAGTTTAAGACTGCATCTTAAGCATATTGTGTGCATCAATAGCATCGTCATATCAGCAAGATACAAACCATCTGTTAAGTTTACGCACTTTTGCTCTGAATATTGTATCTTGTGCCACGTTCACGATCATCTCAGACCTTTTACATTTTAACATCTTCTCTTTATACGACTTTTATAATCATAGACTTAAATTCAAGTTCACATACCGATTTAAGTATTTTTCATGCCACGTTTTGAATAACACATTTCCTTGTTTAGAAGCGTAATATGCTCCCAGTCATGATGACCTGACATAGTATTGTGCATCTCTTTCATGGCTCTGTCTTGAAGGTCGAGATGCTCAATATATATGTCAAGACTTATAGCCCTGACGTTGATTGGGATTTTGGGTGAAAAGTGTATTTACTGATTTATCCTAATAAACGTATTTCAAGCCATTTCTATTTATTCTCAATGCCAAATAAAAGGCATGAAACTTTACTTCAAGGGAAAAATGTAGATTTAAGACTGGTATCATATTACACTATGGTAAGATATTTAATGAGCATGTGTCCGTGCGTCTTAAAGTCTGACGTATAATCTTATGTTTTGTGTGTCTGTGTGTAAACGATTGCTTGTAGAGGCCTTAAATTTGTAACTATGGAGAGATGTCCATGAGGCATTGCCTATATATATATATATATATATATATATATATATATATATATATATATATATATATATATATATATATATATATATATATATATATATATATATATATATATATATATAGATATATATACAACGTCCCCTGCTTTATTGCTTAGGCCCCAGCAGAGTGCAGATAAGATTGTGTGTCTTGTAAACTGTTCCGATCATTTTTCTTAAAACAATGAAAAAATTTTCATAAAATATTTCGAATGTATGTATCAGAATTATCGCCAGGCTTCCATCCCAGATCCTCTCAAAGTGAAGATCATGGTAAGAAAAAATGCAATAATGTGACTTGTACCCTTCCCCGGGATATATCTCTTAGGCTAATTAATATATTTTATTGAACCTTTGCTCAAATATATAATATAACCAAAAAGAAAGTGACGTCAAGAAACACGTGACATTTATCATGTTCTGGATATATCTATAGAACCGTTGAACATATTTGAATGATACATACATACATACGTACGTACGTACATGCATACATACATACATACATACATAGTGTAATACACCTGGGGTATGTGCTATTTGTAAATATGTCTCTGTTTGGCATCTTTGTTAGATTTTTGTGATCATTTGTTTGATTAAGGGGACTTGGTGATGGGAAGATATTCATCACCCCGTGTAATAGCTACTTTCTAGGAGCAGACATCGTAATATACAATATTCACAATACGTTTTGACAGCATGGATTATTTTTGTAAAATGTAACCTTCCTAATGTCATAAGATATGAATTCTCTGGATATTTTAGGTGTACGTGTTTAGTAACTTGAGATATAAATAATTTTCTAGTATTGGGTGCTTGGATCGTGTTTTCGTACTGCATGACAGGAATTACTAATATTTGGTTCCGATAGGCTTACTAATACGTCATACAAATGTGAAACAAGAGAAAACCATGTACGTATGTGGAATTATAATTTCGTGATGTGTGGTTATTAAGTGAACAGAAAAAAACTTGCAGCAGTAAGAACCTTTCAATTGACAAGGAATGTAAACTTGAGTTCCTTGGAATAGGAAAAACGTGGACTATCAAACCTGACTCACGCGGTGTTTGATTCCCTCTGTGTCAGACTCCGGCGTTTAACGCGAAAGATCTGCGATTTTGGAGAGTTTTGTGATAAAATGAAACCTAAAGTCAGGCTTTTCAACGTGATGTAAAATGCGTCCTCCAAAAAGTTAAAAGCTTCTTCTAAAATTTGCTTTGGGTCTCTCAACATCCATTGCATGATGGAAGATCTATTTTTTTATTATTTTAATTTCCATTTTAATTTCCATTGAAATGTGAGTAGACATAGTTCTTTAAGAGCCAGTGCCATAATGTAATTTGGGGGTGCAATATAATATGTTTTCAATACCTGAGGACAATTTTGCTTCCTAAAAGTAGATCAGTGAGAAACATTGCTTCTCCTAGACCAAGCACAGGGCCAGTTGGATTGCATTTTCAGTCATACAAGACGTGATTGAAATCGTAAAATGACCAATTTATTTTGTAATGAGTACTTTCCCACTGGGGGTCATGAATAGGCTGTGTAGTGTGTTTGTGTGATAATAAAAGAACCTTCTAAGATCCCCACCACCTTTCTCCACGCACGAACAAACACACTCACACTTCATCTAACTACATGTAGTTCCTACTAAGCTTGACGGTGGGCAACGGTTGTATACCCATGACCGCTGAGTGGCAGGCTGTGACGACTGATTGAATTTGGACAGTGCAGCACGAATAACTCAGAAAGCTGTGCTCTGTGGTGATACGTATTGTGATCATTTTATTTGAGTATAGTATTTGTATGTGAATGCAGTTGCCTCTTTTGCTTTTGTTATTTTATTTGTTAAATTGGTTGGGATTGATCATGTGAGTATTAATTTCTAGAAGGAATGGTTAGAAGTTGTTTGTTTTGCAGCTTTGAGCAAGAGTTACGTAAATTCGAATTGGTGTGTGTGTGTGTGTGTGTGTGTGTGTGCTCTTTTAGAGAAGTAGTTGTAAATAACGCCCTAAATTTTTTAATGGAACTATTTGTATATAGTGCTTTTGGAGTAAGATTCTGTGTTTGGAGTAAACTGTACGAGTGAAATGCTGTATTTTAATTTGTAGTTGTTTAGAAGCTTGTGAACGGTTTTTGTCACTGTAGTAATTGTATATTAGTGATGATGTACATGTGAGGATGCAATGGTCTGGTGGCAAAGATATAATTTGCAATGTTCAGTATGATCGCTGGGGTTCTGAGCAACGTTTGTGTTTGGTAGAGATGTGTTATCTTGTAGGAAGCTCAGTACCAGTACCTGATTTTTCGTCATGATGAGCAGGATGATTCTATGTTTTGGACCTGTTACAGACCTGTTTGTTCAGATGCATTTACTTCAGGGCACTTCGAAAACTGTTCAGTACCAGTATAGGATGGGTAATAGTCTACTAGGTTTTCATCTACTGAAGGGTCAGCTTGTAAAGATCAGTGTTTATTGGGGAATCTCTGAACAACTGCTCATAGTACACGATATTACAGATATATGGACCATCGCAATGTTAAATTCGAACTGGTTTACTTGTGCTATGGGAGAGGTTATACTGTATACACTTTATTTGTCATACTCTATTTGATATTGTTTTGACGGTGCTCTAAGGAGCAATGCGTTTTGGTTTGGGCCGAAGAATGGCCGAATGTTTCAGCTTAAGTAGCCGCGAACGTGCGAGGCTTTCTTTTTGACACAGCTTCAGGAGTGACATAATGACTTTTGGTCATGTTGATACTGATGGAAGATTCATGAGGAAGCTTCTTAGCATTCATATTAGCAGCGTGTGTTTATAAATGTGAGTAGCAACGTACTGCATCAGGTTTCTTTGTTGACAAGTTTGGGCCACTTGTAGCTGGTAGAGAGAATGTGGCAATGCTTGTCGACAGTAGAAAGTTGCCATTGTGCATTTGTTTATGTGGATAACCATTAACCGATAAGAATCGACATCGCCCTACCTTACATATCTTCTTCGTAGTAGGAGGCGCATGCGTGTTTGACCAGTTGCTAGTAGCCTGCAGATTGTACGGGAGATATTCGATATAAATGCTTTGTAACAGTAGAGAGAATTTGTTATTTCTTCAGATTACAATGGCAGACTAGCCATTCAGCTAGTAAGAGGCCGGAGTTACTCTGCATGGTTATCGTATTTTCGCTTTAATATGAGATCTCATGAGAAGATTCTGATTTGTTTGAATGAACGTGTTGTTGTTGTTGAGTTTAATTATAGTGGCGTGTGCACAATCGTGCATGTGCCACTTTTTTCTGACTGCACCGCAGCCTGCTAGTTGTTCCTGGGGAAGGGACTGGTGCCACCTCTTATATCCTGCTGTTAACATACGAGATTTGACTGCCTCAATAGATCAGTAACAGTAATGTAATGTTTCGTTGAACATGATGTATTTTCTTTTAAGGCTATGAATGATTACGCTTCATCTTCAGTTCGATGGAGAGTGGCGGATCGAGTAATTTTTGTAGGGTGGATAATGTAATGTGTATGTGCTGTTAGTATTTACGTTTCCATTTCTAGATTTTTTGTTTGTTTGTTTGTTTTGTTTGGGGACTTTTTTGCTTGTTTTTTACTATTTTTCTTTGATTATTGTGGGGAATCTGTGTTTGGAAGGTATTTATCAGGAGCGGACGTCATGACAGCAGGGGTTAATGTCGTAAACTAGACCTTCCCTCATTTCTTCACATTGGGGATTCTCTGGATATTTTAAGTGTATGTGCTTAGTAATTTGACATAGAAATAATTGCTTGTAGTGGGTGTTTGGGTCGTGTGTAATATTGCATGTCAAGATGTACCAATATTCGGCTTCGAAAAGCACGCTAATAAGTCATACAAATGTGAAACAAGAGACAACAAAGCAAGCGTGGAATTAACATTTCGTGATGTGCTGTCTTCAGGTTATTAGAAAACATTACAGAAGTAGTTGCCCATTTAATAGCCTTTCGGTTGACAACGATTGTTGTCATGAGGTCCAAGAAATATATAGTTATTAATTTAATGCACGCTAGATGGTCAACAATCTTACAAAGTGTGAAGATGTCTTCGTCCCGATGGACAGACAGAATGGGCGAGAGAAGGAGAGAGCAGAAATAGAAAAACAGAAATTGTCCTAAATACTGAAGTGCAGATTTGGATATCATATATAAGGGCCGATATATTTGCTAAATTGGACAAGAAAATAGTTCCAAAACTGAAATTGCAACTGTAAAAATAAACGTGGTATCTCGACTGTTGCGATGTATTTTCTGCTACTGATATATTTAAACATCTCATTATGAAATATACCATAAATACAATTGCCCATCCTACTTGCTTTACTGTAAAGATTCCCATATTATATACCGTTTTGCTGTACATATTCTTATACTATGTTAAAGATACAGATTAACAGAGAATGCATTCATGTAGCTACTTCTGATATCGCAGTGAGGATGCTTATGTAGATGTTGTTTATAATAATTTTCACAGGCTGGATACGACATGGAAGAAACATTATTGTCATCAGGTATGTGAACATTGACTATTTTCCTGTATTACTAAAATATATGTTCCCTCAAAATATATTAGCTATATAGACAAATTAGATAGACAGATTGATAGATAAAGCAATATAGAGGGATGCACACAGTAGAGCATTATGTACATGTTTCTGTGTGTGTGTGTGTGTGCGCGCGCGCGCGTGTATGTTATTTTCATGCAACACAAATATTATGAGTGCTTTTCTTCTATCTCTCATGTTAATACGATAAAAACAATTAGCGAGATATTTTCCCTTAAGTTCTACCATATCTATTTTATAGAATAATGTAGTTGTATGTGCACGCATGTGTGTGCTGTTTGTTTTTTACTATAGGGCCCAGACATTTTGCGGATATTTCAATTGTACACCATGTTTAGGTGATAAGTACCCATATGTATTCCAACTTATTTAATATATCCTATATAATACTTATGTGATTGTTCATTTCCGGGATATTCTGTTTATCTTCAAAAGATAGTTAACAACCAATATAAATTTCTGTGGCAAGAATAGCTTCCCCGCCCAATCTGTTTCTTTTTCTTTGTTATACGCACAGCAATTTTGACATTTGAAGGAGCATTGTAATCGGCATTTCTCTCCCTGATACTTTCTTTCTATGCATGTATATATGTATAAAAGTTTGCATACAATTCATTTATATGTTTGCATGAACAACGTTTTAACACAATGAAAATTCCAACCCCATCGTTATTTCTCTGCAAAGAAATAGTCTAAAACGAATTTTTCTAACTGTTTACCCTCAGGATATATCGGCAGATCTCGCTGCAGGATGTTGATAGTATTTGCCATTCTGCTCGTCCTCTCTCAAAGTAATGCTCAAGCAGCCACAACAGAGACTATTACTTCAGTAACAAACAGGAAAGATGCAACGGCAAATTCGTTGATAATCACTAAGACAGCATCAGCGAGGACATCTGAAGCTGCAAGCTCTATGCAAGGAACATATCCGACACCCATAGCGATAATGTCGACCACAGACACACTCACACCAACAACGAGTACTACATCGACAGCCAGTTTCAACCAAACAGCCATAAGTAAGCCAGATATAAACATGGCATCTACAACAAGGACTTTATATACCGGCAGTGGATCATCAACACTGATTACGACTCCAATAACTCTCCCGACATCTGCAAGTATTACGTCACTGAGAACCAGAATTGAACAAACAGTGAATACGACCCCAATGACAGGACCATATAGAGTTTTAACTTCATTCGTAACCAATATCACAGCAACAGCGAATCTTCCTTCAATAACACCTCCAGTCCCTACTGCAAACACTTTTGCCACAACCATGTTCACATTACCAGCGAGTACAACTTCAGTAACAACACCGATATCCCCATCGACAGCCAGTAGCATTCTGTCAGCGGGTACAACTCAACTAACACATCTGATGTCTGTAATGATTCCTTCATCTACAGTCAGTGTGTTACCAACACCAAGTACTGCTCCAGTTACAAAATCAATATCTGCAATGAGTCTTTCAACACCAGAAAGTATTATAATAACGGTAAACACCGCTATAACAACAACTCCAATAGCTACAGTGACTGCACCTTCGACAGCCAGACTCATATCAACAGCGAGCACCATTCGAATAACAAGTCAAACTTCTACACCGATTACCTTTTCGGCATCCAGCGTAGAACCAACAAAGAGTATTCCTCTAGTTACAATCATGACAACAACAACAACTATATCACCAAAAGTAACTATAACACCAACAGCGATAATAACAACTCCGACATCTATAAGAAATAATTCGACGACATCAACTTTCCCATTGACATCGAGCACTTCTCCAATGACAAGCATGGGAATGGCTACTGTTACATCCTCGAATGCCAGTATCATACAAACTGCAAGCTCAAATCCAGTTACAAGTCTGACAGATTCCTTGAGTAACTCGTCAACAAACAGTGTCAGGTCAGAAGCGAATACAATACAGGGAACAAGCACGAAATCTACAATTACTTCAATGGCAGCCGGTATCTTGTCAACAGCAAGTGCAACTTCTCCTATAACCCCGACGTCTACAAGCGTGACACACATAACGAGTATTTCATCGACAGTTAATAGTGTACCAATAGCAAGTACTACCTCAATAACAATCCTCACATCTGCAACGAGTCCATCATCGACAAGACCGATATCCCTTTCGACAGCCAGTAGCATTTTGCCAGTGGGTTCAACTCAACTAACACACCCGATGTCTACAATGATTACCTCATCTACAGTCAGTGTGTTGCCGATGGCAAGCACTGCAACAACCACTATTTCACCAACAGTAAGCATAACAGCAACGGCGACCATAACGACCCTGACATCTATAAGAAATACTTTGACGACATCAACTTTCACATCAACATCGAGCACTCCTCAAATCACAGTCATAGGAATTGTTACGGATAATACCTCGACAGCTAGTATCATACAAATTGCAACTTCTAATCCAGCAACAAGTCTGACAGATTCCTCGAGTACGTCGTCAGGAACCAGTGTCAGGTCAACAACTAACAATATTCACGGAACAAACCCAATGTCTACAACAATTACTTCAGTGAGAGCTGGTATCTTGTCAACAGCAAGTACAACTCTTCATATAAGCCCGACGTCAACAAGGGTGGCACACATATCGAGTATTTCATCAACAGTCAGTAATGTACCAATAGCAAGTACTACACCAATAACAATCCTCACATCTTCAACGAGTCCATCATCGACAGATAGTATCATCACAACAGCGAGTACAACACAAGTAACAAACCCAATATCTACAAAGATTAATTCATCAGCATCCAGAATCATACCGACAGCCAGTACTGATACAACGACAACCCTGAGGTCTACAAAGAGTTTTTCATCATTACTCAGTTTAACACAAACCGCGAATATTATTTCAACAACAGCGCCGACATCAACAACAATTACCTCCTCGACAGCCATTGGTACATCAACAAAGAACACTACTCCAGTAACAAGCACGATAGATTCAACAGCGAGTAATAATCCAGCAACAAGATGGACAGATACCTTGAGCACGTATTCCACGAAAGATGTCATATCATCAGCGAGTAATTTTCAGGTTCCTAGCTTGAAATCTCCAATGATTACTTTATCGACATCAAATATTGCCCTAACAAAGCGTACTTCACTCGAAACAGGCCCGATGCCTACAGCGAGTACAGCGTCAGTAACGAGGCCCATATCCCCATCGACAGCCAGTAGCATTTTGTCAGCGGGTACAACTCAAGTAACACACCCGATGTCTACAATTATTTTGTCATCTACAGTCAGTGTGTTACTAATGGCAAGTACTTCAACAACCACTATTTCACCAATAATAACCATAAAACCAACAGCAATAATAACTACTCCGACATATATAAGAAATACTTCGACGACATCAACTTTCACATCGACATCGAGCACTACTCCATTCCAAGTCATAGGAATGGCTACGGATGCTTCCCCGACAGCCAGAATCATTCAAGCCACGAGTTCTAATCCAGCAAAAAGTCTGACCGATTCCTCGACTACCTTGTCAACAACCAGTATCAGGTCGACAGCTAACAATATTCATGGAACAAACCCAATGTCTACAACAATTACTTCAGTGACAGCCGGTATCTTGTCAACAGCAAGTACAACTCCTCCTATAAGCCCGACGTCTACAAGCGTGGCACACATATCGAGTATTTCCACGACAGTCAATAGTGTGCCAATAGCAATTACTACACCAGTAACAATCCTCACAACTTCAACGACTCCATCATCGACAGATAGTATCATGACAATATCAAGTACGACACAAGTAACAAACTCAGTATCTACAAAGATTACTTCATCAGCATCCACAATCATACCAACAGCGAGTGCTGATAAAAAGACAACCCTGGCATCTGCAACGAGTTTATCATCGTTACAAAGTTTAATACCGACCGCGAGTATTACTTCAAGAACATCGCCAATATCAACAACAAGTACTTCCTGGACAACCACTGGCACATCACAAAAGAACTCTACTCTAGTAACAAGCTTGATAGATGCAACAGAGAGCAATAATTCAGCAAAAGGCTGGACAGATACCATGGGCAATTACTCCACAACCTATGTCATATCATCAGCAAGTAATCATAAAGTAAGCAGCTTGACATCTCCTATGATCACTTTGAAGACATCAAATAGAGCACAAAAAACAAGTACTTCACTAGAAACAGGCACGATGTCTACAGCGAGTATTTCATCGATACGCAATATCACACCAACATCGAATATTCATTCAATAACACTCCCATTCTCAATATTAAATACATTTGCAACAGACATATTCCAATTAACAGCGAGTACAACTTCAGGAACAAGACCGATATCCCTTTCGACAGCCAGTAGCATTTTGCCAGTGGGTTCAACTCAACTAACACACCCGATGTCTACAATGATTACCTCATCTACAGTCAGTGTGTTGCCGATGGCAAGCACTGCAACAACCACTATTTCACCAACAGTAAGCATAACAGCAACGGCGACCATAACGACCCTGACATCTATAAGAAATACTTTGACGACATCAACTTTCACATCAACATCGAGCACTCCTCAAATCACAGTCATAGGAATTGTTACGGATAATACCTCGACAGCTAGTATCATACAAACTGCAACTTCTAATCCAGCAACAAGTCTGACAGATTCCTCGAGTACGTCGTCAGCAACCAGTGTCAGGTCAACAACTAACAATATTCACGGAACAAACCCAATGTCTACAACAATTACTTCAATGGCAGGCGATATCTTGTCAACAGCAAGTACAACTCGTCCTATAAGCCCGACGTCGACAAGTGTGGCACACATATCGAGTATTTCATCGACAGTCAGTAATGTACCAATAGCAAGTACTACACCAATAACAATCCTCACATCTTCAACGAGTCCACCATCGACAGATAGTATCATCACAACAGCAAATACGACACATGTAACAAACCCAATATCTTCAAAGATTACTTCATCAGCATCCACAATCATACCAACAGCGAGTACTGATAAAATAACAATCCTGACATCTACAACGAGTTTATCATCGTTAATCAGTGTAATACTTACCCCCAGTATTACTTCAACTGCAGCGCCGACATCAACAAGTACTTCCTGGACAGGCACTCGCACATCACAAAAGAATTCTACTCTAGTAACAAGTGCGATAGATACAACACCAAGTAATAATTCAGCAAAAAGCTGGACAGAAACCTTGAGGATGTACTCCACGAAAGAATTCATATCATCAACGAGTGATCTTCAGGTAACCAGCTTGACATCTCTAATGATCACTTCATCGACATCAAATATTGCACTAACAAGTACTTCACCAGAAACAGGCACGATGTCTACAGCGAGTATTTCATCGATACGCAATATCACATCAACATCGAACATTCATTCAATAACACTCCCTATCTCAACATTAAAAACTTTTGCAACAGACATATTCCAATTAACAGCGAGTACAACTTCAGTAACAAGACCGATATCCCCATCGACAGCCAGTAGCATTCTGTCAGCGGGTACAACTCAAATAACACACCTGATGTCTACAATGATTACTTCCTCTATTGACAGTTTGTTACTTATGACAAGTACTGCAACAACCACTATTTCACCAATAATACGCGTAACACCAACAAGGACAATAACGATTCCGACATCTATACAAAATACTTCCACTACATCAACTTTCACATCCACATCGAGCACTATTCCAATAACAGGCATAGGAATGGCTACGGGTACTTCCTCGACATCGATAGCTAGTATCATACAAGCTGCAAATTCTAATCCAGCAACACGTCTGACAGATTCCTCGAGTACGTTGTCAACAACCAGTATAAGATCAACAACAAATAACATTCAAGGAACAAGCCTGATGTCTTCATCGACAGGTAGTGTCATGCTATCAGTTAGTACTGGTCAAACAACAATCTCGGAATCTTCATGGATTATGCCATCTACAACCAGTATCATACCTTTAGTGAGTACCACTTGGGGAATAATTCCAACAGCTAAACCGATTATTGTGTCAGGAGACAGTATCAACATGACGAGCACTGCTACCTTTCCAATATTGACATCTACAATAAGCAATCCATCGACAGTCAGTATAAGACCAACAACGAGTTTTATTTCAACAACAAACACGACATCTACAGGTACATCATACAAAGCCACCTTCACATCACCAGCGAGCTATGTTCGAGGAACAACAGTGGCACACATAACGAGTATTTCAAAAACAGTCAGTAGTGTACCAATAGCAAGTACTACACCAATAACAATCCTCACATCTTCAACGAGTCCATCATCGACAGATAGTATCATCACAACAGCGAGTACAACACAAACAACAAACCCAATATCTACAAAGATTACATCATCAGCATCCACAATCATACCAACAGCGAGTACTGATACAAAGACAACCCTGACATCTGCAACGAGTTTTTCATCGTTAATCAGTTTAATACCGACCGCGAGTATTACTTCAATTACAGCGCCGACATCAACAACAAGTACTTCCTGGACAACCACTGCCACGTCAAAAAAGAACTCTACTCAAGTAACAAGCGCGATAGATACACCAGCGAGTAATAATCCAGCAAGAAGCCGGACAGATACTTTGAGTACGTACTCCACAAAAGATGTCATATCATCATCGAGTAACTTTCAAGTAACCAGCTTGACGTCTCCAATGATCACTTTGAAGACATTAAATATTGCATTAACAAAACGTACTTCACTAGAAACAGGCACGATGTCTACAGCGAGTATTTCATCGATACGCAATATCACATCAACATCGAATATTTATTCAATAACACTCTCAATCTCAATATTAAATTCTTTTGTCACAGACATATTCCAATTAACAGAGAGCACAAATTCATTAACAACACCGATATCCCCATCGACAGCCAGTAGCATTCTTTCAGCGGGTACAACTCAAATAACACACCCGATGTCTACAATGATTACTTCATCTACAGTCAGTGTGTTACTAGTGGCAAGTACTGCAACAACCACTATTTCACTAATGGTAAATGTAAGACCAACAACGACAATAACGACTCCGACATCTATGCAAAATACTTCCACTGCATCAACTTTCACATTGACATCAAGCACTACTCCAATAACAGGCATAAGAATGGCTACGGGTACTTCCTCGACATCGACAGCTAGTATCATACAAAGTACAAGTTCTGATCCAGCAACAAGTCTGACAGATTTCTTGAGTACGTTGTCAGCAACCAGAATCAGGTCAACTACGAACGATATTCAAGGAACAAGCCTGATATCTACAATTACTTCAATAACAGCCGGTATCTTGTCAAAAGCAAGTACAACTCCTCCTATCACCCCGACGTCTACAAGCGTGGCACAAATAACGAGTATTTCATCGACAGTCAATAGTGTACCAATAGCAAGTACTACACCAATAACAAGCCTCATACCTTCAACGAGTCCATCATCGACAGATAGTATCATGACAACAGCAAGTACGACAAAATTAACAAACCCATTATCTACAAAGAATACTTCATCAGCATCCACAATCATACCAACATCTAGTACTGATACAAAGACAACCCTGACATCTACAACGAGTTTTTCATCGTTACTCACTTTAACACCAAGAGCGAGTATTACTTCAACAGCAGCGTCGACATCAATAACAATTACTTTCTCGACAGACACTAGCACATTAACAAGGAACTCAACTCCAGTAACAAGCGCAATAGATACAACAGAGAGTAATAATCCAGGAACAAACCGGACAGATACCTTGAGCACGTACTCCACAACAAATATCATATCATCAGCGAATAATCTTAAAGTAACCAACTTGACATCTCCAGTGATCACTTCCTCGACATCAAATATTGCGCGAACAACAAGTACTTCACTAGAAACTGTCCCAATATCTACAGCGAGTATTTCATCGACAGAGATTATCATATCAACATCTAATGCTATGCCGAATACAAACAAGTCATCAGCAATAACGACTCTATGGATAGGTAGTGTGTCATCAACACTTATTACCACTCCAATAACGAACCCGACATCTTCAAGTATTACGTCACTGAAAACTATTATGATACCAACAGCGAGTACAACCGGCGGTTTCCCGTTTGGTGAGCGTACTATTGATACAGACATGACGATGTCTACATCAGCCTCATGGAAAACTAGTACGGTCACTCCATCAAGTATCACTCCAATGTCAGCGAGTACAGCTAAACCCTCCCTAGGGACTACACTCCATCCGACGACCTTGTATCCTACTGAGGCACCTGATATAGGTATTGTCTATTTTGGTTGAAATCCTTCTGAATAATGTATATTCGATCTGAACAGGCTTTAAGAACTATGTGCGTGAAAACGGGGATGATATATGTTTTATAATATGTACAAAACACAAAGAAAACTATCCTTAATGCAACGTAGTGCAAATTAAGGATTATTGATGTCCGGAAAGGAGTATCTCTTTGTATTTATTCGGCAATAATAGATTGAAGTTAGTCTAAAAAATATCTTACTTTTAAGTAAGTTTCTATTTTTGTTTCAGTTATGTTTTCCAGTATTATGGATGGCAACTATTAAATATTAAAAATATTACGGTTTTAAAAGATTATCACTAACAATTTAGAAAAGTACAAATTTCAAAACCACTGTAAGTTTAAAAACAAACATTACAAAGCAAACTTATAAAACATAATATTTGGAAAGAAGTTTCAAAATATTTATTAATATTGTTTTAAAAATAACTTCGCAGAAATAATAAGTAAAAGCCAACGTTTGAAAATGAAATATTTTAAACACTATGTAAAAGAAAGTTAAACTGAACTTTTAATATAAAAATATCTTCTCAACCACACAATATGAAGAAACACTCGAAAAAAGAAACATAATTGTTGTATAAATATAAAAGGAATTTTAACAATTAACAAAAGTAAGCCATGAATATATTTAGAAACAATATTAATGGCTCACAAATTGGAAAAGAATTACTTGACAAACAAACGTTTTAAAAAGTAAAGAATATTAGTTAACAGAAATAATTGTACAAATATACAGTGGAACCATAAATAAAGATTATTCCTTACAAAACAATAAACAGTTAAAACAAATTATAATATCATTGAAATTATAACAAGCAATAAAAGGACAAATTCACAAAGAAGTAGCATACAGTAGCATAAAAATGAAGTGTGGTTAGTGCAAAGAAATTTAAAATTTAAGTAACCATAATCTTTAAACTCGAGCTTAATTTATAAACAACGTATTTGCAATAGTAAGAGTAATATTTATGAACATTTTAAGATATAGACAAATTGAGGAAATGAATAAAACGGAAAGAATATTTTAAAACTGAATTAAACACATTTTGTTTTAAATTATAAAAAGCAACCCTATCATTAACTGATCATAACACATTCTTCCTGACTACGTAACACATGTTCTTACTAGCCATAGCTGCGTTTATTGACCAAACCAAGTACCTACAGACGTATGTATACTCTCTATGCAAAGCGTTTATTGACCAAACCCAGTACCAACAAACGTAAGTATACTAACAAAGCAATGCGTTTATTAACCAAATCCAGAACCTACAAACATATGTTTACTGGCAAAGCATTGCGTTTATTGAAAAAACCAGTACCTTCAAACGTATGCATAATTGGCAAAGCAAAGCGTTTATTGACCAAACCCAGTACCTACAAACGTATGTATACTGGCAAAGCAATGAGTTTATTAACCAAACCCAGTACCAACAAATGTATGATACTGACAAAGAAAGCAATTACAACCACATATGCAAACCATGGAAAAGTATGTGATGGCAACTAACTCGCTCAATTACATTCAAGGCTCATCTTTGCCATCCAACACCTAGCCTTACGGGCGAAACGGGTGCTGGAGTTAGATATTATTTACAAACAACAACTTGGACTTTTGAATCACGTTCCCTGCCCCCATGCCAGACCACACTGTTAAAGTGTTGGAAGTTTTCAACATAGATTTCACCTACCGCCCCGCCTCTCCCCAAGAGAGACCGCCTCCCAAAGTAGCTGTTTTTCAAGTAAAGTTGTATTGTATTTTAAACGGTTTTGTTACATCTAAGTAATACGATTTAGATGCAACCTGGACCAGATGGTTTGGTAAATAAACGGAAGAGAGACACAGTTTCGTGGCTATAAATGAAAACTAGACAGAAATCAATCAGTTTTCACGGGTTTGGATGGATCTGGTGTACATTTATTCTTTGCAGGAAAGGTTGGGGGGAATGTTGACTGTGATATTTTAGAAATAAACACCCGAAGACGGCGCTGGTGTATGTTGATATACTAGGCATCCATGTTACACGTTTGAGGTGACATTGACTTGGAGATATTCTGATAAAACCGTCTTGTAGTCTCGCTCAACCTTCATTGACACTTTCTTACAATTTGCTTAATTTTACAGAAATATGATCAAGAACTTAATACAGTTAGAGCAGATGTTCAATTGTAAAGTATAATGTTTTGACATTAGCAGTATCCTCTAATATAAATACAACGTCAATGGAAATGTACCTCTTTATTCCTGTACATCAATCTCCTACAACTATTAGAATCAATGCCTATTAAATCAATATTTTATTTTTTCCTATTTTCCATTACGTCTCTTGTTCACCGGGGTCCCTTAGTGACCTACAATAACTTGATCCGAATGACGTCATCAGCAGTCATATTTGTTGTATGTTGGCAGATTCACCATTATGTTTATATGGTGTTTGAAACTTGAAATAAATTTATTTAATCTCAAGATACTGTTGGAGACATACATATATCAAAAGAACGCAAATCATGCTTAATTTTATTACCTATGTTTGTAATTTATAAGTTAATTTTGCTTCAGTGTGCCTTTTTCTAATGGTCATTTGTGGTGGTTGCTTATAGGAGAAACTACCAGTTTGCCCATCGTCCAGGTAATATGGGCAGAACATCGTCTGCTAGTAACCTTATCGAGAAGTATCTATTGGAAATTACTTAATACTTATTGACATCATGGTCGTAGTCGTCAACATCACCTCCAACATCATCACCTGTACCATCATACTTATCACAGTCAGGTTGTCTATATACGGTCCAAACCGACTGTGTAATCATGCGAGCGTCAGCCAACCGTATCGTGAATTTTCTATAATATAGATGAATGAAGCTTTCAATAGCAATAAAACCTCGAATTTCGTCTGTGATAAGTATTGTCTGATAATAACTACTGTGCAGTGCTGACGTTTGTAAATAGGAAAGGCAAGAGTTGGTGTGAATAATGAGAACAAATGATAGGAGAGAGTTAAACCAGAAATAGATGTTTTCTTCGATTTGTGCTGCTCATAACTTAGTGCAAAGAATATAAAAGAATACATGGATAATGCATTTATTTATATTGTGCATTGTTTTGTGTGATTTTATGCGTAGTACCTAGTGGAGTTAAAGATAAGTTCCATTTAATATAGCGCTCTCTGCTTGAAAATGTAGAAACTACTGGCATACGTACACCAAATATCCGAGTACTAACCATGAAAAAGACAGATTCTCTGAAACATACAAAAGTACATGCTCTGACAGACTTTAAAGGTACTTTTACTATAAGTACATGTACAGATAAACGGACGCTCTGATTCTAGGACTGACCATTGATTAGCACTGTCGATAGTTTAGAAAATACCCAAACAGTTTACCTTTATATATTTAGAAACGAGGAAAATACAAAGAAAACCTATGATTATGATTTTGCATATACATATGAATATATCTTCTGCAATACCTACTACACTTGTACTGTTCTTTTTGTTTTGTTCCAGTTTCTGCGATATATGTTTTCCGATTTGAGTTTGTCTTTGACGGAGATTTCGAAAAGCTAAGTACTATCGAGAAGGAAAACTTTAAAACTAAGGTTAAGGATTTCGTAAGTATGCCTGTAATGGGGATTATTTTTCACAGAGAGAGAGATCCAAGTTATATTTACTTTCGTTCTCATGATACACATTCGTAAAACGATTGATATTCAGCATTGCCTTGCCTATCGAACGAGTTTTTCGAGTTTTCTGCTTGCAAAGAGCCACTTATTTTGTTAATATTACTGTCAAGAATTTTTAATAAACTGTCCTTTTATTACTGTGCATTTTGTAAATCAGGATTCAACGGTTCCCTCTAGTAATTATATTTAATGCTATTTTCGTATTTCTAAATGTCTTTTCCATTATACAGTCTTACGATACGTTCCTAATAACATAATCTAACGCAAAATTCATTTGCAATATGTTCCTATACTACAGCTTGACAGAACAATAGTACTTCCTGGAAATATCGGACTTTCCTTATGGGATGTTTCATATCCAAGGTAAGTAAATCACTGATCAGATTTTGGAGAAGAAACACTTTAAATTAAATAGGATACATACTAAAACTATTATTAAATCGACTAAAATACAATTTAATAAGTTTTTTTATAATATGTGTTATATCTCGACCACAGTATTGCCATGCAATGCAAGTATATGAGTATCATACATGACGTCATGAATATGCAGGAAAGTTTGTCTTTGAAATTAGAAAACACAGTTCTTGAAAGCGATAAAAAAAAGTGCATCGCCATCGCACTTAAAGCAGAGACATAAACGACACTTCTTAGTTGGTTCCTAGAATTTCAGAGCTCTTGGATTGCTTAGATTGTTCCCATTCCTATAGTTGAATCAATTATTTGAAAGAACGGTAGCATTGCCAATGGCAATGATAACTAGAGACAGCGTTTCTGAACGAAATTATAATCTGTTTGACGTCAAGTGGGTCTCTAGTTTGAATGGAATATAGTTACGGCTTTAAATGAAACATATTTGCTTGATCTCGCTTCCCAGGATTGATATTTCAGGATACCATTACCGAACGAATTTAATTAAATTAACAAAAGACAGACATATATGAGCAGTTGTTGAGTTTGCATTGTTTTGTTGGATTTTTGTTTCTTTTTTGTTTTTGTTTGTTTATTTTCGGTTTCTTATTGTGATTTGTTTCTTTCTTTCTTTTTTTGTTTTATGGGGGGGGGGTATTTGTGGGGGTGTATTTTTGTGTTTTGCTTTGTTTTGTTGTATATATATATATATATATATATATATATATATATATATATATATATATATATATATATATATATATATACGCGGCAGAGATTAAACAACAACGTTTCAAACATATATGGGTTACGTCTACTTTCATAAGATATTGAATACCTGAATGAATTTCAGTAAAGGCAGTATAATTGTACCTGTGGCAAGAAAACTGAGTGTGCAGTCAATTATTCAAAATAATTCAGCTGTGGTGGATGCTGTAAAGGCCATTCATGACCAAATTAAGAAAGCTATCTCTACCAAGAAAACGATCCCAGGCATAAATGCAACACTCGACATGAATAAGACGCTGAACAATATTGTCAAAAGTGTGCACCTGGCCGGTATGTATTCACGCTTAAATGGAGAGAGAGAGTAAATCAAAGTTTAGTAGTGCCTAAATTTTGTCTTCTACTCTGAGCTATTTTTGATGATTCAAAGGAAACAGGAGAGATGGATAGTTAAATGCATAAAAGATTGAGTGATTGATTGATATGAGAAGCTCCAAACTGGACTTCAAACCCTCATTTTCTGATACGTTAACGCACACTCTGTAACAACTGTACATATGTAAATATCTGATCAAGCCATGACTCACTAGAAAATCTTATTTAAAATGGAAAGCCTCTGTAATAACGGAAGAGTCAACTGGTCCGTACAGACGCAAAAGAGAATAGCAGTTTATTACAAATCGAATATATTCTAATCTTTCATCTTAGATATTACAAATACGAACTGGCACACATGCTGTATTGACATTGTTTTTTTGTTCCAGATCCCTGTAATCAATGTAAATCAATGGAAAATATGTGCTCGTTGTCTTTCCAATGCGTTGTTGACCCCTATACCTGCAACAGCAATAACACAAACATAACGTATATTTGCCAACACAAGTGCAAGGACTTTGACTGTGGACAAGGCGCGTGCGTATTAAAGGAAGATACTGCACTCTGCCGGTACGAAATCAAGCCAATTAGCACAACGCTTGTTATCTGAATGTCTTGAGCTCTTTTTGTCAACATTCTCAGATTTTTAATGTCTAATACGCTCATTCAATTTTTCGTCTCGTTCATATGTGAAAAGAGGGACAAGAGCCAAGAAACTTAAAAATAGCAATATCGGCATAGCTCGATCGAAATATAATCGGAAATAATAATAATAATATTAATAATAATAATAATAATAATAATAAGATTAATAATAATGTACATTGTTATGGGTATCTTCCTTGAACAAACTGAAAAACATAATTAAACAATTTGCAGACTTTGAAAACGGCTACGTTTACCATTCTGGCTTACAGATGCAAAATATGCTTTTGTCATGAGAAACATGGATAATAGAAAATACTGATCTATTTATTTTGTTATGAATAATCACGAATTGATATTTATCGACAAAACTTACGAATACCTGTTTAAAGTAAAATAATATTTCTGAGTCTTTTTCTGAAAGCAGTGAAATGCATACTTCCACGACGTCCCTTTTCTTAGCGTCTTTACTATGATTAAATGAAAAAAGTACTTATCTAAATACATGAATTCAACATTCACTCGTGCCGCAATGAATTTGCAATATGCTATTCTATATTTAAAGTTGTATCAGTTGAACCTAATATAATATATATTTGTTTCCTCCTTATACTTGGGAATGGTAAATGAATGTTGCTTATTTCATTTATGTTTTTGATGTGACAGTACTGTTCCTTTATTAAATTGTGATTCGCCTGTGACTTATAAATATGTATATAATTATAGTTTCAACCACAGACTATTACTCCTGTACACTTTAGGTTTGTGATGGATTAGCAAATATTAGCCATTAACAAAATAACAAGAATACTGAGGGACAATTAAATACCTCTCTCTCTCTCTCTCTCTCTCTCTCTCTCTCTCTCTCAAACAAGGCTGACAGACAAACTGACCATGGGATGGAGAGAAAGAGGGGATAAAAAGAATTGTATGGTCAACAAAGCATAATACTATCTTAGCTCCCACTATTCGGAACGTTAGGCATGCAATGTCATAAAATCAAGCATATGAAAAGAACATGTGCTGCGTCTTTTATATACCACTTATTGTATACATGTGAATTTAAAAGGAAACTCTTGGTATATCAAGAAAACAGCGGACTTTCCGTTATGTTTACGAATCTCTTGCGGTATTATTTTCTTGTAATGCATAACTAATTTGTGTTATGCTAATCAATTTCTTATTCATGTCCATTTTCCAAAATTTAATAGGTGCCACAGTGATGAAATATACATTTATAGTGGAAGTAGATGCGAGGAGAAGACACCAACGACAAAGCTATTCCTTGCTTTGGCTTTTGGAATTGGTGGCTTTGTTATTTTCATTCTAATTTTAGTAATAATTGGCTTTGCTGTTAGGAGGAGAACAACAAAATCCAGAGCTAAAAGGTATGGGTACATTACATATTTAAAACGTGTGTAAGAAACTTGTCAGCCATGATTACAGAAAACAGTTCAAGAGAGTCATGCATATCTTACAAGATAGCTAAAGATACATACATACATACATACATACATACATACATACACAGCTTGTTGAATGGATGGATTAAGATTGGAGGATGCCAGAGTAAATGGTTGGAGGATAAATTCCTATTATGACTCCATGCTGCCACTCGAAACCATATATATATATATATATATATATATATATATATATATATACATATATATATATATATATATATATATATATATATATATATATATATATATATATATATATACTACACAATCCATTTTGTTCCCATTCGACAAATAATTCATATCATAAGAAAATAAATTCATCCATTTTAAGCCTGTATAGTATACGTGTCATCTTTTGATTATTATCAAAGTTTACTGTAAAGCAAAGCACATGCAGTCTTTTGTATACTTTGACTGACAAGTCATATTATCATTATTTATACATTTATGACTTATGTATGTATTTTTTATATATTTATTAATGTATTCCCTATTTATCATGAGGTTACAAGATGAGTATTCCAAATGGGATGACGGAGAGAGGTCTGAAGCCAGTTTTTCGTTTCGACTTACGGATACACAGGGGAAATACCATCGGTCACCAGCTTTAACTAACCTGGTTTGTTGTAGTTTATCTAACATTCAAAGCATTTGCACACACACACACACACACACACACACACACAAGCAAACACACACGCACGCACACAGACACACACGCATACCTTTCACTAACACATTGCTATTATGATATATTGCCTAATGTCCATTTGAATCAATCAATCTGAATTTGTATACATTTGTAATTTCATACTGCTACTTAGGTAATTATTGTACAATTATATTTTGCTATATCTTTATATCGTACGAACGAACAAACAGTACGTGTTGAAATTTCGTGTTGTTGTTTTATTTTTCTAAAACTTCCGGTCTTGTATTTTGCTTCCGGTGTTGTCTTTTACTTCCGGTCTTGTCTTTTGCTTCCGTTCTTGTCTTTTACTTTCGGTCTTATCTTTTTATAGAATTTGGGGTGGCTGGGTTTTTTTGGCGATGTTTCTAAAACGTATTGTTTTCCATTTGATTTTACAGTGGGGGATTCCACTAAACAATGACATGCTAAAGCAGTATAACCTTTGTCCTTGCAAATGCTGAGTGATGTTTTTCCATTCCTAATATCCTTAATACTTTTAAACACTTAGCGGAATAAATACTGTAATGCAAAGAGAGAAGGTGCAATAGAAGTACATCAGGTAATGCAAATAGCATCGATTGAGTTTTAGAATCTCAGTTTGCAGTTTCTTCAATTTGGCGTCAGTTCCATATCAATATCTTTACAGACGTGGCCGTCTTTCGATACCGGAGAAAGTGTTCGTTCAAAAATGTATCTGCCGCATGTAAGTGACAGTAGTGACATAATTGCTGCTGGGAGAGAACCTTATTCTGCTTATAAAAATATAGATACAACAAAAGATGTAAGTATATCCAGAGAAATGTATTAGGATCTCTCTCTCTCTCTCTCTCTCATGCAGACGGACAGACACGCGAACACACATACGAAATACATGTAGTCATGCAAGCGTATATGCATACATATGCACGCACGCTTTGTAATCTAGGTTTACATAGTTGTCCTGCATATTTGTGCAAGTGCGTATTGATATGCTGATGGTACTCACACGTAGTTCCCCTAATAATACAATATCTATTGCCTTCAAAAGAGGTGGCAAGCAACATAAATCTTTTCGACGCCACCTGTTAGATTGATTAGATAACTGAGAGTCTGACAGATTAATTGGTTCATCTGATATACATCATGTCTCTGATTACATATATTTATGATACGTAACCGTCAAACCTTGTCTAGATTTCAACACTTTCAACATTTTCTGTATCTGTAGATGATACTTGTTGCTCTTCATTTCGTTCATGGACTTGACAAGGATAGCACTATTGATTTAGCATCACTTGTACAAAAGCTTTAGAACTAAAATTACGACGTAACTATATAATACATAGCAATATTCGAGGTTGAAAAATCGCACCTATCCGCAACTGTGTACTGCATGTGTTGGTAATGGGAACAGACTCCAGGTCTTAAACTTTCATTTTTCAAAATTTATATAATACAGTTTAAAGATGATGCGACATTAGACATGAAAATTAATCACTATGTCTTATTTTTTTTCAATCGTCATCGGATTGTCTTAAAGACTGAGTAGTTTGTTTTTAATTTTAAGAAATGTCTCCATTATTTTTTAAATGGGAAACTGTATGAGAACTTGTCTGAAACATATCCAATACCACCAACCGGTTCGCGCTAAAATGTTGGGAGATTGGGAAGTGAATATAGTATTGATTCAATTACATGATTGCCAAATATTAGATTTCTAATTATACGCACGAAAAGACAACAATATGCATACTAGTGTTCGGACATCATACACAACACCAGCCATGGACCAAAATTTGTTTTTAACACGTAAATCTGCTAATCATCAAATTCAAATGTCATCTTACGGAGAAAAAAAAACCTTTACTAAAATTTAGTTCATATCAAACTAAATAGTTCATACTGCTCAGAACGGTTTGGAATTCGTAGCTGATACATGTCGTTGAAGGACCATTACTCTGGAAAAACATTGTTAAAAACTGGTCGGCATCAAAATCAGTTGAAACATTGCTGAGGAAATTGTTTTTAGCAAATGTGGTTGAAATCAAAGAAACTAAACGTGAATGTTGAAGTGTAATGCCTAAATCCTTCCTTAGAGGGCCTTAACTCCTTAAAATATTATCAAAATCTGATCATAGTAGAAAGGTTAGAAGATTATGTTGAGATTAAGATTCACTGCTAATTCTGTATAAAATCAAATAGTAAAAATGGCTGCCACTGTTCTTATTTCCAATGGAATGCATTTTCGAAAGTTTGGTCAAGAGAAAAAATATATATGCATCAAGGTCAAAATATGGTCAGCTTCGAATTTTTTTAACATATTGTTGATGTACAATTTCACATACATAAAGGCTTCTTCTAAGACAAGTGAGGACTAAATCTCTGAAACCTGGTGAAAATCTGAACAAAATAGTACTTTGTCGATCCATTGTCAGCAAACAGTTTCACTGCAAATTGGATAAGCATCCCCAAACATTAATTGGTAACTAGAGTATTCGCAGTAACTCTGAGGACAATTATTCTTCTAGTTGTAATAGCCAAATTAGTTCGTCATCGACTTTTGTTGTTTCGAAACCTTGTGGGCGAGCAGACGTACGGACATACGCTATTTTTGTGTCCCTTCATGGGTGATTGTTAGGAATACGGGTAAAATCTACTTATATTGTACTCATTCATCTAAGGACATTCACGTTTGCTATGAATAATGTTTCATAACATGTCCAATTATATATATATATATATATATATATATATATATATATATATATATATATATATATATATATGTGTGTGTGTGTGTGTGTGTGTGTGTGTGTGTGTGTGTGTGTGTGTGTGGTTTGTAAAGAACATGTTGACATAGTATTTTGAGCTTAGAATATTCTGGAAGCGAACTTGTTGCCAATTTGAAGGAATTTTCAACTAGAAATGACCCACATCTAGGAAATTCCAGGGAATACTGCTGCATCATAGGTTACGTGACTGTATATAGATGGGCCCTTTGTAAATAAAGTGTTCATTCCAGTTTCATGTCATTCTTTCGGATTCTATTATCAGAGTATATAGCTATGTTCATACATAATTCTAGAATAGGTATTTGAAATCATTCATTGGAAGTCCTAATTGACTGGATTAGGAAATTATTTATGGAGTTTTGTTAAATCATCCAAAAACAGTTCGAATTCCATCATTATGAAACATCAGCATAGTCAAGACTATTGAAAATAAAATGTGTGTTGAATTTTAATTAATTTTGGGGTTTTACTTTTTTCTCTTACTTAGTTTAAGACCATAGACTAATGTCTTGTATCACATTATATTTGTTTAGTTTAAGACCATAGACTGGTGTCTTGTAACACATTATATTTTTTAGTTTAAGACCATATGCTGATGTCTTGTATCACATTATATGTTTTCAGTTTAAAACCATAGACTGATGTCTTGTATCACATTATATTTTTTTATTTTAAGACCTTAGACTGATGTCTTGTATCAAATTATATTATTTTTAGTTTAAGACCATATACTGATGTCTTGTATCACATTATATTTTTTCAGTTTAAGACCATAGACTGATGTCTTGTATCACATTATATTTTTTCAGTACTCAATAGCTAGACCTCAGCTTTCAACACAGCCTTCTGCAGTCCACGAAAGAAAATGTAGGAGCAGTTTGTTAACTTTTTAACATAATTTTATCATACTTACTTCGATGATTTAGTTCACATTCCATAACGGTTTTAATGTGTGGTTAGGGTCATACAATGTCATGTGCCATTACAGTTTTAATGTGTGGTAAGGGTCAAACAATGTCATGTGCCATTACAGTTTTAATGTGTGGTTAGGGCCATACAATGACATGTGCCATTACAGTTTTAATGTATGGTTAGGGTCATACAATGTCATGTGCCATTACAGTTTTAATGTATGGTTAGGGTCATGCAATGTCATGTGCCATTACAGTTTTAATGTGTGGTTAGGGTCATACAATGTCATCTGCCATTACAGTTTTAATGTGTGGTTAGGGTCATACAATGTCATGTGCCATTACAGTTTTAATGTGTGGTTAGGGTCATACAATGTCATATGCCATTACAGTTTTAATGTGTGGTTAGGGTCATACAATGTCATGTGCCATTACAGTTTTAATGTGTGGTTAGGGTCAAACAATGTCATGTGCCATTACAGTTTTAATGTGCGGTTAGGGTCATACAATGTCATGTGCCATTACAGTTTTAATGTGCGGTTAGGGTCATACAATGTCATGTGCCATTACAGTTTTAATGTGTGGTTAGGGTCAAACAATGTCATGTGCCATTACAGTTTTAATGTGTGGTTAGAGTCATACAATGTCATGTGCCATTACAGTTTTAATGTGTGGTTAGGGTCATACAATGTCATGTGCCATTACAGTTTGAATGTGTGGTTAGGGTCATACAATGTCATGTGCCATTACAGTTTTAATGTGCGGTTAGGGTCATACAATGTCATGTGCCATTACAGTTTTAATGTGCGGTTAGGGTCATACAATGTCATGTGCCATTACAGTTTTAATGTGCGGTTAGGGTCATACAATGTCATGTGCCATTACAGTTTTAATGTGCGGTTAGGGTCATACAATGCCATGTGCCATTACAGTTTTAATGTATGGTTAGGGTCAAACAATGTCATGTGCCATTACAGTTTTAATGTATGGTTAGGGTCATACAATGTCATGTGCCATTACAGTTTGAATGTGTGGTTAGGGTCATACAATGTCATGTGCCATTACAGTTTTAATGTGCGGTTAGGGTCATACAATGTCATGTGCCATTACAGTTTTAATGTGCGGTTAGGGTCATACAATGTCATGTGCCATTACAGTTTTAATGTGCGGTTAGGGTCATACAATGTCATGTGCCATTACAGTTTTAATGTGCGGTTAGGGTCATACAATGCCATGTGCCATTACAGTTTTAATGTATGGTTAGGGTCAAACAATGTCATGTGCCATTACAGTTTTAATGTATGGTTAGGGTCATACAATGTCATGTGCCATTACAGTTTTAATGTGTGGTTAGGGTCATACAATGTCATGTGCCATGCATTACAGTTTTAATGTGTGGTTAGGGTCAAACAATGCCATGTGCCATTACAGTTTTAATGTATGGTTAGGGTCAAACAATGTCATGTGCCATTACAGTTTTAATGTATGGTTAGGGTCATACAATGTCATGTGCCATTACAGTTTTAATGTGTGGTTAGGGTCATGCAATGTCATGTGCCATTACAGTTTTAATGTGTGGTTAGGGTCATACAATGTCATGTGCCATTACAGTTTTAATGTGTGGTTAGGGTCATACAATGTCATGTGCCATTACAGTTTTAATGTGTGGTTAGGGTCATACAATGTCATGTGCCATTACAGTTTTAATGTATGGTTAGGGTCAAACAATGACATGTGCCATTACAGTTTTAATGTATGGTTAGGGTCAAACAATGACATGTGCCATTACAGTTTTAATGTATGGTTAGGGTCAAACAATGTCATGTGCCATTACAGTTTTAATGTGCGGTTAGGGTCATACAATGTCATGTGCCATTACAGTTTTAATGTGCGGTTAGGGTCATACAATGTCATGTGCCATTACAGTTTTAATGTGCGGTTAGGGTCATACAATGTCATGTGCCATTACAGTTTTAATGTGCGGTTAGGGTCATACAATGACATGTGCCATTACAGTTTTAATGTGCGGTTAGGGTCATACAATGTCATGTGCCATTACAGTTTTAATGTGCGGTTAGGGTCATACAATGTCATGTGCCATTACAGTTTTAATGTGCGGTTAGGGTCATACAATGACATGTGCCATTACAGTTTTAATGTGCGGTTAGGGTCATACAATGTCATGTGCCATTACAGTTTTAATGTGTAGGGTCATACAATGTCATGTGCCATTACAGTTTTAATGTGTGGTTAGGGTCATACAATGCCATATGCCCCTCATAAACGTTTAGATGTTCCTAAGAATAAAATCCCGGTGGCGAATCCAGAATAGGGGCAAATCCAGAATAGGGGCAATGGAACTCCTGATCCAGTAATATAGTACACTTTCCAGGGGAAAACACATTTTTCAACTGTTAAAGGAAGAAAATATCTCATTTTTAAAATCAATTCTATGTTTCTAGATAAAATATGCCAATCAGCATATATATATATATATATATATATATATATATATATATATATATATATATATATATATATATATATATATATATATATATAGTCTTTTAAAATAAATTTAGCGAAGGTATTTATATTGAAAACTTATGGTGTTTCATTAAACTGAAAAAACAATGTTTTTAGAGCTCAGATCACAAAATCTGGGATTATAACATTTTTTTGATGCAGAAATCAGAATGGAAAAAATACTAATTTAATGAACTTACTACTATGTCATCGTCCTGGCATTTTGCATTACCTATGTAAAACGTCCCCGCCGTGCTGTATATTGAAGCCTGCTAATGAGGAATGGATACTAAAGAAAATCGACTCCATTCCATACAGCATTCTACAACAGAAGGCCTTGCCAAAGAATTTCAAAATTCAAGATGAAATTTGCATCAGTACAAGTTTAACAAAACTAAACAAGACGTGTGTGTTCCCCAGTTCTGCTCAGTCCCAAAATAGTATGCATAATTCCCTTCCTAATGATCATGGACTAAGAAAATATGGATCTGTGATCCTAAACAAAGTCTGCAAATTTTGGAGGAAATAAAAGAATAATGTTCATTCAAGGACACAAGTACTTTTAAGACAAATAAGCAAGAAAGAAACAAATGCAAAAAGCAGGATACAAATGTTACGGATAGAGAATCATTAATAGCCTTGATTGATATAATCAGAAAATATATGAATGAATATTTGTTAAATCATATTACAATTAGCAACTTTATATTATTTCATGAATTAGTTTTTTCTCTGTGTGTCTCATTCCAATTATTACATTTCTAGGAAATAAACTACATGTATGAGGTTTGCTAATGCTTGTCCATCATTTTAAGAAATTATTGATTTTGTGAATACAGCTTTAGTTGAAACGTTTATGTTATCTTATCTGGCAAATAGCATCACATAAATTGTTAGCTCCTGCCTTAAAATTCCTGCGTTAGGTATAGTTGTATTTGATATGTTGTTGAGATGTTTAATTTGTATTTTCGACATACAGATACAGTTATATTTTCCTGTATACAATTTAAATAAAATCACATTAATACTATTATGTCAATTCTGTTTTTCATTGTCAGTAATTGTAATTATGGTGAATATTCAAAGAAAAAGAAAATAAAAAGCTCATAAATAATTAGCAGGTGCCCTACACAGTTTTACAATGCCAATATCATAGGAAGGACAATTAAATCTTTCCATTATAAGTGGTTTTCGTCGTACAGAGATGTCCACTAAGGCAGGAATTCCTGCAGAGTATCTATTGTTAATTTGTCTTGAAAAGTACAGGAACTGTGATAACACTGTTTTGCTGTAAAATCTTTGAAATAAACATCTTTTGTATAAACGTGTCGTTCTTCTTTATTACTTACTCTTCTTTATTACTTACTATGCCAATACTATGTAGATAAATAAAATCAACTTTTTAAGTTCAAGTATCCTCCACTTTATCGTGATCATTTGATTTTCTCCAAGCCTTTTGTTTCTTTTCTACTATCTTCTGCTTCTGATTTTTCTATTTCGTTTACTCTTTTCGTCCAGTCAATCACAAACCTTACATGGCCATTTTAAATTTTGTATATATTTAACGGGATATTGTGAAATGGAGAAGACGAAATTTAACGTTGTAGCAATCAGGCTGAGCAAAATATATTTTTAATGGTTTGGTGATAAATTCTTTCTTGTTAAACCACTGCAAATAATATCATTGATAACACTAACCATTATTATGGACACGCGGACTATTTTTCATTTCGCTCCCAGTAGGCCTATTAGTTATCAAAATAAAGTCCTTCATGTTTATAAACGTATTGATGAGAACGTTTTTGAATAACCGAGCATTTTGTGCTGACCAAGACAGTTTGTTGTATAAAGTATAGGTAATATATATTGTGTAATTACAAGATCATCACATAGTGATATCGTAGGTCTACTTAATTTTAAAATTGGAATTCATTCGGAACACCAATGGAATTCATTCGAAACTCTACACTTGGATTTGTAATAAAACGTTTAGGACTATTTGGTATTGAATTCACAATAATGTAAATTTTTTGAAATTTTTATATTGTATTCTAGGGAGATAAATTATTCGTTGAATTTTACAAAACTTGTTGGCCTTCACTTTTTCTGTCATTTAGTTCAAGGCCATAGAGTCGCGATAATATAAACAACAGACTCCATTGTATAGAAAAAGGAAATCAAATAGAATAATTGATTCATAAAGTTTGGTATTGCCACATATTGGGTGTGTTCTTCTTTATTATATAATAAGGGTAAAGCTTCGTTTCTAAATTACATTGACTCTTACAAATAGTGGCAGTTTACTTTGTCTCTATGTATTTGATTAAACTTTAAAAAAAAAAAATTACGTGAGTGGATGGGCAGAGGATTCGAGATAGATATACGAAGACAAGACGAGACAAGACGGATTCTTTATTACATTCAGGTTACAATATGCAACATCTGAAGCAAATATTAGAAAATATTAGTATAACATTTTGCATGCGTGTACATCAGCCATGGACGATAGTTTTTTCTCACAGTAAATGCAATATACCTCAGATTGACAGCATTATTACATTATTACAATTATTACTTCAGTGTAATAAGTTCATTATTACAGTATTACAGTTATTACTTTAATGTAATGAGATCATTATTACATTATTACAGTTATTACTTTAATGTAATGAGATCATTATTACAGTTATTACTTCAATGTAATAAGATTATGTTAAAACTTAAATATATAGACATCGGTAAATTTAGGAAGACAGTTTGTAAACTATTACATATGGAAAACAAACTCATCTCTAGCAAATACTTTACAGTAATGAATCTACAGTACTTTTCTCTTCCTTATACAAAATATTTATATAAAAAAAACAATGAGACAATTATTTTAATAAAAAAAAATTATTAAAAAAAAAACAGAAAACGGAAGAGCAATAAACACATCGAGTAAAGTTGGTTTGAAATTAACGAAATTTGTATAAAATAATATAAATCAATTTAGATAGATTTCTTAAGATACCAACTGTCTCAGAATACGTTAATTATTTAAACTTTGGTTCATTTGATCATGTATAGAAGTGCTTGGGTAGTAGTTGCTTTCTTTGCTCTCTGAAACAGCTACATTCAAGGGGATATATATATATATATATATATATATATATATATATATATATATATATATATATATATATATATATATATATATATATATATAGGTGTGTGTATTTGTGTGTGTGTGTGTGTGTGTGTGTTTCACCATAAGATCTCAATAACAGTTCAACATTTATTTTTTATAACTTTCATTAGTTTTAATGTATCATGATATACACCTATAATTCATGCTGGTCGGTCATATAATGGGCATGCATTGCTAATGATATATATCCTTATCATTGTAATAATGACTGTCTCTGATTAAATATGACAACAGTTACTAACATCTGTATAAGAAATTAAACCTCTTTCTCATTTTCTTTTCACCCTCACCTGAATCACATACTATTAATACAACCTAGCCAGTGCGATTTATTAAAAACTAGACACCTAGGTTTACTATACACTTATCAGATGTGTTCATCCATTATTACATTTTCTTGCAGAAAATAACTAGACGAATCTGTCAGTAATGAATATATACACCCTGATAGATAGAATAAACCAGTGAACGTAATGGAAGTCACTGTTCACATCCTCAAAAAGTCTGTAACCATAGCCTTAATGTCCTGAGTTCAATAAAATGAACTTTCATTTATATTCTTATCATTGTTAACATCATTCTATCAACAATCAGCCTTATATATAATTCTGGAATTCACACTAGGATTGCAATGGGTGACATTCAATTATACTACACAAGGCGATTTGTAGGCACTTGCTGAGACCATTTGCATTTAATATCTAATCAACATCTCCCGGTGTCAAGGGTTCAGTTTCCAGGTGAATCAAAACATAGGATGTGACTATATCACACAATGGCTTTGTATGTGTACTTCCGCCACACTAAATTTGCAACGCATTGATGTGCGTCTCAAAATACAGAATGATTCGTTTCCAATTATTCAATGTAAAGCATCCCTTCCTTCCTGAAATATTTCAAAACGGAAAGCAAAGCTAAAACAAAACTTCTAAATTTAAGTATAACCTACTAACCTTGGTATTGATCTGGAAACAATTTATCCTGGACTGCCATGTGTCCAAATAGACTAGAAATTGGCTTAAGTATGTGCATATCATAAATAGTTTACTTTAAGAAACCACTCAAATACCTGTGTTGCCTAAACACGATACTTATTACTTAAACGAACCATCAACTCATTTTAACTCTATTTTGTCGTCCGATCAATAAAGGATATAACCGAAGCCAGGTGAAGCGATTCCTTCTACTTCAACAATATGTTTCCTTGTCAGTGTCCTAATAGGTCGATTCTTACCGGGTCTTCCTAAACCCAATGTATTCCTAATCTGACACATGCCGCTGTAGTCAAATCCCCACCGGAAAAAAACAGTGAATAATCAATCAACAAACTCTAGTCAGTTCGTATTCTAACCTGTACTGAATCTGAATAAAGTGATTCAAACTGAGTCATACAAGTGGGTCAAAATATCTCATATAACAGGCATTTTATGCAATTTCACGGAGCAAAAAAAAAGGTCCGTATTTAGTGCTTATAAAGAGATTCATAAACGAGAAAATGTGAACGCTAAAACCAATTTTCAAAGCATGGAAAACCGATTGTAGGTGACGCCCGATAGATTTTCCGATGCAGAAATATTTTTAACTATGCTACCGATAAAACACGTGTAATTAAAGAAGCATACCTAAACATGTCATATCTAGGAATGAAATAAAAACGCGACTAGAAACTCAAGCAGTGATATCATAATTCTGGATAGCAACGTCAGAGGGAGTGATTTGTCGGTAATGATTAGAGTCCCATAAGGGAAAAGAGTCTAGCTCAATAAATGTGTGCAAGAAATCAACCCTTTTAATAATAATTTGCATTATCTCAAAAAGAACAAATCCAGGGTATTAAAATCCAACTCGGTAAGACAGTTATCAAAGTAAGCTCTAGGATTCTGTCAGACGCGGAAGATTCATTACAAAGTCGATCGTTAATGTATATATCAACCGCTACACAGATTGATGCAACAAGACCACAGCCAGTTATGCATCTTGTCCGAAAATGAACGATTCTTTCATTCTAATATTAAACTGCTTTAGATCACATTTACCATTAAAAGTAACTAACATCAGAAACATAACATAGATCATGATGGGAGTTTCAAATATGACAATTTGGAACAACAACAAAAAACCAAATCTTCTAATTACTATTAAATTAAAAGACCCTTAAGTTATTCTATTAAAGTTACCGCTACGGCATGATACCTGACAAAAGAAGTATGGTGCTAATTGGCCAATACGTTAATAAATAAACACCACCGGAGAATCTCAGACCAAAACATAAGTATTCCTTTTTTACAATACTTTAAGACCAGGAATCGTGGTTGGAACCCCTCAAACATTCACCGGAAACCAATATTATTCAACGTAGATAGCGCGTTGTTCAATATTTTAGAATATGCTATTTTTAAACCAACTTTGGGGTTATACGTCAACCTTTATGCAGAGACACGAACGAATGTTTAGATAAAATTCGGCAAACTGATATTCCTCAAAAATGTCTTTTTGTCCCATGTACGTAGAGAGCTTGTATGTGAAAGTTCTGTAAGGCTCATGCCGATTATGAACGGCAAGAGTTTATTATATCTTTTTTTAATTCTGAAAAAAATATTCACCCGTCCGTGAAGCTCCCAAACTACAAACCCTATCAATTGTCTTGATACTCTAATCATTAAGGCATTTTAAACTACTCGACACGAAGGACTACTTCAATTCTACTGAAACACATTAACGTCTTCACAGATCGTCTTCTCATCCAATATACACTTTTAATGGCTTTTTTAAAATCCGAAATAATAAGTTTTATCAAATGTTGTACTGTGAATGAAAATTTACGATGTTCAACAAATAGTTCATTCATGTCCTTAAGATCACATGGTTATTAGTACTTTAAAACAGCGAAAAATATTTTATATCAAACAGCATCTTTAATGTGGTTCAAAACTAAAATTTATCTAAATGCCTGTCCAAAATGAGGTAAACAAATTGTAGAGCAAGCTTGCCTAAAGCTAGGAACATGTTTGCAAGATACGTATTTGATCTCATCACAATGTAAACAAATCAATTTCCAACCTTATAACAACATTAGTATATGACACGAAAATTATAACAGATAAGGTAGTTCATGGATTAGAAAAATAAAGACAATAAATAAATTGTTCTTAAATAAAGAAGAAGCAGAAAATAATTATCCCGTTCATTATTAAATATAATATAAAAATAACATATGTACCTAAACCAAACTGGAGATCGCTACACGAAAATTCATTACAACCTTTCATGAATTGTTCACAGAATGTTCGGACCTCTTAATATAAAAATAATAAAGTAGGTGATATGCAAATTAGGAAAAGAATAAATGGCGTGAGTAGTTCTCCCTAACCCAGTATTACCTGGTATGTATTTAATGGTGTCTTACGGCACTTCATCATCAAAAGTGGATCAATAGTGACAACAAAAGGTTAAATTAGAAAGAAATTAAAAACTTAACAGTAAAATTTAAAACAAAATAAACCCTTCGATAATATAAGATGTTAAAACGCAACAAAGTCTGTCATTTGGGGTTTTTCCTGTCGTTGTGAGAAGTTACCTTTGTTTATATTATTTTTAATTCATTTTGAGACTTTCTTTTCTTTTGGATCAGTTTTTATTCGTTTTCTTCGTATGCTTGTGCATCATTTAACGTCTTTCTTTTGATATATGAATACAGCTGTAATGAAAGACACTTGTGCCACAAAGAAGGAAAGAAAGATGAAAGAGAAAACGTGAATTCACTTTCAGGTAGAGATTTTTGCCTGTCTAATTTAGATCACATTGGGAGGCACCAACCAGCAAAATATCCAAACTGTCCTCTTGGCTCGAGGGATCCAAACTGAATAAACTGAGACCCTATAAAAACAGAGTCAATGAAAGACATGCGCGTTATGCCAATGGACAGCTAATAATACTAAAGGATCGGAAAATTGAAATAAGGGGAAAGAGATTAATATAGAAGAGCCCCCACCCTACCCCTTAATAGAAAAAGAGAAATACAGGAAGAGTTTGGATATGCATGGCACATGATTCCCTCTTGAAATTCCAACAGAAGAACTCTAAGACAGAAAAGATTTTGAAGCCAAAGGCCAAAAAATGGCAACTTACATAGGATATAATAACATCTAAACAGGGGGCAGTATCTTGTAATTAGATAGGTTAGAAGCCCAAAAGGAGCTCGCCATTGTTACCCAGTGTGCTTTCGCCTCAAATCCTGGTTCTGTGGATATACTGACTGTAGACCATGTGCAAGGCCACCTCCAACGAGACTGCACCTAAGAGATATTAAAGAAAAGCGTAATTATGGACGAAATATTGTAATGAAAACTTATTGAAAACAATATCGGGATGTGAAACGTGTTTTTGTATTGTTTTTGGGGTTTTGTTTTCTTTTTTTGGGGTGGGTGGTGGTGTTTGTTTTGTTTTTCAGCATTTACTTGTTACACAAATACTGACAAATATTGTATCACCGTCACGTTACTAAAAGCGTGATATAAGGATATAGTACAAAAACACACGATGGGGACTTTGAAAATCGCCGAACACAATATAAGAGAACAAGTTACAGTATCAAAGAATCTATTTATAGTCGTATCTATCTGAAAAGTATATCCACACAATTTAATGAGGCATTTACAAAGAATTAATATACGTGACGAAATGAGTATATTTTATACTGATAAAATGTCAGAGACATGTGATAATAGTGTCATACAATTGTATCTATTACGAGAGTCCACATTTTGAAGCCTAAGGGACACAACTTAACGATAGTGCTCTTCAGCCAATAAATCACCATTTAGTCCGAGACTGCACATCTTGTTTAGTTTTGGTTGTGAGTTATCGGAAGGCTTTTGCAGGTTCACTGACGTTTTTTCATGCACATATATTTACGGTTGAAGGAGATGAATTTAGAACTGAACTTTAAACATAATATTTGATGTAAACTCAGTAATATTGTGTTGTATTGATTCTTAAACAAACGACGTAAAACGAATTTGTAATTTGTCTTAATACATATTTTGTATCTCGGCCAATTCTGAGCGTCGGGTAATTCTGCGCAACGATACGTCATTTTTGTAAACATTGGATCACGTGTTGTTTTTGGTCGAATATCCAGTTTGTATCAAGAAATAACGATATTCCTTTTGTTAAGGAAGTGATATTCATAAAGTGTACAAAAATATCCTACATTTCTACCTAATTGCATATGAAACTGATTTCTAAATGTCAAAATCAAGACCCACTCCACGACTAGTCTGAGTTTGCTCTGACCCTTGTCACCCCCATTTTTGATATTTGGATATTTATGTTGGGGTGTAGGGTCAGAGTCCATTCCCCATTGAAAAGTTGGAATTTGCTGACACCATTTGGTGTTGGCATGGGGTAGCCGCTTACTAGCCGGCCCAGCAAACTTGAACGACCTTTCATCGAGATATACCTGCCTGAAATCGACAGGAATATGATTTATTTTCACAAAAATCGCGAGCATTGCATTCGTCATGTCTTTAATCCGCTGCCAGCCGAGATGATAGTATGTATTTGATGAAATTTGACCTTGATCTGGCCATTGGCATCCCAAGTCACATGACTATACAAATCTCGCAACCAACATGTCAGTGACATCAGAGGTCATATAGTCACATGATATCGACAAACAAATTTCCTAAGTTGTTGTACATAGAATTTGGACATATTATATAGAAATCACTTAATGTTTGTAAATAAATATAATGCCCACTTAATTCTCAACATTCTGAGAACAACAACCAGAAACCTGTCGGTATGGTAGCAGGGAGGAGAAAACCATTTTCAAGAAGTACCGAGCATGTGTCAGCGATGTTTTGTTGGTGTCATGTGACTACCACATTGACATATGCTCTTTGCGCAGTGAATCTGGTTTTCTTCAAATTGCTGCACCGTTTACAGATTTTCGGCCGTTGTTTTCGCAATAAATATTTTGAGAAGTTTATGTTTGTTCATTTTTCTATAAAAACTATGTGGCTTTCAATTATATGTTTGATTTTTTTTCCTACAGCAACAGTAGAAATTGTTTATTGTTGATATCACATGACTGTATGACCCCTGATGTCATTGACAGGTAGATTGCGAGAGTTGTGTAGTCATGTGACTTAGAAATGCAAATGGCCACATACAGGTCAAATTTCAGCAAGGATGTACTTTTGTCTCGTCTTTCAGCGGGTTAAAGGCAGAACGAATGCTATGATCACAATTTTTTAGAAAATAAATCATATTCCTACACATTTCATGCAGGTACATCTCCATGAAAGGTCGTTCAAGTTATCTGGGCCAGTTAGTAAGCATCTACCCCATGCCAAAACCAAATGGTGTCGGCTATTTCCAACTTTTCGATAGACTCTGACCCTACACCCCAACATCAATGTCCAAACATTAATAATGGGGTGGCAAGGGTCAGAGGAAACTCTGACTACTCCATGACCTTCTTGAACCTGTAACCCAGAAAATCCTACTTACTATCTATCTTTTAGAATCATACAAATAAATATGTTATTTAAAAGATGGAAATGTATACCTTAAAAAATTCTGCATCCTAATCCAAGTTTGCAAGAAGCTATCCCGCACATACAAAGTCATCTGATACCCAACATGCCAGCTTGACGCTAGAACAAGATTCTCAAGAAATTCCCTGGCGTATAGTCTGTTTCTAAATTCTTTAGTATTTTTTCCCAATAAACAAGAAGTTGTAAACTCATTATGTCAGATTAATTGTTGTTTCTCTTCCACATAATAGTTTGTGTTTTATAAAATGTTAAATTTTACTATACATTTTTACAAGGTTGGTTTAGTTTGCTTAATTTCTCTTGCCATTTATTGGCATTGTTACATTGCATTTTGTAAAACTGGCTATAAACCTGACCTAATTGCTCGACTGAACTTCTGACAGAAACAGTACAAAGTAATGTTACAGTATTTCATTTCTATAGCCCGATGGATAAACATTCCATCTTTTCAAAGATGTGTGCATAGTAGGACAACATATTGCAAGTCATGAAATCATGGGGGTGGTATCATGTGTGTCCAAAATTAATATTATTTTGAACAGAATATTCTGATGACAATTGCTTTTTTTCAAATGGTAAGTATTACAGTATTTTATTTTCATCAATCAGTCAAATTTTGCTTCAGTATTGGTTACGAAAACCTTAGGTACACTGAAATGTCCGACAGCATTGTACCACCATGTTGGCCAATTTTCACATCAAGTAATTCTGCGCCATGATATGTCACTTCTGTAAACATTGGATCCCGTGTTATTTTGGGTGAAAAATTCATTCAATATCAAGAAAGACCGATTTTACTTTAATTAAGAAAAGTGATATTTATCAAGTGTACAAAAATATCCCACATTTCGACTTGAAATGCATATGAAAATGTGATTTACACAGAAAAATCAGGAATAGTGTTTGATTTAACTTTACACAGATAAATCAGGAATAGTGTTTGATCTAACTTAACACAGATAAATCGGGAATAGTGTTTAATTTAACTTAACACAGATAAATCAGGAATAGTGTTTGATTTAACTTAACACAGATAAATCAGGAATAGTGTTTGATTTAACTTTACACAGATAAATCAGGAATAGTGTTTGATTTAACTTTACACAGATAAATCAGGAATAGTGTTTAAGTCACCTTGACACAGTTAAATCAGGAATAGTGTTTGATTTAACTTTACACAGATAAATTAGGAATAGTGTCTGATTTACCCGTACACGGGTAAATGAGGAATGGTGTTTTTAATTTACCTTTTCAGAGTTAAATCGGGAATATTGTTTGATTTACCTGTACAATGATAAATCCAGAATAGTGTTTTTAATTTACCTTTACACAGTTCGATTGGGAATAGTGTTTGATTTACCTGTACAAAGATAAATCTGGAATAGTGTTTTTAATTTACCTTACACAGTTCAATTGGGAATAGTGTTTGATTTACCTGTACAAAGATAAATCTGGCATGTGTTTTTAATTTACCTTTACACAGTTCAGTTGGGAATAGTGTTTGATTTTCAGCTGGCAACAAATATAGCATCATCGTCATATAACTTTCACATTTTACTTTTTTTCCACCTTGTACAATTTTTGTTTAAATAATGTTTCTTCAAACTCAACCCAATGTGTGGTTTTCATTTCTAGCCTGCCACATCAAATGAAAATGAGAAGACCCTAACAAGAAGAATGGCGTCTTTTGAAGAAGATGATCAGGAGGAGGTTCAGTTTCACAAGTACCCCCTCCGTCGACTTGAGCTGTCCATCAACAAGTTCATGAAAGTCATTCAGATTGATCTGCAGAGACTGCACCAGCATAAGCTTAACATTGACAAGGTTAATACTACTCCAGCTAAATAGATATACAGGCTATTCCATATATATAGGCTGCTCTGGTGGCCTAGTGGCTAGAGCATCTGCCTCAGATGCGGGAGGTTGTGGGTTCGATCCCTGGCCGAGTTGTACCAAAGACTTACAAAATGGTACTAACAGCTCCCTCGCTTGGCACTCAGCATTAAGAGGTTAGTGTCAGGACTGGTCGGCCTGGTGTCAGGATAATGTGACTGTGGGACATAATGCTACATGTCTGCGGCATGATGCCCCAGTGCTAGACATCACTATAAACTGCCACACTGCAGACATCATAGCGTTATGACTGAAAAGTTGTTAAAGTTATGTTAAAAATCCAAGTCATACACCATATATATATATATATATATATATATATATATATATATATATATATATATATATATATATATATATACTACAGTATATATATAGATAGATATATAGATAAACTACTTTATCGATGGAGGCATACCTACTACTCCATCTATATAGACATATCTACTACATCTAAATAGACACACCTGCTTCTCCATCATTATAGACATACCTTCTACTCCATCTATATAGACATGTCTACTTCTCCATCTATATCGACATACCTGGTACTCCATCTAAATAGACATACCTACTGCTCCATCTACATAGACATACCTACTACAACATCTATACTGACATACCTACTGCTCCATCTATATAGACATATCTACTACATCTATATAGACATACTACTACATCTGTATAGACATATCTGCTACATTTATGTAGATATACCTACCACTCCATCTATATATACATATATACTACATCTAAAAGACATACCTACTACTCTATCTATATAGACATACCTACTACAACATCTATATTGACACACCTACTATTACCGGTATATCTACATAGACATACCTACTACTCCATATTTATAGACATACCTACTACTCCATCTATATAGACATATCTACTACATTTATATAGATATACCTACTACTACATCTATATAGATATATCTAGTACTCCATATATATAGACATACCTACTACTCCATCTATATAGACATACCTACTTCTCCATCTATATAGATGTATAAACTAAATCTAGATTGACATACCTGCTACTCCATCTATATAGACATGCCTAGTACTCCATCTATATAGACATACCTAATATTCGTTCTCAGTAGACATATCTTCTACATTTATATAGACATACCTACTACTACATCTATATTGACATACCTACTTCTCCATCTATATCGACATACCTACTACTCCATCTATATAAACATATCTACTACATTTATATTGACGTACCTTCTCCATCTATATAGATGTATATACTACATCTATATAGACATACCTGCTAATGCATCTATATAGATATACCTACTACTACATCTATATTGACATACCTACTTCTCCATCTATATCGACATACCTACTACTCCATCTATATAAACATATCTACTACATTTATATTGACATACCTTCTCCATCTATATAGATGTATATACTACATCTATATAGACATACCTACTACTGCATATATATAGACATACCTACTGCTACATTTATATAGACATACCTACTGCTACATATATATAGACATACCTACTGCTACATTTATATAGACATA
This sequence comes from Sinohyriopsis cumingii, assembly GCA_028554795.2. NCBI lineage: Eukaryota > Metazoa > Mollusca > Bivalvia > Unionida > Unionidae > Sinohyriopsis > Sinohyriopsis cumingii. The sequence goes on from CM068833.1 coordinate 90,393,204, forward strand.
CCTACTGCTACATCTATATAGACATACCTACTGCTACATTTATATAGACATACCTACTGCTACATTTATATAGACATACCTACTGCTACATTTATATAGACATACCTACTGCTACATTTATATAGACACACCTACTGCTACATTTATATAGACATACCTACTGCTACATTTATATAGACATACCTACTGCTACATTTATATAGACACACCTACTGCTACATCTATATAGACATACCTACTGCTACATTTATATAGACATACCTACTGCTACATTTATATAGACATACCTACTGCTACATTTATATAGACATACCTACTGCTACATATATATAGACATACCTACTGCTACATTTATATAGACATACCTACTGCTACATCTATATAGACATACCTACTGCTACATATATATAGACATACCTACTGCTACATTTATATAGACATACCTACTGCTACATTTATATAGACATACCTACTGCTACATTTATATAGACATACCTACTGCTACATCTATATAGACATACCTACTGCTACATCTATATAGACATACCTACTGCTACATTTATATAGACATACCTACTGCTACATCTATATTGACATACTACTACATCTATATAAACATCTACTACATCTATATAAACATATCTACTACATTTATATTGACATACCTTCTCCATCTATATAGGCATATATACTACATCTATATAGACATACCTGCTACTTCATCTATATAGACATACTACTACGTCTATATAGACATACCTACTACTGCATTTATATAGACATACCTACTACTACATCTATATAGACATATCTTATATAGACATATCTACTCCATCTATAGTGACCTACCTACTACATTTATATAGACTTACCTACTTCTCAATTTATATAGATGTATATGCTACATCTATATAGAAATACCTGCTACTCCATCTATATAGACATGCCTAGCACTCCAACTATATAGACATGCCTAATATTCCATCTCAGTAGACATATCTTCTACATTTATATAGACATACCTACTACTATATCTGTATAGACATACCTACTACTACATCTATATTGACATGCCTACTACATTTATATAGACATACCTACTTTTCCATCTATATAGCTGTATATACTACATTGTTAAACTAACCTAATGATACATGTCAGCCTCAATTTTAATTTATATTGTTAAACTAACCTAATGATACATGTCGGCCTAAATTTTCAGAGACTTGACATTTTTATTAAGAGAATCTTCATAATTGTATCAGTAGTAATTTATGAATGTGTGGCTTGATTGGCTTGACCAAATTTTTCAGTGCAATATGCTGATATACAAATCAGTGATTTCTCCAGAATGTGTAGTTGGACAGATCCCCATCAACTTTAATGGACCTATCCCACTCCCCAGAAATGACTGAGCGCATGTAGTTGGACAGATCCCTATCAACTTTAATGGACCTATCCCACTCCCCAGAAATGACTGAGCGCATGTAGTTGGACAGATCCCTATCAACTTTAATGGACCTATCCCAATCCCCAGAAATGACTGAGCACATGTAGTTGGACAGATCCCCATCAACTTTAATGGACCTATCCCACTCCCCAGAAATGACTGAGCACATGTAGTTGGACAGATCCCCATCAACTTTAATGGACCTATCCCACTCCCCAGAAATGACTGAGCACATGTAGTTGGACAGATCCCCATCAACTTTAATGGACCTATCCCACTCCCCAGAAATGACTGAGCACATGTAGTTGGACAGATCCCCATCAACTTTAATGGACCTATCCCACTCCCCAGAAATGACTGAGCACATGTAGTTGGACAGATCCCCATCAACTTTAATGGACCTATCCCATTCCCCAGAAATGACTGAGCACATGTAGTTGGACAGATCCCCATCAACTTTAATGGACCTATCCCACTCCCCAGAAATGACTGAGCACATGTAGTTGGACAGATCCCCATCAACTTTAATGGACCTATCCCATTCCCCAGAAATGACTGAGCACATGTAGTTGGACAGATCCCCATCAACTTTAATGGACCTATCCCACTCCCCAGAAATGACTAAGCACACTGAAATCATGCACTGTTGATTTGCCATTAGTGAATGAATCCTGTAACATTTGTTAATATTACCAAAGGTCAGTTTGATCCTGTACACACTTGTGTTTAACAATCATAATAATTACATTTTGCAATTGAAAAGTGATTGTGAATTTATTATAAACATCTTGCCAGCAGTGATTATGTAGTTATATGCATCATGCCAGAAGGACTTGAGGTTGTACAAGTTCAAACAAGCAATATTTGGTATTCATTGGTAATATCTTTGCTGTTTCATGCAGTTCTAATGTACAGTCGTACCTGTCCTAATGGTCACTTGGTCACAACAGTGATTCTAATTTCACCCCTGCAAATTTCCTTCATAAATTTCATGTAAGCAGCAGTTATCTGTCTTTCGGATTCAGTAGTAATGTGTTTCTTAACCAAGAAGTAGTTTTACCCTGTCTTCTTTGGTCACTGGAGCATATCGTTAGTGACCACTCAAAGTATGCAAACTAAACTTCTTTGTTTGATGAGCAAGTCAGATATATATATAAATGTATACTATGTGAATCGATGTTTAAGTGTTTCATATTTCAGTTGTACTTATTGTAATCCAGTGAAACTCAAAGATATCTACATATCTACTTCGAAAGTAAGGCGTTTCCTTACAGGAAGGACTCTGCACTAGTGATATCCCTTATGGTTTAATAATCTGAGTTTCCTCTGACCCTTCCCACCCCATTTGTTATATTTGGACATTTATGTTGGAGTGTAGGGTCAGAGTCAATTGCTATTGAAAAGTTGGATGGGTATAGGATTGGTGCTTACAAGCATGAAATGATAGGAAAAATGATTTATTTTTTGAGAAATTTCATATTATAATCATTATTTCTTTAATCTGCTGACATACTAGACAAAACTACACAGATGATGAAACTTGAACTGGTACTCGCCATTTGCATTGCTATTCACATGACTACACAAGTCTCTCTGTCTACATGTCCATGATGTCAGAGATCCAGTAGTCATGTGATATCAACAATAAACCCCTTTCCAATGTTCTTGTACAAACATTTGAAAATACTAAATGAAAGTCACATTCTGTTTATAATAGAATTAAAGGACATTTAGTTCTCAACATATTTATTCCAAGAACAATGACCAAAAACCTGCCGTAGTCACAGCAATTTGAAGAAAGGAAGACTTGTCAAGAATAGAGCACTTGTCAACGATGGTTTAGATATATCATGTGATTACCACATTGTTGTGCTCTGTGCTTGATGAAAGTGGTCTTGTGGTGATGAATTCCAACTTTTTGATTGGCAATTGACTCAGAACCTACATCCCAACATAAATATCCAAATATCGAAAAGGGGTGAGAAGGGTCAGAGAAAACTTGGATTGGTGGTTTAGGTGCTACTTACAATAGCCACAGGAAGCTTCTTTTCATTGCCTTATCATCAAAGGTCTCTAACAAAAGCCAACTATCTTTTGATCCTGGTGAGTTTTTTGAGCAGCAATTTAATCCATCAACTGTTTAAAGTATGAACACTTGTTTTCATGCCTAATTATTCCAACTGCCCTAACAAAAAGCCAATCATGTTTCACAATTACAGGTAAGCTGTCAGTTTGTAATTTTATTTAGGAGCCAATTCTACTGATAATGAGAAAAACTTGTGTGCCTGTGTTAGAGAAAGAGAGAGAGAGGAGTGCATGTACACAGTTGTACTTTTCTTGATTTGAGCTAAATAGCTAAATACATGTGTCTTGGTCATTTACTACTACCGCTAATAATAATATATATGAAATAATAATAACGACAATACTACTCAACCAAGTTTGAGAACTGAATCCACCTTTTGAGGTCACCTGCTCATGAAGGCTACTTTCACCTTTTGCCATGGGTGGCTGGTGTAGACAGGTTTGATTGTATATTGCATGCATTGTCCTATAATATTATTGCATGATAAATAACTGTGATCTTAATCTTTATTCATTAAAAATTATCATACATTTGTTGAGACATACTCTATACAGATTCTGGTACAATTGATGCAATTATCTCTCATTGCAATACCAGGCAAAATTGTACGCTGTCTTTGTTCTGGGTCTGACTCTATTACAGTCATTATTCTGTTATTAACTTCATTTTCTTTAATAATCTTTTCTCTGATAGCTTTCTTTTCAACCAAATAAACTTTTTTTAAACCAAATTTTTGCGTTGCATCATTTATGCAACCACCAAAAATACATTACATTAGTGGATGTTGGTGACTTCAGAGCAAAAATCTACAGATGACAGCACATGCATTTAAATTTTCATTTGATATCTTGTTTTTGAAATGAATTGCCATCTGTGAATTGAATTGCTAATACTGATACAGACATGGGCTTGTTATTGAGCAGATCTCGTATAAAAGTAAGCAGCTTTGACTGCATGTCTGATTTCTTGTAATCCTTTTTAAATTTTTCTATAGTACAAGAAACTTGGTGATTGGTCAAGTCTGACAAGCGAGAATGTCAACACATTTCGTACCATTCAGCAAATCAAGGCTAATGTTCGGGAAATCGAGAAGGCAAGAAAGCAGGTGTGTGATGAGGACCTTGAGAAATTTGATAAGAAAATTTATGGAATGAAAACTGCTGCAATTCAGGCTGTAATGGAGTTTGTAGATGTTAGTGAAAGTCAAAAAGATGTCACAGATGCTAAAACAGGTAAATGATGTGAAGTAGTTTATAATATTCTGTTGATTTATTTATTGTAAAATATGGACAATAAGCCAATAGGCCTATGCTGTATTTTAATGTGTAAAACTGTAAAATATGGACAATAAGCCAATAGGCCTATGCTGTATTTTAATGTGTAAAACTGTAAAATATGGACAATAAGCCAATAGGCCTATGCTGTATTTTAATGTGTAAAACTGTAAAATATGGACAATAAGCCAATAGGCCTATGCTGTATTTTAATGTGTAAAACTGTAAAATATGGACAATAAGCCAATAGGCCTATGCTGTATTTTAATGTGTAAAACTGTAAAATATGGACAATAAGCCAATAGGCCTATGCTGTATTTTAATGTGTAAAACTGCACTGATGCATAACATGCACTCCAGATTTTGACCCAGAATGAGAGAAAAAACAGTACTGCATATAATGCGGATGTGAAATGCAATTGCAAATACGTTTTAAATCTTAATAATGTCGCTTAATATTGGCAGTATTCAAAGTGTATCATTCTGATTTTATGGTTGGCTCTTAAAAAGGCCGTTTTAAGGTTTGCCTTGTTGATGGAGTTATGTCTGTTGCATCAAATTCCTTGAATCCCATCACTTTTGAAAATTTGCTGTATGTGCTTGTCTGTCATCATTCCTGGCATTGCTGTATGATACATCCCTGCCCTCTCTGTGTTTTTTCATGATTTGCATCATAGAAATTACCAAGACTATGCATTGTAATTATGTTTGGCACATCATAGTTTTAGCCACACGGATAACCTTTATCTACACTAAGTTGAGAAAATGAAATATTGCTCACTCTTTTGTAGTACAGAAGTATCCAATACTATTGATTAAGATCAGAAATAAGACAAAGATCTAAGCTTATTTTGCAAAGAAAGATAAATACAGTCCAACCTGACACTAACGTTCACTCATAGGAAAAGTCAAAAATTGGCCATTTTACACAGGTTCATTTTTTAAAATTACTTTTTAATCAAATACCATGTTACTTTAACAGACAAACTTTAGTCACGAAAAAATGTCCCTAGATTTACCTCTGAAGAGAATATTAACACTGATTGAATTTAGAATGTTATATTTCAATGTAACCAAGAATAAATGAACACAAATTTTATTAGATCTACAGTTATCAAACAGGGAACATTTTTACACTACAGGTATGGTAATCACGTTTGTTCCATTGCAGTATGGTACCTTGGAAAGCCTTAAAACAAGTTACCAATTGTTTTTCCAGTTGAATCAAAGAACAAAATGTTACCCAATTTTTTTAAATGAAACAACTTTATTAACGTAAGCAATCAAAGAACAAGGTTATCGTGGTTTTTAGGCATTATTTAGTTTTTACTGGTAAACAATTTAGTTACAATGCATTGTGCAGTGGATTTAATATTTCACATGGAGTAAATGGGACACATGTAGACAGCTGTAGTGCCTTTATCCTTGTATCAGATCAACCTGGAAAATATCTTCTTTTATGTTTTTCTATAAAATATACACCTGTCTTGAAAATAAGAAACTTTGGCAAAAGAAAATGCGTGCTACAAACAGCAAAAGACAGTATATATTAATGTTTTATGTTGTTGAGGAAAATGTATCCTGTTATATATTACAAAATTCACCAAGTGTATCATATATCACAAGAGTATCTTTTAATTTGAAAGCTAGATACTAAGCTGTTTATATATATATATATATATATATATATATTATAATAATGCGATCTTGATTGAATCATTACATCATATTGTCATGATGAGAAAATCTGGATTGTTACAAGACGCAAAACATCAAGTCATGATATGGATTTTCTGATCCTGACAGCGAGAAGACAGTGCAGTTATTTTGAAAATCTTGTTTCAAAAAATATCCGAGATTCAGCAGTTAAAACAAAAAGATGATCTTATCTTGAATACCTGGAAATTCCATTCTGACATTAGAGCATCAATTCAGGTGAGGGACTTTTTAAGGGAATATATTTAAATTGTAAATTACTATGCATATTTTTCCAGATAGTGCTTCACAAGGTGAGCCCCTTCTTGGCGGTGATTCAGGGATTGTCATTCCTCCTAACATGCCGATGCCAGCAAGGAATCAAGAGCTGATAATTCTTCCACAAGAAAATGCTGAGGCTCTGGAATCCTTTGAACAGCTTCAGGAGGTGAGTTCTGTCCCTTGACATTCACAAATATCATAAACTACTCAAGACCAGCTAACTCTTTATACGTGCAAATATGTGTATTATGGTTTAAGGAAAAATTGTAATATGTGTGCTCATTCCTTCTTTGTGTGTTTGGTGATTTTGATTCAGGAGCTTATACAATGTTTAGTCCAAGCTTTTCTGAGCACCATTTTAGATCAGTACAATTAAAATGGGTGCATGTTAACCATCAGTATTGTTTTAGTATTAACCATCAGTACTGTTTTGGTATTAACCGTCAGTATTGTTTTAGTATTAACCACCAGTATTGTTTTAGTATTAACTGTCAGTATTGTTTTAGTATTAACCATCAGTATTGTTTTGGTATTAACCATCAGTATTGTTTTAGTATTAACCATCAGTACTGTTTTGGTATTAACCACCAGTATTGTTTTAGTATTAACCATCAGTACTGTTTTGGTATTAACCATCAGTATTGTTTTAGTATTAACCATCAGTACTGTTTTGGTATTAACCGTCAGTATTGTTTTAGTATTAACCACCAGTATTGTTTTAGTATTAACTGTCAGTATTGTTTTAGTATTAACCATCAGTATTGTTTTAGTATTAACCACCAGTACTGTTTTGGTATTAACCACCAGTATTGTTTTAGTATTAACCATCAGTACTGTTTTGGTATTAACCGTCAGTATTGTTTTAGTATTAACCACCAGTATTGTTTTAGTATTAACCGTCAGTATTGTTTTAGTATTAACCATCAGTATTGTTTTAGTATTAACCGTCAGTATTGTTTTAGTATTAACCGTCAGTATTGTTTTAGTATTAACTGTCAGTATTGTTTTAGTATTAACCGTCAGTATTGTTTTAGTATTAACCACCAGTATTGTTTTAGTATTAACCGTCAGTATTGTTTTAGTATTAACCACCAGTATTGTTTTAGTATTAACTGTCAGTATTGTTTTAGTATTAACCATCAGTATTGTTTTAGCATTAACTGTCAGTATTGTTTTAGTATTAACCATCAGTATTGTTTTAGCATTAACTGTCAGTATTTAGTATTTACCATCAGTATTGTTTTAGTATTAACTGTCAGTATTGTTTTAGTATTAACCATCAGTATTGTTTTAGCATTAACTGTCAGTATTGTTTTAGTATTAACCATCAGTATTGTTTTAGTATTAACTGTCAGTATTGTTTTAGTATTAACCATCAGTATTGTTTTAGTATTAACCATCAATATTGTTTTCAGGCATTGTGTTCAGTTCATTAACTATTAAGCACTAAGTCAAGATGCTTGAATTTATTACTTGGACTAAAGCACCTGGATCACTTGGATCAAGGTATTGTTACCCCATGCATCATGAATCAAGAATATCTGGCATATTCTCACCAAATATTTGATCAGTGGCAGTGATAATGCCTAATGACCTGACACCATTATAATGTTTTACTCAGCGAAGATGATAATGCCTAATGACCTGACAACATTGCAATGTTTTACTCAGTCAAGATGATAATGCCTAATGACCTGACCCCATTACAGTGTTTACTTAGTCAAGATGATAATGCCTAATGACCTGACAACATTGCAGTGTTTTACTCAGTCAAGATGATGATGCCTAATGACCTGACCCCATTACAGTGTTTACTTAGTCAAGGTTATAATGCCTAATGACCTGACAACATTGCAGTGTTTTACTCAGTCAAGATGATAATGCCTAATGACCTGACCCCATTACAGTGTTTACTTAGTCAAGATTATAATGCCTAATGACCTGACAACATTGCAATGTTTTACTCAGTCAAGATGATAATGCCTAACAACCTGACCCCATTACAGTGTTTACTTAGTCGAGATGATAATACCTACTAACCTGACACCATCACGCTGTTTTACTCAGCGAAGATGATAATGCCTAATGACCTGACAACATTGCAGTGTTTTACTCAGTCAAGATGATAATAACTACTAACCTGACACCATTATGATGTTTTATTCAGTCAAGATGATAATGCCTAATGACCTGACAACATTGCAATGTTTTACTCAGTCAAGATGATAATAACTACTAACCTGACACCATTATGATGTTTTACTCAGTCAAGATGATAATGCCTAATGACCTGACACCATAACAATGTTTTACTCAGTCAAGATGATAATGCCTAATGACCTGACACCATAACAATGTTTTACTCAGTGAAGATGATAATGCCTAATGACCTGACAACATTGCAATGTTTTACTCAGTGAAGATGATAATGCCTAATGACCTGACAACATTGCAATGTTTTACTCAGTGAAGATGATAATGACCAACGACCTGACACCAATTCAATTACTAGATATTTAAAGGCCAAAAGAAATGACACAGTGTAGAAAATGTTACAGCATCTCATAACATGTACCAGTAAATGGTGCTGTAGTTTAGCATAAAAAATAAAATAATGACACTGCTAATGGTTCCCATTTAGAAAGGCTGACTTCACATTGACCAGAATGAACCGTAAGATTTCTTTTCTTTTTGCAGCAATTTAAAAGAAAACACTCATGGAATGATCAGGGGCACTGCATTATGAAGTAATTCTAGAACTGAATAAGAACATGTGAAAATAATTTACTAACAACAAAAAAATGTCCATATAAAACCATTATAGTGCAGGAAAAAAACATACATATGTAATTCATTTTAGATACATTATCTGATCATAAACATTGGAAGCAATTCAGTACATCCCAAACCCAACCATCCCAATCTTGATTTTAGCAACAAGAGTCTTAACAGTCATCTGCCCACCTAGGTGAAAGTTAGCCAATAATGCATGAATGATCTCCCCTTGGATAGAGGGAATGATGCAAAATCCTGTTTGTTCTACATTGTCATTATCAGGTATAATTAACACCGGTGTGTATGTTCACTTCAGTGTATGATAAAGTAAGCAAATATGAACTTGTATGTCAAGTTTTAGACAAGAGCATCAGTTTGTGCCTTGTATATTAAGGATCAGGTATGTGTATGAACTTGTCTCTTGTATATCGTGGATCAGATTTGCATGTCTATTTGTGTCTTGTATATCTAGGATTGGGTATTAGTATCATTTTGTATCTTGATTATCAAGGCGCAAGTATGAATATCAATTTTTTTCTTGTTTATCACTGATAAGGTATGAATATCAATTTATATCTTGTGTGTCAAGGATCAGGTATGGGTCTCAATTTCATGTATATCACGGATGAGGTATGTATCTCAATTTATGTCTTGTATATTACGGATCATTTATGGGTTTAAATTTATGTCTTGTATATCACAGATCAGGTATGAGCATCTATTTGTCTCTTGTTTATCAAGGATCAGGTATGAGTCTCAATTTGTGTCATGGATATCAAATATGAGCAAAACCTTTTGCTTTTTATAGTTGGAGCTGCAAGGACATGGTAGTTGACATGACTGAAAAGGTGTGGTTTGAATCCTACCATTGGATTACCCCAGGTCAGCTACCATGATGCATTAGTCCAATTTCTTGGGCACTAAATAACCTACTTGTTTTGCTGTTGCATAAAGTAACAAATCGATCAAAACAAAATTTTATAATAACTTATGTATTCATGCAAAGTTTTCTGTTACAGAGCCTGATAGAGTTGAACACCATGATACATGAATTTTCAACAACAGTGGAGGTAAGAAGAATTCATTGGCTAATATCTCGTCTTAATTAAGCACACACAAATGGTGTCATAAACAGCTTCACCTTCTTGTTATGCACAAGTCACAAGAGTTAGTATCCTTTTTTCTTTGCTGGGAACACTCCCCTTTGATAGTTCATTCTCATTTCTAATAGAATACCACACAGTAAAGGTAGTACGAAACAGTTTTGACAGATTGGTCATGGGTTTAATGATTTGGCATGAAGTGATGATTGGACATCGGGTGAAATGATTGGCCATGGGGTGTTGATTAGCCATGATGTAAATGATTTGACCATGGGATGGTGATTGGCCATGGGGTGAATGATTAGTTATCAAGTGATGATAGGCCATGGAGTGATGATTTACCATGGGGTTAATGATATGCCTTGCATGGACATGGGGTGAATGATTGGCAATGGGATGATGATTGGCCATGTGGTGATGATTGGCCATGGGGTGATGACTGGCCATTGGATGAATGATTGGCCATGGGATGAATGATTGACCATGGGGTGAGTTTTTTTACTGTAGAAATGTCTTTGCAGTATCTTGTTGTTTCTCCTTTGAATACGTTCCCGAATCACATAATTTAGCAATATTAGCCTGCTACCTTGCAAATCCAGCCCTACTAAAAGACGAAAATTGTCTTATTGTCTATTTTTAGATAGACAAAGGGCAGTAACTCTTGCCCATGACCTCCCCTTGATACCACAAGGTGTCTCCAGCTTTTAGCTTTGATGTGTCCTGAGACACATGCAGTGCAGCAGCATCCGACAATCTAACCCATTTTTGTGTGTTCCTGTGGACCCATCCAATGTTCATTTTGCATTTATACTGCAGATTTATCGATCTACTGCAAGTTGTATGCTTTATCTTACAACTTCGTCTTGTAGGACCACCATCCCACCATGCTATCATTGATCTTACACAAGGTCATTACAGGTTAAAGTACAGTTGACTATTCACTTACTCTGTCCACAGTGGAGCTGTTAATAACAAATTCTGAAGTGCTGCTTGATAAGTATGCTTAATTTATTCATATTTCATGCTGTTTTGATAGAATTATTATTAACCAAGTATGCAGCATAACATTTAAACATGGCCATAGGTCATGTTAGGACACTTCACCTATCTGTTAGTTACGACTGTTTTTGGCGACCTAATAATTTCACACATTTCTAGTTTCTGCTTTAGTTTATGTGTCTTGTGTCATTTTAGTGTAGGTCAAATAAACATTCTGCAGGTGACACCTGGTGGTATCATGGGTTGGTTTTTCAAGACAGGTTCTACTGTGTTATTATTATTAATTTATTTTGTTATTTTATTATTATTATTATTATTATTATTATTATAACAGCAAATTGAAAACCTTGACCTGATCACATGATGTTTCATATTGGACTTTAATGTCTGCTGTAGGTTTTCATCCAATGTCAGTTTCCAGTGATGACAAGTTTTTCTTTTTCGCCATCAACATGACTTATTTTAACAGCTGCAGCTAAATAGGCTAGAAGTCGGAGAACAGTATAGAATTATTAAAATTTCATGAAAAATTTTCAGGCTCATCAGGAGAAGATAGACAGAATAGAGGACAACCTAGAAAAGGCCCATGAATCTGTACAGAGTGGTATATTCAACCTGGGTTCGGTAACTAGCACACAACTATTGTTAACACAGAACATATTGACCATAGTAAATTTATGCAGTTGCAGGGTGCTGTTGCTTATAATTCAGTAAATACTACTATCACTGTTTTATGTTACACTCAGCTCGACATCACCCATCAGTAGGGCCTACATGGCCATTTTGTGAATTACCTACTATAAAGACTAAATGCATCTAGTAACTCCATGGGTCATAAATCAATGTCAAACAGTCACACTTGGGCCTATTTCTTCATGTAACACCCCACAGACAGTTACACTTATGCCTTATTCAAATCTCGTTAGAAAATACAAATAACTCACACACACACATTATATATATATATATATATAAAATGGTATCTTTATTTGATCTATATCCCATTGTGAACAAACATGTTTCACTGATAATTTCATTCTGATATTCATTATCCCAGTAGCACATGGCTGTATAGTTGTTTATATGTGACACGTACATGTATTTAAATTGGCCTAGAGTTTGGTCAGCCAGAGACAACTACCATGATGACAAGGCTACCAAGGAGATGAGGCTATGCACAGGGAAATGAAAACATGAAAAAATTAAAAAGTTTAACAAGCATTCTTGCAAGATGTCCCACCTTCAGTTAACTTAATGGCCAGATATCTATAATTTAAAAATATTCGAAATTTAAGTTGGCTTTTATGCTGCCATTGGTAATGATTATAAGCTTGAACTTTTTTCTTGCAAACAGGAAACTTTCGTAGTAGAATAAATATAGAAAATTAAACAATCGATCAGTTTCTGATGCTTTTATTTCAATTTGATGCTGACTTGCTTTGATCAAAGGTCCTTTGTATTCATTGAAGATTGTTGTAGGCATGCTTTGATGAAGGTGTATGCATTATTTAAAGCACCTCTAAAGACCCTCTTTGAAGGACCAAACAAATACCCCTTTGTTATTGCTGCATCAAATAATAGGACGTTGAGTCAGAATTGTTTTCATTTGCTTGGTATAAATATGTAATGGTTGGTGCTTCAGAGATAATCAGTTTTCTTTGAAGTTTCAGTAAAACTATTTTTTTCTGGTACATTTTTAAAAAAGAAATATTGCCATCATTTGGTCGATGATATTTGTTCCCTTTACCACCTTCAAATGTGTTTGATTTTAGGTAGTCAGGTAGCATGGTTATTTGGGTTACATTACAGCTTAGAGCATGGTTATTTGGGTTATATTACAGCTTAGAGTACTAAGGTCATACATCAGCATAAGTGGATTTCGACATAACAGTGCACTGTTAGTATGGTTGGTCAGTGTAAAGAAAGGATTTGTTTATGTAATTCCAGTGCATTTTATATCAACGTATGTAGTATCCTTTCATGGTACCTTTGAATTCCAAATCCAAGACAATATATACATCTTTTAACAGCCAAAAATGTCATCGCTAAGAAAATCACCAGGTGATATATTTTGTTGCCCATTAGGAAAGACATTGACAAAGTCCAGTGCAATCCCTGGCAATGGCATCCACTCACATTGCTACAAGTACGTGTCAGGTGCATGATATAGAAAACTAATTTATTATGGTTGTTGAATTTCTGCATCATTTTTGCCTCAGTGTGACCTATATTTTATTCAGTTACTTTCTTCAAAACTTATGTTAAAAGTTGGGTGCTATTATTGTTCCAGTCATAAAACTTGATAATTGGATACATCTCTGTTATTACTACATCCTGAAAACCAAAGGTCACTGTGACCTACATTTTATACCTTACTGACATTAGTTAAATAATTGACCTATATCCAAGCCTACATAGAAGGTCCTCTCTGTCCAGTGCATTTGCAGCAGGATTCCGTGGTAAACTTCCCTTATGAATGACTGTATATTGCATATAGGGATAGGTTACTTTGCAGGTCAGCTGTGTATTTTAAATGAGAAAGATAATAGGCATGCTTTTCATATTAGATCACAGTAGCAGGGTTATTGAAAAGTTAATGTTGATGCATGAACTATGTAATGATGGCTGTCAACACCAATTTACTCAAAATCTGTGACTTTCAACCAGTAAAATAAGGTTTCTGGCAGTGGGTTATAATTATAGCTTTTCAAACATATTTTACAAGCAATTTAAAAAAAATTATTATTATTATTATTATTATTATTATTATAACTTTATTTCAAACTTAATGCTCTTATCAATTATCAGCAATTTGACACAAGATATGACACAAAAATAAAGTTATTGATAAATTACAGCAACATGAAAGTGAAACACTTCTTTCAATATTCTGTTATTACTGCTGGCAGTTTTATTTCTAAATGAATACACTGTTTTAAAAAAATACAGAGGTTTTTAACACTGTTACTCACAGACATTCCTGATGCACTATGGTGACTATCATAACCATTAAAAATCAAAATTTCTTTTTATAGCAGACATTTACCACATCATTGTTAAAAATATGAATATGCAAACAACATTGATATGTTTCTTATCAGTTTATTATATAAGATGCTGTAGAAAAGAATGTTCCTTTTGGATTTTTGGGGGGTGGGCGGGAAGTTAGGTAGGTGGTTCACATGTCAGCACAATACATAGTGCCAATTAAAGGTTCAAGTTGTAAAATTTTAATTTTTTTAAAATTTCTAATCTAAAAGTAAAAGATTGTTTTAGTAAAAGTCATGTAGGCATTGAACACTGATTATTGCAGTAATTGGTGTCATTTTGTAGAATTTGATTCTACATGCCTTTAAATGGCAATTGTTCACTTTATTTGGATCCTAATACAGCCATATTTCTTTGGAAGGTCATTATTTACATGCCCCGAGAGGAGCATACAGCAAAATCAGTGTTAAAGTACATGGACATTTTCAGACAAGATCAGTCTAAAGGTGTGATCCAGTACAATCCAGACTGAATGTCATATGCTGTGATGACACAATAAAAGCTATGCATGTTCAGAAACAAATTCATAATATCGTATACTGTGATGATTAAACTCAGTGTGCACCTTTCTGGAACCAGTTTAGTACACGGCTACAACTGCAAAAAGTCCATAGCGATCAATAATTTTCATCTTGATAACAGTCAGTGTGCAGATCATTCAGTAATCAGGAGTGACGTTAGTTAAGCAAAATTAGTACTTTATTTTTATATTTAATTTGTGTAAATGAGCATACATGACCCGTATGACTTTTGCCTTAAACAATCTTTAGCTATATATGATCCAGTGTCACTTTAGAATGAATTTATTTTCTGAATGATAATGTATTCGCTGATGACTTGAGAGTAATGAAAGTAGAAGTGAGTCATTTAATTGCTGATTACACACTAATCTGAAGTATCATTTACCTCCAGTCACCCACCAACCCCACCCCTCCCACCAAAAAGAATAAAACAAATCCACTACATTTACTTGCACTACATTTGCTTCCAGGCAGCAAAATTCAAGGCGGCAGTTATTCCCATTGCTGGTGCAGCCATAGGAACAGTAGTAGCAGGACCCGTTGGTTTGTTCGTTGGGGCAAAGATTGGGGCTGTCCTTGGAGCAGTTGGTGGAGGGACAATGGGTAGGTAGTTCACTTGGTTTGCTGGTTGGGGTAAATATTGGAGCAGTTGATTGAGGGACAGTGGGTATGTAGTTCACTTGGCTTGCTAGTTGAGGCAAAGATTGAGGATGTCCATGGAATGGTTGGTGATGGGACAGTGGGTAGGTTGCCCAGTTGGTTTACTGAATTTGACCAATCTTAATAGAAAGCCATGAAGACATTTTATGGCTGTGCAGGTGATGATTATGGAACATCAAAGAGGACCACCATTGCTAAAAATAGAACAACATTGAAATCACTTTTTCTGGAAATCTATTAAACAGAATTTCATGAAATTGTACAGAAGGTATCCAGGCAAAAAAGGCTTTCAAATTTGAAAAGATGAAGCAAGTACACAACTAAAATTAGAAGAAAAGAATATTCTCACAGCTTTATGTTAGAAACTGCTCATTTTCACCAACTAATTCACCAAGCATCCTGGCTAAAGGGTCTTTCAGTACAGCAGAAATGATGTTGGTGTGCCATCCAATATGACTAAAGACTGTAAAAACTTGACAGACCTTGAAAATATTGTTTTCTTGACATGAAATTGACAACATTGAAAGACATTTCAATAGAAAACATAGTACTGACCCAGATTTCTTAGCCTTTAGCTCTAGCTTTGGCTCCTTGGAATACATCAGACTTGTGAGTGATCTCTAGCTTTGGCTCCTTGGAATGCATCAGACTTGTAAGTGATCTCTTGTTTCTGGCTGTTAGGCAATCATCAGGCTTGTGAGTGTCCTCAAGCAAACTGTGTCCACTTGCCTTTTTATGTAGGTTTTAATTTCCTTCCCCACATTTTCAGTTTTAAAATGGACTTTGTGTTAGACCGCTCCAGTTGCCTAGTGGTTAGATAATCTGCCATAGATGCAGAGCTCACAAGTTCAAACCCCAGCTGATTCATACCAAAGAATTACAAAAATGTACAAACAGCTGCCTCGCCAGGCACTCAGCATTGAGAGGTTAGTGTTAGGACTGGTTGGCCTGGTGTCAGGATAATGTGACTGGGTTGGACATCGTGCTACATCTCTGTAGCATGATGTCCTAGTGCTAGAAATGACTATAAACTGATACACTTCAGACGTCATTGAGATGTGACTGGAAATTTTTTAAAGCTATGCTAAAAATCCAAATCACTTACACACACACACACACAGACAATGTGATAGTAAAATAGATTTTGATGTATTATATATGGTGCATTGTTTACATTTATTGTTTGTGTATTTTAAAAAAGCATTGATATTCTTATGATTAGATTTACGCAAATAGTAAATAATAATAACAATAATAATATGGACTTAGTACTTAGTAATATTTTTAATGTTTTGTTATTGTACCTTATATTTGTGCCGATTTTGTTAAAGGTTTAGAATGTGTTGACCATAAACTGGTAAAGTTAGTGATGGCAGAATTAAGGGTGCTGTATATTTGGCATATGTGGGTTTTTTTGCAGACTAAAACTTTTGTGTTTTATTCAAAAAAGACAAAGTTCAAAGTTTGGCAAGTTATATTTTACCAGTGCAAGTCAAACAAGCTTGTAATATAACGAGTTATTTTTCTGAGATTCTAAGTCACTAAAATATGACCATCAGTTTTTGAATTCAGTAGGAAAGTATTATTTTATCTCTTTTGCCAACCAACCATTAGAAGGTGAGACAAAAGTTATCTCTTGCTTTCTCCCTCTCATTTTTTTGGCATATGTGGATGTGTGAAATATATTTTGCTGTCTTTTAAATACGCATTTAATCCTTCTAAATTCTCACAGGTTTTCTCAGTGGAAAATTTATCAAGAAAAGACAGGATAATATCACGGATGTGGAACTGAAAAATTTGAAACAGAAAAGGTCATTCTCTATGCCAGATGTTGCCCCAGAAGAAACAACAGGAAGCTCAGAGGCTTCTTCATCATGGTTTGAATGGCGACGGAAGGCTAAATCAACATCAGAAGAATTAGAAAGAGAAGATACAGAGACAGATTGTCCATAGCTGGCCTGTGTCAGAGAAACAATTATCATTTAGAACTTCAGTTATCACACAAGTATGTTTTATGGCAGCATACAATACCATAAAATCGGGAGAAGTGTTCACAACTATTTTTTTAATTGGTGATGATATATGCAGTTTCTTTCAGTAGGGATGTATAAAAAGGCTTTGATTTTTATGCAGTTGAATAGCACACTTTATAATTATGGCTGATGGTTGATTAAAGAAAAGATTGATAGTAAAAAAGGCTGATTCAGAGTGAGGTAAATATATAAATTATCCAATCCCTCGCCTAATTAGGAAGAAATAACATCAGAAGAGTAAAGTTAACGTCTTAACAGTTGTTTCTCTCTAACACCTGTGCTTTATATACTAATGTACAGATCCAGCTGCAAACAGCAGAGACCCAGATCTGATATTGCATAAGACACTGGCAGATCTTGGTCTTTGCAATTTCTTGCAGCTTGTAGGACAAATAACAAAAGACTTGATTTACTGGTGCATTGTGTGAAGACAGATCAGGGTCTATTTTGTTTACAGTTTGACCTTACTTGCAAGTATATATGGAAATTGTGTAGCATTTTTGTTATATTGATATTGACAAACCCTTGTAGGCTTATTTTCTGTGCACACTTATTATTAAATAGTATATGTATAGCATTTTTGTTATACCAACATTGGCAAGCCCTTGTAGGCTTATTTTCTACTACACTTATTATTATGTGGTACGCATACAGCATTTTTGTTATACTGATATTGACAAACCCTTGTAGGCTTATTTTCTGTGCACACTTATTTTTAAATAGTACATGTATAGCATTTTTGTTATACTGACATTGGCAAGCCCTTGTAGGTTTATTTTCTACCTACACTTATTATTATGTGGTACACGTACAGCATTTTTGTTATACTGATATTGAAGAACCCTTGTAGGCTTATTTTCTGTGCACACTTATTTTTAAATAGTATATGTATAGCATTTTTGTTATGCCGACATTGGCAAGCCCTTGTAGGCTTATTTTCTACCTACACTTATTATTATGTGGTATACGTACAGCATTTTTGTTACACTGATATTGGCATGCCCTTGTAGGCTTATTTTCTCTGTACGCTTATTATTATATGGTATACGTACAGCATTTTTGTTATACTGACATTGGCAAACCCTTGTAGGTTTATTTTCCGTAGTTGAATTGTTATGGGGTAATGTAGAAATTCTCAGATACTGCCAGACAGCAATATTTAATTGTTTTGCAATTTACCCAAACATCATTTTTATTCTAGAACAGCCAGAAGTATGAAATGTTAAAATGAACGAGAAAAGGAGAAAAGCCAGATGTCTGAAATGTATAAATAAAAGAGAAAATTAAGTACAACTAAAATTTCAGGAATATTTTTGTCTAAGACTATCTCAGGTTCAAAAAAAGGGAAGGTCAGCCAGCATCAGCTAAAGTAAACCTTAAGAAGAAATGTACTCATGTAAGTAAAAACAGATGTTGAAACATCGATGAAGAAGTGGCAAAATTAATGTGTCATATTTTAGAGGATAACTTCTGTTTTAATGTTTATTTCATTTTCAATTCTTATTTTCTTTCTGTGGTCATCTTAAAGTAAGTCCAGATCATTTGGTGTTTCATTTGTTGTCTGATTTCATTCATATAACTTTATAAATTATCATTATTTAATGCTGTAAAATGCTTGGAGTAAATTTGAGAAAGTGCAATACCTGCTGAGCTTTTGATCATAGTTCCCAGTTTGATGCAGTTGAACTAGTTCATGTATATTCTTCATGCCTTTTGATCATAGTTCCCAGTTTGATTCAGTTAAACTAGTTCACGTACATCCTTCATTCCTTTTGATCATAGTTCATTTCAACTAGTTCACGTACATTCTTCATTCCTTTTGATCATAGTTCATTTCAACTAGTTCATGTATATTCTTCATGCCTTTTGATCATAGTTCCCAGTTTGATTCAGTTAAACTAGTCCACGTATATTCTTCATTCCTTTTGATCATAGTTCATTTCAACTAGTTCATGTATATTCTTCATGCCTTTTGATCATAGTTCCCAGTTTGAGGCAGTTGAACTAGTTCATATATATTCTTCATGCCTTTTGATCATAGTTCATTTCAACTAGTTCATGTATGTTGTTCTTGCCTTTTAATCATAGTTCCCAGTTTAATGTAGTTGAACTAGTTCATGGATATTCTTCATGCCTTTTGATCATAGTTCCCAGTTTGATGCAGTTGAACTAGTTTATATATATTCTTCTTGCCTTTTTGATCATAGTTCATTTGAACTAGTTCATATATATTCTTCTTGCCTTTTTGTACTCATTAAACATTTTCATCACATTGACCTGTGTACTGACTTCCTTTGTTAGATACAGCAGTTCCTGTGAGTTCCTTTGTTAGTTACAGCAGTCCCTGTGAGTTCCTTGCTAGATACAGGGTTCCTTGTGAGTTCCTTGTTATATACATCAGTCCCTGTGAGTTCCTTGCTAGATGCAGGGGTCCTTGTTAGATACAGCAGTCCCTATGAGTTCCTTGTTAAATCCTCTGCTTGCACTAATATTTTGTTTATCCTCTAAGCAGTGACCACATTTTTTTGAGAGCCTGAAATGTTAGGATTGCATGTGTGGTGTTTTTGGTCATTTACCTCTATTTTGAATGTATTAGCAGAACTTAAGATCATGAGCAGCAATTTAAGAAGAAACGAAGGACATAAAACAAACCCAACATTGCACATTGATTGAGACAGCATTGACTGAATACAAAACATTATTTTATACATCATTCTGATATTGTAAATATTGGACATTGTACATAATCATCATTTCGAATTAGTGGTGATCATTATTTGAATATAATTATTATTTTGAAATAGTGGTGATGATTATTTGTGCATAACTGTCATTTTGACTGAGTGGTGATCATTATTTGCATCAGTTCAAAGGAATGTTTTTAATTTTGGTTGATAGTTCAGGCATGAAATGTAATTTTTAGCAGAGTCTATCATACTGTATGTACTTGCTTATAATACAAGTCCAGATGCAGAATACACAGATCCATACCTGCCACTGCATAATGCACCAATAGGTCCAGGTCTCTACAGTTTGTTAGGAATAATCTGTAGAGTGAACAACGTAGACCCTTAGCTACCAGTGCATAATGAAATGGCAGATCAGTAGCTATGCTTCTTGCAGTTGGACATAGCTTATTAGCACATACTGGTGGTATTTGTCAAGGTGCATTTTACAACTAAATGAGTCACTCTATTTATTTGTGACTTGCATCTTGATCTACCCATATATCCTGGGTAATTTGAAAGTTAAAAAGTTCACTGGGAATTATAAATACCATAAAGGTCAAGGCAGTTCTTAAAAACATTTTAAAAATCAAAAAATGTTTAAATATTTTTCATTTTTGTATTGTTATCTTCTGTAATCTTGAATGTTGACAGGTTGATAATTTACAACAAAACGTTGATGTCTATTTTTTTGCTTGTCAGTAATTGTTATACTTTGAAATGTATTGAATGTTGATATTACAGACATCTTCTTTGTATTATCTTTGGGAAATCTCCATGTGAAAGTACAGACAGCATCATTCTAGATGCCATTATTAGCCATATGAATGGTTTTTGTTTGTGTTTTAAAGTCACTTTCCGATCGCTCCAGTGGCCTAGTGGTTAGAGCATCCACCTCGGATGCGGGAGGTCATGGGTTTGATCCCTGACTGAGTCATACAAAAGACTTACAAAAATGGTACTAACAGCTGCCTCACTTGGTGCTCAGCTTTAAGAGGTTAGTGTTAGGACTGGTAGGCCTGGTGTCAGGATAATGTGACTGGATACGACATCAAGCCACATGTCTGCAGCATGATGCCCCAGTGCTATACATCACCATAAACTGCCATACTGCAGACATTGTAACAATATGACTGAAAAATTGTTAAAGCTATGTTAAAAATCCAAATCACACACACACATTCACTTTGCAAAGAGATCAATCAAACATAAATTAGGCAAGCAAACCATCCCAGACATTGGATGTTTTTAGTTACATGCAGTATGCTTCAGTAATCTTTCCAAAAAGGTTTGTGATTCTTGTTTCCCCTAATTGATGGGAGTATTTTTATTTCATTAGATTTGTTGTTAAAGGACAGTGCTATTGGAAATTTGAATTTGTCTTATTCCTGATGAAACCTGTGATATGGGCAAAAGTTGCAGTCAGCTGAATGGAAGTTGAATCAGTATCCATGGAAACATTTATTTGGTTTCAAGTTGTATTTATGACATGTAATTTTACTTGATTTAACCTGTCAAATTGAGATGTACATTTAAAGGTGTTGTGGGAAGCTAATTCATTCAGTTGTTCATATTTGATACATATTTGCTTATTTAATAATTAGTGCTTGGTAAATGGGGCTAAATACTGCAGGTCAGGGACTATAGTGCCTGTTATATTCTTCCAAAGTACTACTTTTATATTTAATTTTGTGTCACAATTTTCACTTGTCATTTTACAGATCATGTTTAATCCTGTATATATGTTAATTGGTTCATGGCAGATGTAAATATGTTACAGATTATAGTACATGTTGCACGTAATTGTTATAACTTTATATAGTTAATACTCATAAAGCATGGGGATCTGCTTTGATAAATGTCAGTTTGCAGTTCTGGAAATTTCAACAATTTGTTATTGACTGAATCTGAAATTGTTTACCTTATCAAATCTGAGATTTCATCCATTTATGTTTTATGTATTAATGTATAGACTGGTTTATTTAGCAAATTTTTTAAAGTGATATTTATGCACATTCCATTCTAAATACAGGAAGTGATCCATTTGTCACAAACTTGAAAAGCCATTAGTGTCGGTACTCCATGGCTGTTATGTATGCTAGACTGTTTATTTATGATTAGTGCTGCATTTGTGCGTGAAAGAAAATGTTAGAATTTTATAGCAGAATTTTAATTTGTCAGTGCTTTGTGCTGACTTATTTATTGTATGGGACATCATCCTCTGATCTCATTCTAATACAATGATGAATGTAATATGCTAATTGGTCAGATGTGCAAGATTTACTACAGTGAAATGCATTATTATTGCATCATAGCTTCCTTGTTCCATGGAAAACCATTTTGACTGTTTTCACAGATGTTGTATGTGGATAGCAGTATGTTAGAATTGTGTAAGAATATGTTGTAATGTGGGTAACAGTATGTTGAATGTGCGTAACAATATGTTGGAATGTCAGTAACAATATGTTGGAATGTGGGTAACAGTATGTTGGAATGTGGGTAACAATATGTTGGAATGTGGGTAACAGTATGTTGGAATGTGGGTAACAGTATGTTGGAATGTGGGTAACAGTATGTTGGAATGTGCATAACAGTATGTTAGAATGTGGATAAGAATATGTTGGAATGTGGGTAACAGTATGTTGAATGTGGGTAACAGTATGTTGGAATGTGCATAACAGTATGTTAGAATGTGGATAAGAATATGTTGGAATGTGGGTAACAGTATGTTGAATGTGGATAACAATATGTTGGAATGTGGGTAACAGTATGTTGAATGTGGATAACAATATGTTGAATGTGGGTAACAATATGTTGGAATGTGGGTAACCTCATTTAAGGCTTTGATTGTTGATAATAAGATGGCAGATTTAATACTATTATCCCCTAATTGCCAATAATAACCTGGCAGATTCAAGACAGACTGTTATCCCTGGTACCAATAATATGATGGTAGATTCAAGACTGTTATCCCCTAATTGCCAATAATAAGATAGTAGATTCAACTGTTATGCCCTATTTATCAGTAATAAGATGGCAGATTCAGGACTGTTTTTCAGTAATTACCAATAACAAGATGACAGCTTCAGGGTTGTTATCCCATAATTACCAAGAACAAGATGGCAAATATCCCCAAATTATCAGTAATAAGACAACATATGTGTACACAGGATATTATTAAACAATATTGATGTCAGGAGATATCACTTTTTAAATACTGTAAAATTAGTTATGCTCATGGTGAAACAAATATTGTGGTTGAAATTAGATGGGTGATTTCATGGAGATATAGTTTTGTGATGTCATAATATTTTTCATTATTACCTAATCATTAATCCTTTTTTTTGACTTTTAATCATTATTATAATTACTAATATATTTATATTTAACACCCCCACCCCACACCCAATCCTTTGCAGTAAAAGCAGATAAGGGTACCATGGACTTAGTACAAAGAACAGTTTTTTTTTAGTGTACAAACCATCTTTTAATAATGTTTTTCCTGTCCTATACACCAATAATTTCATTTATACTCAGTGTGTTTTTAAAGACTTCAAGGATTAAATTTGGTATGATGCTGAAACTTAAGACAATTTAGGTTAGATTCCATTTTCCATTTTCCAACAAAACTGAGTTATGACCCCTGTCCCTGAAATGCTATTTAATATCAGTAACATCCATATCATTAAAACAAAGTTATGTTTTTCTTGTTAGCTTGTACATGTATGTAGTAGATATGTTATTGTTTTCAACATGTCTTCTTTCAGAATGTAAGAACGCATTTTTTTAAAAGCCCATGCTTATCTGACAGGTGCATTATAGTAGATTAAATAGTTCATGTTCTTTTTGGACTAAGTCCACCTCAGCATAATAAAATTTTGAATTTTAGGAATTGAGGTTACACATAATGTAGTTTAATTTCATGGCTGCAGACATTTTAATAAACAAGTACAGGAATTGTTGAAACCTAGTTTACGTGCGAGGTAAAGAAAGTTAGCAATGAGTTCTATTTAAATAGATTTTCCTGTTCATTGGTTTCTTAATGGTATGTCAAGGTAATATATGTATCACGTGTGCCATAATACGGAATTGTTTTTAATATTGTATAGGTGGAGAATAAGAAAGCTTAATACAGAGGGAAATATGAACCTAGTTTGTTAAACATTCATTTCCAGTTCTTTCTTGCTAAAGAATAATACAAGGATATTTTGAATGAACAAAGAATGAAAAACATTTAATTTTTAATTTTCGTTATGGTGAAAGCTTAAAAAATGGCGTGCTATTGAACATAGTCCTAAGACATGACAGTACAAGTCTGCATAACAATATTTACAACTTTTGGTGTTTGTTTTCTCATTTATCACTTTGATTTCATTCATATTTAGGGAGCTGCAGTGGTTAGTATGCCAGACTCAAATGTAAAAAGGTTGTTGGTTAGAAAGAAGGTCCTACTGTAATGCCTTGGGGCAAGGCACTTTACTCCTTTTGCATCAGGACTTTATAGCCCTTCACATGTTGATGTGCCTGGAAACAGCCAACAAACAATTCAGTGATCAAAGAAGAAGAAAAAATCACAAGCACTAACTGGAATTCCAAAAACCCAGACACCGTCGACCAGTTTTGAAATTTATTTTTGTTGGGCTTTGCTGATACTATTGATAGCTATTTGCTTCCTAAATCGGCTTCAGAAATGAATTACACTTGAACACTATTCTGACAACTGAAATGATCATGCTTTGTATTTTATATATGCAGTCAAATCTTACTTCAAAGAAATGTTGCCGCTGTTCACAGACTTGTCAGAAACCTATAATACATTAAACATTTTCATTCAGAGCAGTGATGCATAATAATACATTTTGTTCTCCTACACGCATCTAGCATCTCTGATTTACCTGTCGGGTTGTTCCACTTCCTGATCATACCTATGGAAATTAGCACAATGGGCTCACCTACTGCAGTCTTCAAACACATCTTACTAGCTATTGTCAGCCAGTTAAGAAATATGTGAAATGGAGGTTTATAACCTGACTGTTTGCATTTTAATTCCCGCAGTTTAAACTACCCATAGGATAGTTTTACATCAGCTCCAATCATAACTGTTTACTGTTTATATATGCTACATGTAACAGGCATGTACTGATAGTGGTGTATTCTTGGATTTTGGTAGCATCCTTTCTATCATTCAAACCACTTTGAATATTTCTGTGAGACTGAAATATGCCTCAGATGTATGTCAGTGTAGTAATATACAGAAAACTCATCTATTTTGTTCACTGGAAATGTCACTGCAAAAACGAAATTGCAGTCTATTAAGACTACCTCCACATAGGATTAACTTTGAAGTTGCAACACTTTTTGTCTATGGATATGCAGATGTCCTGATTAGATTTATTGTACAATTCAAGATTTTTATAAGCTTTCTTTTATAGACCTTGTGGTCATTAACATTTTCAATATTTAAATAAAAATTGAGAAAACCTCTTGAATTATTTAAGTAAATTGAATCATATTAATAACTGAAATAGACGATCTGATTAGTTTGATATTTCAGCAATTTTTATCAGACCTTGGTATAAAAGTGAGATGCAGCACTTAATGTTGCTGGTAGTGGCACCGAGTTTTGGTAATGATTTGGTCGAAGTTCTTCATGTGCATGCATTTCCTGCTCATGTTTTAAGGCTTAAGTCACAGTCATAAGAAACTGGCATGAAGATTTTATTTCCAGTTATTTATTTGCATATATTTCTTAAATGTCTTGAATAGTTATGAAGATATGTAAATTTTTTCTGTTGAAGTTTTGGTTTTGGGTTTTTGATTGATTATATTTCTTAAACCCTGTCAAGGCTTGTATTAATACATGGGATGTCAGGTTATGAAATAGCCATTTCATGTCTTCTAGTAATAAATGGAATGTCAGTTTATGAAATAAACCCTTGCATGGCTTCTGTTAGTACATGGTATGTGATGTCAGGTTATAAAATAAACCTATTGATAACTTCTGTTAGTACATGGGATGTCAAGTTATGAAGCCAGAACAAATTATGTGATGCACTTGCTGTTAACCTTTTGAACTTCATGGTCACAAGGCTTATAGCAATGCTTCAGGTCTGCAGTCTACCTGCCGGTTCTAGCCTTTTTGTATATCGTAAACAACTATACAGATGACCAAACTAGATTTGTTGTGCAATTAAAATCAATTTTGCAAATGTTCTTGACTTTGGAATTTTTTGCACAAAGACATTTTGTGCTGCAGTGAAAGCATGTGTGTTACAAGCCTAATCTAGTTGGAATATGCATTCAGAAATCAAAGGTGCTTTAACTGTCCTTTCATTTTTTTATGTGAATTTTAACATTGTGCTTTGCTTCGCAAAATAATGCAAAATGAAATAAAAAGATGCTAAGAACTAAACATGTTTTTTTTTATTTTTAGCCAAGTCGGCTACAAGGCCTCTGAGCTTATGGTATCATCTTGCATTCATTTTATGTCTTCTGTCAACATTGGTATTTTCAACTTTTTTTCCTAAATCTCTAGACCACTTACAATCAAATTTAGTAAGATTATTCCTTAGGACATGCCCTGCCAAAATTTTGTTAAGGTGACTCTCCTAGTAATGGTCACGATGAGGCTTTCTTTGCAACCAACATGGGGAATGTTTAACTTCTTTTCAAAACAGCCCAGCCAATTTTGATAAAACTAGTAGTACTGTTTTCTAACACATGCTGTATTAAACTTGTGCCTAGGATGGCACCACTATAACTATGTGCTTACCATAGCAAACATATGGAAAAAGCTAATATCAACTTGTTATCTAGAATGGCTGAACCAATTTCGATTAAACTTGGTAGGACAAGTTTTATCAAACTTGTGTCTAGGGTGTCTCCCCATGCAGTAGCGTAGATTCCTTAGCAACCATGTGGAAAACTTGTTCAGCTTCTCTTTAAATGCTGAGCAGAGTTTGATCCAAGTAGTTAGGATTGTTTCTTAAGACATGCTTTATCAAACTTGTGCTAGGGGTGGCTGCCTTAGAAATGGTGTGGCTTCCATAGCAACCATATGTGAAACCTATTGTCAACATTTCCAGTTTTGATTAAGCTTGGTTAGAATGTTCTAAATGTGCTTTACCAAAATTGTGTCAAGGATGACTGTCCTAGCAATGGCCTGGATTCGTCAAGGATGACTGTCCAAGCAATGGCCTGGATTCATCAAGAATGACTTTCCAAGCAATGGCCTGGATTTATCAAAAATAGCTGGCCTAGCAATGGCCTGGATTTATGAAGGATGACTGCCCTAGCAGAGACCTGGATTCTTGGCAATCATGTGGAAAACCAATTTTCAATTCTCTCTAATCCCTTATCTGAATTTGATTAAAAGTAGTGAAAATGTTTATTAGGATATATTTCTTTCAAAAACACTTCACTTTTGGGATGGCTTCTGTAGGAATATGGTGACTTGCATGGAACTTCTCCAGAACAGACAAGCTAATTTTGATCAAACGTGATTGGGATGTTTTATAAGACAGTCTTTTAGATCTGATTTTGAGACGGATACCCGTGGTTTCTATACCTATTTTTAACTTCTTTTCAGAAAGGTTTAGTCATATTTTATTAATGTTTGGAATGTTTCATACGTTAGTTTCTATTCTAGTTAAAAAGTTGGGTGACTTTCCTACCATTGCAACCATTTTGAAAATCTCTTCTTCACTTGGCTATAACAGTTAATTTCAGTTAAACTTAGTTGGAACCATGCATATGACATGGTTTACCAAATCTGTTTCAGGGTGGCTCCCTAGCAAAAATGTTGCTTCCATCGCATTAGGAGGGAGATCTGTTTTTGACTTTATCTGAAAAGCTGATCCATTCTGGATCAAACTTTGTTTAAAGATTTCATGTGTCATATTTTGCCATAACTATGTTTGAGTTGGTTACCCTAAGAAAAGTCTGACTTCTTTTGCCAGTAGGTGAAAAAACTTGTTTTTGATTCTTCACCAGAAAGTCAATTTTGATCAAACTTGATAGAAACGATTCGTAAGATATATTCTACCAGAATTTGACTTGGCTGGAAGCCCTGTCTGTGATGTGGAGTTTATATCTATGATGTGAATTCTACAGCAACCACGAAGAAAACTTCTTCAGCAAGGCTCAGCCAAGTTTGATTAAACTTAACAATAAAGTTTCTAACAAAATGCCATGACAAAATTGTGTGTGGAACAGTTCCCCTAGCAACAGTGTGGCTTCCACAGCAAACAGGTGGAAAATGTACAATAACTGTCATCAAGTATTGCAATTAATATATGAGGAAGGAAACTTCATAGAATAATACTCTATCCAGAACTACCTGACTATATCAGACCAGATTGGATAGTCTAATATGAACACCTTTCACATTGGAAAGACACCAGTAAAATAGTTCCCATTCATTAGAAAAATGCCAATACAATACAATACAATTGATAAGAAGGATGCCAATAAAATGATTCACATTTATAATATGCCAGTAAAGAAGTTCACATTCATAAGAAAAATGTCAATAAAATAGTTCTCATTCATAAGATACCAATAGAATATTTCATATTCATAAGAAAAGATGTCAGTAAAATAGTTCACATTCATAAGAAAGATACAAATAGAATATTTAGTTCAGCTGAAGTTACTCTGAGACCATTTTCAACCCAATCGCTTTAACTGAACATGTCAAGACCTTTCCATCTTTATTACCGCTATACTTGCCTGTAGACGAATTTATGCCAGATGAGTGATTAGGCCTGTTATTGTTTTGCATTAATTCTCTCAATATTGTGTCTTGTTTTGACATTTTCTTCTTATGTATAACAAGACAAATCCATGACTAATTTGAATCGAACTTAATTTCACATTTCTTGATATCTATGACATAAACTCTTGGCATAAAATAATATTTTTCACTTCTTGGCAGAAGAATTTCAAAATATAAAAGAACTAGGTACTTTTTCTTTTTTCCTTTAATTTTCCAGCTTAAACTGACAGTTGACAGATACTTTTTAATGTATTTGTTGCTTGAACAAAATAAAATAATTACCTCCCTTTACAAAGCCACATCTTATATTTAGTCACAACCAGAATATCCTCGACCTTTTCCATCACGGTAGAAATAAATGTTCACCTAAGAGTGTCAATTATACATTGCCCTTATACCTGTGGTTCTTATTATGTTGATGTCACAACACTTGATGATGTCTCATCATTAATACCAATGTATACAATGTTTTGAGGCTAATTCCATTGGAAGTTTTAATTCAAAAATTTCCAGTAATGCCATTAAATATTTACAGTAAAGGTATTGATGTTGGAAATGTAATAAAATGTTGTTTTAATGCACATCTTTCATTATGAAGACCATTATTTCTATGTGTTGTGGTCATTCATAAGATGTGATAATAATTAGAATGTCCAAGTTATTCAGCTCCCATTGGAAAGAGACAAGGATATTCTGATGGACTGAGTCAGTGTTTGATTTTTACAAAGTAATATTTCATGCATTTCTAAACAACAAACTCCATAAAATAACCAAACTGGCCCAATACTGGACAGCTAGTAAACAGTGGCTTCACTTTCCCAAGATCTGTTTAACCTTGTAGAGATGAAATTTTAAATACATGCAACAGTAACATTACATATCACATCAGTAGGTATATATATATATATGCATACTGTTGTGAATGTGATAAAAAAGCTGTTTAGGATGAGCAAATTAGTCTGGATTATGAAAAGTGAAAATAAACACAAATGAAAATGTTGTCTTTGAATAAACCATTAATAACACTTGTTAGCATGTTAGGACTGCATGTGTTTAATGAGATTGTAAATTGTATATATGAGACATTTATGAAAGTGATATTTAAGTATATCATTATTTGCTTCCCAGAATAAGTATACAATAAGTTTGTATGTGGACTCTACCAATGACCTTTACCTTATCAGTAACTTCTAGTTAGTAACAAGTTTTCTGTTTTTAATGTGTAATCAGACAAAACAGCACTCTTAAGACTCCCATTGATACTCCCTGTCTGTAGTTGTTAGTGTTGCTGCTGTAGTTCTTACAATTAAGTTGCATCTGCATCCATATAGGTTATTACAGCTTAGCAAGAGTCCATAGTGGGCTTCAGGTCACTGACCTGGCCAAGTATGGTCTTATATATAATGTTATATTGGTATTTGGTCAAAAGCAGTCATTAAGACTCCCATTGATCAAAAGCAGTCAAGTGGTCAAGCTTTCCTTAAGTCCTAATAAGTAACTGAAAAGTGCTCTAGAAATCATAGGAGGGTTCGTTTTGTGTTATCTGTGACAATTTTATGAAAGCTGATCACAATGTTTGAATGACCATTACCTCCTGTTCCTACTATTACTGGGAAATGAACCCAGGACCCTGTAGTTACAAAGTGTTGAAGTTTGCTACCTTGGACCCACATTACAACACTGCAAGCAACTTTTACTTCATAACCTTTGTATTATAGTTGGCTTGTAATTTGATGTTATATACAAATGAAAACTGGTACTCTTGAAAGTCATGTACCATTACAAATCTAGGAGTGATACATAAGTCACCTACAAGTCATCCACCTATCAAGGAATATTACCGACTTTCACATGCAATGAACAGTACCAACATTCCATACATGATCTATCCATATCTAGATCTAGTATTTAATTTCGAATACCATCTACACTTGCCGATAAGCCGTGTCCAACTGCAATCTGCACAGACCTAGTTCTGTTGTTGCATAATGCGACAACAGATCTGGGTCTCTGCAGTTTGTTATAAGTAATCGATAGAACAATCAACATAGACTCTAATATGCCAGCGCAGTTTGCGATAGCAGATTAACATCTATTATTTTTATAGCTGGACTTGACTTATAAGCAAGAATATATGATATATTAAGTTATAAAATAATGATATACAGTGTCATTAAATATTATTACATGAATAAAAACAATATATTTATTAAACTCTTAACCTGACACATAATGAACTAAAATAAAAATAATTACATATATATACACATACACACACATAATACATAAAATTAAAAATATCTTGTAGAATATATGTAAAACATTGTAATAATGTGTAATAATACCCAAACTTGAAATAAATAACAACAGGTACTATATATAAATTTCTTTTAGTAATTATTAGGTTCATAAATTGTACAAAAGTATGAATGTATAAAACTTTCCACCCTGAATGTTCTAAAAACTGTAGGTATAAAATTGTTATGTCATAGAAGCTTCAATGCACATAGGTAAAATTGTGCATTGCACATGAAACATTTGCATAAAGGTGTTTATTTGCTGTTATCATTACTGTACATATAACAGATCTCTCCTAAACATACAATATTTTTAAAAATACAGATATTCTGTTAACTAGTTATTGTTGCAAACTTAATAGCAGCAAACAATATGCCATACATACTTATGTACAAGTCCAATCCATCTATAAACAGCATAGACCCAGATCTGCTGTCACATGTTGCGCCAAAAAACCTGGGTCTATTCAGTTTATATAGCACTAATCAGTATAACAAACAGAATAAACCCTACTTTGATAAATCATCCCCCAAACCTGCACTGATACTAACAGATGGTTTAGGTTTGATATCACCTGATCATTAGAATTGTGTGCAGACAGATCTATCAACTTATCAGTGTATATTTCATACAGTTACTAGCATTTTTCACAGCTCTTGCTTTACAATTGGTTTGGCAATATGTGCAGAATATATCTGGATAAAATCGTATTTTTGTACATGTAATTCAATGTGGAATAATACAATTCTATCCAAACTACCTGTTTTATAATTTGTAAATCCACATGGAATAACACGACCCTACCTCTTGTCACCATTTTGAGTTTAATCACTACCAGCTACATCTAGCTGTTCCATCAAATCCAACAACCAGTCAGATGTGACATTTTGCTCATTTGCTCATTTGACAGTTTCAGCTGCTTTGGTCAGGCAACTCCAGTCAAACATCCATGGATTTGTCACGTGATTGTCATGTGCTTAGGAAACAAGCATCTGTATATAACAGGTACAAATATTTCAAGTTACCTTTTTTATAGTGGATTTATCATTCAAGTCATTTTGATGTGTGACTGGTCCAAAAAAATTAAAATGCTGGATAAAAATATTTCAAATTGCTTTGTAGTGGATTAATCATTTAACGTGTAACAGGATAAAGTTTTTTTGTTAAAATAGATAGCATCTGGTGGTGCTGGATCTGACGTAACACCAAACTGTAGCCATGAAATTCAAAATGGTGACAGGAGGTAGGGTTGTGTTATTCCATGTGGATTTACCAGCTGTCAAACATGGCAAATGATCTAAAAGTAATCTGTACGTATCACCAACATGACCCTTCAGATGACCATAAGTCAAGAGCCACAAGAAGCTCTGGTTAAAATATACAGATGTATTGCAGACAAGATTGTCTGCACAATTGCATGATGTATCAAATAGGTATCAGTACAGGTTTCAAGGCTTATATATTGGACTAAATATATCCTGATCTGACAGAACATTTTGCAATGGCAGATGAGGGTCTGAGTTGTTTTGAAATTGGACCCAAGCTGTATGTAAATATATACATTTGGATAAAATATACTTAAAACATTCGAGTCAATGATTCAAACAAAAAAAGGATTTGAGACCAATACTTTTCTTTTTTTAAATATTTGGCACTTTGTTTCTGAATTGTCATAATACAATATTAAGTTGTCTCACATCATACAGTATTAAGTAGTCTCATATCATGATTATTGTAAGTATTAAGTAGTCTCACATCATGCAGTATTCAGTAGTCTCACATCATACAGTATAAAGTAGTCTCATCATACAGTATTAAGTAGTCTCACATCATGATAGTCTCACATCATGATTTAATATATTCTAAATACAATATTAAGTTGTCTCACATCATACAGTATTAAGTAGTCTCATATCATGATTATTGTCATAATACAGTATTAAGTAGTCTCACATACAGTATTAAGTAGTCTCACATCATGATTTAATATTGTCTCAATACAGTATTAAGTAGTCTCACATCATACAGTATTAAGTAGTCTCACATCATGATTTAATATTGTCTCAATACAGTATTAAGTAGTCTCACATCATACAGTATTAGGCAGTCTCACATCATGATGAAATATTGTCATGTGTAAGCATTTTGAAAAGTTTCAATCAGGAAATAATAATGTTTATTTGAACACTTACACAAAAGCTTGAGATCATTTATTGCCAACATGCATGTACATGCATAAAATATATCTCATACATGATTTGAATTATGAATTATACTAAATACAGTGGTTCCTCACAATAAATCACCTCATTATAACACTGTTTCTCTTATTATGTGGGTATGGTCACAAATCCAATTGGTTTGATTGCATTATTGCTGTTTAATTTATTTGACTAAACTGTAGTTCATGGCTAATAAGTAACAATTATATGTGTTATGTCAGAGACCACGCTATTCTGAGACACTTAATAAAAGAATAAATATCCATGCCTGTGTTATATCAGATATTATTCTGGGACAGTTTGTAATAGAATCAATATCCATGCCTGTGTTATATCAGATATTATTATACAGGGACAGTTTCTAATGGAACCAATATCCATACCTGTGTAATATCAGAGATTATACTGGGACAGTCAGTAATGGAACCAATATCCCTACCTGTGTTATATCAGAGATTATAGTGGGACAGTCTGTAATAGAATCAATATCCATACCTGTGTTATGTCAGAGATTATTATACTGGGACAGTTTGTAATGAAATTAAAATGCATGACTGTGTTATACTGGAGATTATTATACTGGGACAGTTTGTAATGGAATCAATATCCATGCCTGTATTATATCGGAGATTATTATACTGGGACAGTCTGTAATGAAATCAAAATCCATGCCTGTGTTATATTGGAGATTATTATACTGGGACAGTTTGTAATGGAATCAATATCCATGCCTGTGTTATATTGGAGATCATGATTAAGTACTGGGACAGATTGCAATGGGATCGATAACCATACCTGTGTTAGATCAGAGATCATGATTAAGTACTGGGACAGATTGCAATGGGATCGATAACCATACCTGTGTTAGATCAGAGATCATGATTAAGTACTGGGGCAGATTGCAATGGGATCGATAACCATACCTGTGTTAGATCAGAGATCATGATTAAGTACTGGGACAGATTGCAATGGGATCGATAACCATACCTGTGTTAGATCAAAGATCATGATTAAGTACTGGGGCAGATTGCAATGGGATCGATAACCATACCTGTGTTAGATCAGAGATCATGATTAAGTACTGGGACAGATTGCAATGGGATCGATAACCATACCTGTGTTAGATCAGAGATCATGATTAAGTACTGGGGCAGATTGCAATGGGATCGATAACCATACCTGTGTTAGATCAGAGATCATGATTAAGTACTGGGACAGATTGCAATGGGATCGATAACCATACCTGTGTTAGATCAGAGATCATGATTAAGTACTGGGACAGATTGCAATGGGATCGATAACCATACCTGTGTTAGATCAGAGATCATGATTAAGTACTGGGACAGATTGCAATGGGATCGATAACCATACCTGTGTTAGATCAGAGATCATGATTAAGTACTGGGGCAGATTGCAATGGGATCGATAACCATACCTGTGTTAGATCAGAGATCATGATTAAGTACTGGGACAGATTGCAATGGGATCGATAACCATACCTGTGTTAGATCAGAGATCATGATTAAGTACTGGGACAGATTGCAATGGGATCGATAACCATACCTGTGTTAGATCAGAGATCATGATTAAGTACTGGGACAGATTGCAATGGGATCGATAACCATACCTGTGTTAGATCAGAGACCATGATTAAGTACTGGGGTAGATTATAACGGGATCGATAACCATACCTGTGTTAGATTAGAGACCATGCTATCCTGAGATAATTTACAGCGAGGGACCACAGCACAGACATAATAATAACAGCAATGACTCAGGTCTGCTATTATGCAATATACTGGTAGATCAAAGTCTAGACTGTTTTGTCGCAAATCATCAATATAAGAAACACCATATAATTTGATTTGCCATAAAGAGCTGGGTCAGTGCATTTTGGAGTTGGGCATATGTTATAGATGAGGAAATACAGTACAGGGCATTTTGAATGGCAATATTAGAGGTCAAAAGGAATGGCAATATTTTTTTATCATTGCCTTCTCCCAAGGGAACTGTTGTCCTGTAGTCTTGTCTGGTGGAGAATAATCTCTGAGCAGAAGATGAATGTAGTACACCATACACAATATAGGAGGGCAGTTGCCATGGGAGAAGGCAATACTATTATTGAGTATATATCACATGATACCATGTGACATCATATAACATTAGCCCATGGGAACAGTGCCTAATGGAACAGACATTTATCCTGCAGCTGAGTTCAGCATCTCTTAGTCAAGGGGAAATGCATACTGACCCAAAATAGATTTCTGTAGTCAGCCAATCACAACTATGAATTTATCATGTGATGTATCAAACAAAATTTGCTGATATGCAGCCATCAATGTGATACAATCCAGCCCTACCTACCAAAACAATTTCCAGTGACAGATGGTAAACCAATGACAGGGGTAGCCACTGGTGTCTTGAATTGATAAATGACAGAGGGTACAGAGCAGAACTTGGTGGTTGAAACCTCTGTCATGTTGTACGGTGTTATCAGTTTTTATTTGCTCCAGTCAGTCAATAACTAGCCTGCAATGGAATGGTATGCCCCCCAGAGACATTCGAACTGACTATTGGTTGATCAAGGCCAACCAAAACATATGAAGCACCAGCCCTTATAGAAATCAATAGACTTTTATGACAATTCAATCCTATATTTTTGTTATATCTTCCGTGCTACTAAGATCTGAGGAAAAACTCTCACAGCAAGAGTCACTGAGGGAGATATCATCACCAGACCCATCCATGGGAGAGTCAGGAGATGAGGAAGACATTTTGGATTGTTTGTGTAAATGCTGTTTGGTACTTTTCTTGTTCAGTGCTGTCCGTTCTCTTTTAAATTTAGGCCTTGAGGGTGGATACTTTTGGACATCTGAATCTATAGTTTTATGTTTTTGTTTCATGTTTTCGATAACTGCCCGAGATGGTTTCTTTGCAACTGCAGGTTTCTTCTTAAATTGAGCACCTGAATCATTTATCCCTTTTAAGGCCACTTCCTGGTGAGTGTCGTTGTTACCTGTTTGTGAGGTAGACATTGTATTGAGGGAATCAAATGCTGCCACAGCCTCATTTTCAAGGTTGCCATATCGTGTGTAGAACTTGGAGAAATCCATCTGACTATGGAGAGGGACGCCTTTCATGCCATCATTTCTGTCTGAAATTTTACATTTTGAGATAAATACTAATTATTGCTTGAAATTACATGATTTCATAAGGAGTAATGTTCTATTCTAGTAATTAAAACGTATGTGGCAAATTCCTCCATACTTTTGAAAAAGCTAAACAAAGAACTTTACAAATATATATGAGATTTAGTGAATAGTGAAATATGAGGGTTGATTAAAATGTCCTAGAACAAATACAATATTTTCAAAACATAACAACCAGTATAAAAACATGGCCTTCAATAATATAAAACATTACACTTTAGGACACAACATCATTTTTAAGTTCATGATGTCACAGTGTTAGTGACATTGTATTTTTCTGTGTTGTGTAGGAAATATTTGTGACAAAGTAGCACACAAGTTCTTGTCAAACAGAGTGAATGCAAAATTATATGTAAAATTGGGAAAATCCCTTAGACAAGCTGACATGGATTTTGCTTATGGACCTGAAATGCTTCTGGAACAATGAGACAGATAAAATGTTTTAGCAATGGCAGAGAAACTGTGAAAGATGGCAGGGAGACCATTGAAAATGACAGACAGTTAAAGACGGCAGAAAGCCTGTTAAATATGGCATGGAGACAGTTAAAGATGGCAGAGAGCCTGTTAAAGATGGCATGGAGACAGTTAAATATGGTAGAGAGCCTGTTAAAGATGGCATGGAGACTGTTAAAGATGGCAGAGAGCCTGTTCAAGATGGCATAGAGACAGTTAAAGATGGCAGAGAGCCTGTTAAAGATGGCATGGAGACTGTTAAAGACATTAGTAAGACCATTAAAGATGGCAGAGGGAAGACCATTTAAGGTGGCAGGGGGAAGACCATTACATAAAAAGCTATGGCAAGGACATTTCCTTAAACAAAAAATAGCCATTTCCATGGAAGTACATGTGAAGGAATAAAGACATTATTGTCTCAGAGGAAGCAGAATTTTTTTATATTTCTTACAGAAGTGCAGAGGAAATTTCCAAACAAGGAGTCAGGTGTGCATAGGGTTTGTGCACTTTGGGTGCCAAGATTTTTAGTGAAGATCAAGTGGGTATAAGGATAAAAATCACAAGGGAATTATTATAGAAGTACTAAGAAGACAGCTATGATTCTCTTGATAAGATTATTACATGTGATGAAACTAGGATACACTACTTAGAGCCTGAGAATAAAAAATGCATTGTATGGAAGGACAGACATTCTCCATCACCTATAAAGCATGTCTTTCCAAATCAGCTCAGACGGTTATGGGCATTATGTTCTTCAACATACATGGAATAATTCTGAACCACACGATACCAGAGAACACCACATTGAATAATCTTGAAACAAACAGAACCAGAGAACACCACATGGAATTGAACCACATGGTACCAGAGAACACCACATGGAATAATTTTGAACCACATGGTGCCAGAGAACACCACATGGAATAGTCTTGAAACAAACAGTACCAGAGAACACCACATGGAATTGAACCACATGGTACCAGAGAACACCACATGGAATTGAACCACATGGTACCAGAGATCACCACATGGAATGGGCAATAGCACTAACAGTAATGTGAACTGAAACCAATGGACAAGCAGGTAGACAAAAGTGATAACAGTTGACCTTTACACATATTTTTATTAACAAAATTTTAGAGCATAAAAATATTTAAACATTATTCCTGATTTTCAGCCTTTTGTTAAGTATAATATTTTTCAAAATCTTAAAAAGGAACACATCGTGTAATATCCCAAAAATTACCAGAGAAAAAACTATATATTGATTTGATTGATTGAGAAAATGAAATAAGAAAGAACAACACATTATGGACAGTACTGTAATGTGATAATACTTCTAGTAATCTTCAAAATATGCATATATATATATATATATATATATACATACATATATATATATATATATATATATATATATATATATATATATATATATATATATATATATATATATATGTGTGTGTGTGTGTGTGTGTGGTGTGTGATAATACTTAAAGTAATGTTCAGAATATATATATATATATGTATGTATGTATGTATCTACCTTTTCCAAGAAGACGATGGCACATGACATGATCAAATCCTATATTATCATCCAAGCTGTCTTGACTGGCACTCAAGCTGTTGTTCAACATCGTGTCCAGCTGACAAGCTTCTTTCTGAAATAAGAAGGAGAACCAATATGAATGATACAGAAGAAACTTATGACTGCATTGGATTAAAATTAAATTATGTTCAAATGTACTGCCCTTTATCTTGCTAAATTAATTATCAACTATAACCGTGAAAATTTTTTGCATTGATGAAATGCCAATGTTCAGGTGATGGCATCTACATGTATGATATGCCAATGTACAGGTGATGGCATCTACATGAATGATATGCCAATGTACAGGTGATGGCATCTACATGTATGATATGCCAATGTACAGGTGATGGCATCTACATGTATGATATGCCAATGTACAGGTGATGGCATCTACATGTATGATATGCCAATGTACAGGTGATGGCATCTGCATGTATAATATTTCAATGTACAGGTGATGGCATCTACATGTATGATATGCCAATGTACAGGTGATGGCATCTACATGTATGATATGCCAACGTACAGCTGATGGCATCTACATGTATGATATGTCAATGTACAGGTGATGGCATCTACATGTATGATATGCCAAAATACAGGTGATGGCATCTGCATATAGAGAGTATTCTTAGAGTTCAAAACTAAATCTACCCAAGGCCACCATGTTGGTTTTTAATTTTTCCAGCTTATTAAGGGCATTGGTGTAACACACAATGTACACCTGGCTTGGTTGGGCACAGCCCACTGTAAGATACATATGATGAATAGTACAGAAGAAACTTTTGACTGCATTGTTCAAAATAAAATTATATTCAATTATATTGTCTTTTATATTTCTAAATAAAAATGTGCCAATTTACAAGCGATGGCATCTACATGTATATGCCAATGTCCAGGTGATGGCATCTACATGTATAATATGCCAATGTACAGGTGATGGCATCTACATGTATAATATGCCAATGTACAGGTGATGGCATCTACATGTACAATATGCCAATGTACAGGTGATGGCATCTACATGTATAATATGCCAATGTGCAGGTGATGGCATCTACATGTATAATATGCCAATATACAGGTGATGGCATCTACATGTATAATATGCCAATGTACAGGTAATGGCATCTGCATTAACTCTATTCTTTGAGTTAACAAAACCAGCCCAATGCCAGCATCTTGCTCATTTATACCAGCTTATTAAAGTCATTGGCATATGTCTTTTTCAACACACAGTCTATACCTGGTTTGGTTGGGTAGAGCTCATTGTGAGATAATTTACCTTATAGTGTTTACGTTTGTTGATGAAGCCACCCATAAAGTGGACAGCTTCCTGACAAAATACATTCATTGTAAGATAATTTACCTTATAGTGTTTACGTTTGTTGATGAAGCCAGCCATAAAGTTGACAGCTTCCTGACAAAATACATTCATTGTAAGATAATTTACCTTATAGTGTTTACGTTTGTTGATGAAGCCACCCATAAAGTGGACAGCTTCCTGACAAAATACATTGTCTTAAGGGTGACTAAAGATGGAGTTTTCATTTTGTCATCAACTGATCATGATAATGTTACTAGACATTACAAATTAATAAAAATAATGTCATCGCTAAATTTACACTCCTAATAAAAACTGCATACTTGATCAAATCAATATTAGAATATTTTTTTTTATCTTTTTGTATGAACTTAAAGAAATTCTTTTATGTTTTGTTCTTTTAAAATGATAAATATGTTGATTGTGCTTTACATAACAAGACTGTTTAAGGCACAGTTGTCTCCCCCTCACATCAACCAACTTCTACTGAACAGAAAGCGTGATTCTTTTCTTTCAAGCTTTAATTATACTTGCTATATATTTTTTCAGCTTTTCCATACTCATGCTTACATGACCTATCATTGCTCCATACCATTTTTACTGGCTCTGCAAATTTGAGAGCTGTATTGCAACAGAGTCTCTCGCTCATTTCCCCGTTGTCAGCCATGTCCCCAATTTCCATCCTTGGGTCCTCTCTCTCAGCGTTTTCATCTAAATATTCGTTCATCAAGTCACCAGTATCTCCATTTAAAGATATGGGAGAACATCCTATAATTATCTCCCCTTCATAGGGGGACAAGAAGAATTCATCTTCCACCCAATGATATCCATCAATTTCTTTGTTTCCAATGGCACTTGTCAGAAAATGAGAATGGTCTCCTTCATTTGATTCATAATCACAATCTGAATTATCACTGTTCAGACTGGATAAACTTCTGTGCAACTCATGAACTGTTTTCGAAAGGGTGGCAATCTGCAATGAAATTTCATCAAATTCATCTGTATGTTTACAGTTATTAGAGCTTTCAACAGGTTCTGCTTTTGCACTGGATACTGAGAGGACATCCCTCTTTTCCTCATTGCTACATATGCTTTTATTAGACCCCACATCACACAAGCTATAGAATTGTTTTTTGAATTTTTTCTGCTCCTCTCCAATGGGTCTCCCTTCAGAAATGTCTTCACCATTATCCTTATTTGTTCTCTCCTCTGATGGACTCTGCGATTCAGTAGAGTTACCTCCCCTGGAGGAGAGACTCAAGGACTGGTGCATATTCACCTGTGGAATAAAGTCACAATTTCAGTGTAGTTTAAAAAGGAAAAATATGAAAGTTACAAAACTCTTGGTATAATGACACAGTTCAAGTCAATATCTTATGCATCTGATCTCAAATGTTTCCTTCATTAATCATAGAAATTAAATCAAAGAGCTATCTTGACTTTATTAATCATAAAAATTAAATCAAAGAGCTAACTGGATTTCATTAATCATAGAAATTAAATCACAGAGCTATCTGGTCTTTTGGAATCCAAATATTATCTGATTATGAAAATTTAATTTTGCAATTTTTATTCATACCATTTGAAAGCACGTGATAAGAGTTAATATTAGATGTATCTCCTATTAGCCATCTTTGCTAGTCAACATTCCAACATGTTACTTGTATACTAACATATCAGAATCTTAGTTAGCAAAGATTATATTACCAGCAATTAAGAATTTGTGCAGGATGAAGCCTTCAGCTGTGATGACTTGATTACGTTTACTGTGTGACTCGGGCACTATCCAACATGAAGGTTGCAATTCATTCTTAGAATCATTGCCATTTACTAACCAAACACGTATCATAATTCCATAACAAGTTACTGGGCTCTGTAAATTGCTAGCTACATGCAGACAGGCTGGCAGTAATTTCAAACAAAGACCCAATCTCACATAATTCTAAAAGTAACCTCCCTTTAGCAGTCATCTTCAACCATCATGTCATAGTGATCATAGAACCTCATTCCTCGACAAATTTTTTTGAATGAAGAACATTTCCATATTTTACTTTCAAAATACAGTTTACATATTCATCTTTTTAATTTTCACACAGGAAAAGACAATAAAAGCTTTTAAGCACAAAATTATAAAGTGAACCAGGGCAAAGTTTTAGTGTTAAGAAGATATAATGAACTTTGTACTTTTGTCCAGACTTAGTTTGAATGTAAATAAATGGTTATTCTGGATGCTATCATACAGAAATAATCAAACTTGCACTTGTATCTATAAAAAACAAATGTGTTTACTGTTATCAGAAATAAATGATTTGAATTTATTATCTGAAAGGGACTTGATTTTGCCTGATAATGAATGGTGCAGGTAACATAATCATGTAAATTTTAAATACCTGGTAGTGTAGACAATACAATGATTACATGCACTATACATGTCAAATGCTCAGCACAATACACTTATTACATGCACTACACAGGTAAAATACTCAACACAGTACACTGATTGCATGTACTACACAGGAAAATGTTCAACACAATACACTACATGCACTACACAGGTAAAATGTTCAACACAATACACTGATTACATGCACTACACAGGTAAAATGTTCAATACAATACACTGATTACATGCACTACACAGGTAAAATGTTCAATACAATACACTGATTACATGCACTACACAGGTAAAATGTTCAATACAATACACTGATTACATGCACTACACAGGTAAAATACTCAACACAATACACTGATTACATGCACTACACAGGTAAACTGTTCAATACAATACACTGATTACATGCACTACACAGGTAAAATACTCAACACAATACACTGATTACATGCACTACATTGGTAAAATGTTCAATACAATACACTGATTACATGCACTACACAGGTAAAATGTTCAATACAATACACTGATTACATGCACTACACAGGTAAAATACTCAACACAATACACTGATTACATGCACTACACAGGAAAATGCTTAACACAATACACTGATTACATGCACTACACAGGTAAAATACTCAACACAGTACACTGATTACATGCACTACACAGGAAAATGATCAACACAATACACTGATTGCATGCACTACACAGGTAAAATGTTCAACACAATACACTGATTACATGCACTACACAGGAAAATGCTCAACACAATACACTGATTACATGCAATACACAGGTAAAATGCTCAACAAAATACACTGATTACATGCACTACACAGGTAAATGCTCAAAAGCAGTTGTTATCAAGGCTACATATGCTGACAATTTCTTGATTAACATAAGCATGTTTTTTAATCAAACTTTCTATATCAAAATGCATTACAAGTATTTATAGAGTCCAATAATAATAA
This sequence comes from Sinohyriopsis cumingii, assembly GCA_028554795.2. Lineage (NCBI taxonomy): Eukaryota > Metazoa > Mollusca > Bivalvia > Unionida > Unionidae > Sinohyriopsis > Sinohyriopsis cumingii. Next base: position 90,437,101 of record CM068833.1, read on the forward strand.
TAATAATAATAATAATACTCATAATAAAGATAATGCACCCTTTCATAGTGAATAAGTGATATTAACTGTATATTGGTGATTGTAGAATTGCTCTACAATTGTGACACATTTCTTCTCTATTTACCTCTGTATTGATATTCATACACCTGGGGTCATGGTCATTGTCCAAAATATGCCCCCTCTGTCTCAGAATTTCCACGAAATTATTAAAATCCTTTTGGTCTCCATCTGCACTCACCACTGAACTGGACAACTGAAATTTGGAAATTTACAGTGAAATTAAGATAAGAAAAATTTAATTAAAAATCATGAATTGTCTTTAGTAATTGTTAAATTTCAAATACATAATTGGGAAAATAAGTTCATAATAAAAGATAATAAATATTCATAAACTGTGAATACACTGTTTGTGGGGGTAGAAATATTTCTTGGGGAGGAGGAGGTAATCACCTTTTTGTGGGGAGTTCTAATTTCTGTGGGAGTACCAATTTCTGTGGGGGTACCAATTTGGTGGAATATACCATGATTTGAGGATTTCATGATTGTCTCATTATCATAATATATTGTGAAGTACCAATGATTTAATAAAATCTGATTTTTTAATTTGAAAGATAGGGCCTCTTCCCGTATCCATGAATTTAAGTATAAAGAACCAAATAAAACTTCAAAATAAAACATTTTAAATGGCACACACATCATCCTTCAAAAGACACATACATGTCACTCAAATGGCACACACGTCATCATTCAAATATTATACACCTGATCATTCAAGTGGCACACACATTGTCACTCAAATGGCACACCCATGTCATTGTTCAGATGGCACAAACATTATCATTCAAATGGCACACACATTGTCACTCTAATGGCACACATATCATCATTCAAATGGCACACATATCATCATTCAAATGACACACACATCATCATTCAAATGGCACACCATCATTTAAATGGTACACACATGTCATCATTCAAATAGCACACACATAATCATTCAAATGGCACACAGATATTCAAATGGCACACACATCATTATTCAAATGACACACATCATCATTCAATGACACACACACATCATCATTCAAATGGAACACTTGTCATCATTTAAATGGCACACACATCATCATTCAATGGCACACATCATCAATCAAATGACACAGACATCATCATTCAAACGACACACACATCATCATTCAATGACACATCCACATCATTATTAAAATGGCACACACATCATCATTCAAATGACACACTTGTCATCATTCAAATGGCACACACATCATCATTAAATGATATACACATCATCATTCAAATGACACACACATCATAATTCAACTAGCACACACATCATTATTCAAATGACACACACATCATTCAAATGACACAGACATCGTCATTCAAATGACATATATTCAAATGACACACACACCATCATTCAAATGACACACACATCATTCAAATGACACAGACATCATCATTCAAATGACACACACATCATCATTCAAATGATGCACACACAACATTATTCAAATGGCACACACATCATCATTCAAATGACAAACACATCATCATTCAAATGACACACACATCATCATTCAAATGACATATATTCAAATGACACACACACCATCATTCAAATGATAGACATCATCATTTACATGACACACACATCAATTAAATGACACACACATCATCATTCAAATGACATACATTCAAATGACACACACATCAATTAAATGGCACACACATCATCATTCAATGGCACAAACATCATCAATCAAATGACACAGACATCATCATTCAAATGACCCACACACATCATCATTCAATGACACGCACACATCATCATTAAAATGGGACACACATCATCATTCAAATGACACACTTGTCATCATTCAAATGGCACACACATCATCATTCAAATGATACACACATCATCATTCAAATGACATACACATCATAATTCAACTGGCACACACATCATTATTCAAATGACACACACATCATTCAAATGACACAGACATCATCATTCAAATGACACACACATCATCATTCAAATGATGCACACACATCATTATTCAAATGGTACACACATCATCATTCAAATTACAAACACATCATCATTCAAATGACACACATCATCATTCAAATAACATACATTCAAATGACACACACACCATCATTCTAATGACAGACATCATCATTCACATGATACACACATCATTCAAATGATGCACACACATTATTATTCAAATGACACACACATCATCATTCCAATGCTACACTTACATTATTATTCAAATGACACACATATCATCATTCAAATGACACACACATCATCATTCAAATGACACACACAATCAAATGACATGCACACATCATTATTCAAATGGCACACACATCATCATTCAAATGACACACACAACATTCAAATGACAAACACATCATCATTCAAATGACACACACACATCATTATTCAAATGGCACACACATCATCATTCAAATGACAGATATTCAAATGGCACCACATCATCATTCAAATGGCACACACATCATCATTCAAATGACACACACACATCATTCAAATGACAGACATTCAAATGGCACACAAATCATCATTCAAATGACAGACATTCAAATGGCACCATATCATCATTCAAATGACACACACATCATCCATTCAAATGACACACATTCAAATGACACACACATCATCATTCAGATGGCACACACATCATCATACAAATGACACACACATCATCTTTCAAAAGACACATTCAAATGACACACACATCATCATTCAAATGACACATCATCATTCAAATGGCACACACATCACTCAAATGACACACATCATCATTCAAATGACACACATCATCATTCAAATGACACACATCATCATTCAAATGGCACACACATCATTCAAATGACAGACATTCAAATGGCACACAAATCATCATTCAAATGACAGACATTCAAATGGCACCATATCATCATTCAAATGACACACACATCATCCATTCAAATGACACACATTCAAATGACACACACATCATCATTCAGATGGCACACACATCATCATACAAATGACACACACATCATCTTTCAAAAGACACATTCAAATGACAAACACATCATCATTCAAATGACACACACATCATCATTCAGATGGCACACACATCATCATTCAAATGGCACACACATCATTCAAATGACACAAATCATCATTCAAATGACACACATCATCATTCAAATGGCACACACATCATTCAAATGACACACATCATCATTCAAATGACACACATCATCATTCAAATGGCACACATTATCATTCAAATACACACACATCATCATTCAAATGACACACATCATCATTCAAATGACACACATCATCATTCATCTTCATTAGGCTTCTAAGCATGCAAAACACAAGTAGCTTTTTGTTTCATCATGTTAACAGTTTTTTTTAACTGTTATGTCCAAAGAAGCTGAAAAAAATAATAGGAAATGAAAGATTGTTTTAATTACATATATATTAACAATGTCATCTACATATGCATATAAATATGCTATGACCAAATTTCATTCAGATATATTAAACATGTTTCTTTTTTTCCTTAAATTATGCAGACAAGCCAGTCTGAGACAGATATATTGCTGAATTGTTGAAGACATATACAGAGCAATAAATTATACTAACAAGCCAGCAGGACATAGATTGATGAAATGGGACAAACCAATGTATGACTGATATGGATGAAAGAATGGATTAAGCCAGTCTATGACTGTCCTGGATGATGGACTGGGAAAAGACATTTTAAAACTGATAGGGATGAAGGAATGGGACAAGCCAGCTTATGACAGATATGAATGAAAGAATGGAATAAGCCAGTCTATAACTGATATAGATGAAAAAATCAAACAAGCCAGCCAATGACTGACATGAATATAATAATGGGACATGCCTGCTTAAGCTTGATATGGTATAAGGAAGGGGACAAGCCAGTTTGAGATAGAGAGGTGTATGAAGGGAAGAGACAAACCAGTCTGAGACAGATGTATGGATGAAGGGATGGGACAAGCCAGTCTTAGATGTGTCCATGAATGGATGAGAAAAGCCAGTCTGAAACAGATGTATGGATGAAGAAATGGGACAAGTCAGTATGAGACAGATGTATGGATGAATGGATGAGAAAAGCCAGTCTGAGACAGATGTATGGATGAAGGGATGAGAAAAGCCAGTCTGAAACAAATGCATGGATGAAGGGATGGAACAAGTCAGTATGAGACAGATGTATGGATGAAGGGATGAGAAAAGCCAGTCTGAAACAGATGTATGGATGAAGAAATGGGACAAGTCAGTATGAGACAGATGTATGGATGAATGGATGAGAAAAGCCAGTCTGAGACAGATGTATGGATGAAAGGATGAGAAAAGCCAGTCTGAAACAGATGCATGGTTAAAGGGATGGGACAAGTCAGTATGAGACAGATGTATGGATGAAGGGATGAGAAAAGCCAGTCTGAAACAGATGCATGGATGAAGAAATGGGACAAGTCAGTATGAGACAGATGTATGGATGAATGGATGAGAAAAGCCAGTCTGAAACAGATGTATGGATGAAGGGATGAGAAAAGCCAGTCTGAAACAGATGCATGGTTAAAGGGATGGGACAAGTCAGTATGAGACAGATGTATGGATGAAGGGATGAGAAAAGCCAGCCTGAGACAAACATATGGATGAAGGGATGGGACAAGCCAGTCTGAGACAGATGTATGGATGAAGGGATGAGAAAAGCCAGTCTGAGACAGATGTATGGACAAAGGGATGGGTCAAACCAGTCGGAGACTGATGTATGAATGAAGGGATGGGGCAAGCCATTTGAGGCTGATGTATGGATGAAGGAATCGGACAAGCCATTCTGAGACTATGTATGGATGAAGGAATGGGACAAGCCATTCTGAGACTGATATATGGATGAAGGGATGGGACAAGCCATTCTGAGACTGATATATGGATGAAGGGATGGGACAAGCCATTCTGAGACTGATATATGGATGAAGGAATGGGACAAGCCATTCTGAGACTGATGTATGGATGAAAAAATGGGACAAGCCATTCTGAGACTAATGTATGAATGAAGCAATGGGACAAGCCATTCTGAGACCGATTTATGGATGAAGAGTTGGGCAGCAACAAATTAATGAAGAGCATAACAATTTTAGGCTGACACACTCCATTTATAACTATTGTTTGGATGCAGTTAAAATTTAAAAATTGCTAATTACCGATAGTTCAGCAAAACTGATCAAGTACAGATTTCATTCAATTTTATTCACTTTCTATATTTTTCATGGAAAATGTCATGCTTGCATACTTCATAATGTTGCTTTGTGTCTGAGTTCACAAAATTGTCATTGTCACCAGACTGTGTTAAAAATCTCGGATTGGCTGATACTGATTTTTGACAACCAATAGAAAAATAAAAGTGTATTTCTGAAATGGTCTATTATTGATCTAAGAACCATATCTGATTGCAGTGAATGGAAAACATTAATTTTACAGGTAAAGAAACAATTTATTTTTTAATTAGAAACTTCAATCATTAATTGAATAATGAAAAATGAAAATTATATCTTTGGTCTTTTGGATTTTTTCACGAATCTTTGTTTTTTTCATAATGATTACACCACAATAAAATACCTGCTGAAACAGCTGATTCTTCAATATCTCTTGGACTTTTCCCTCCACATTGATTTCATCTATCAAAGACCTACAGTGACTTCTTCTCAATCGAGGTGAAAGCTGAATGTCTGTTTCTTTCTTACGTTGTTTGCACAAGTCTGAGACGGAAGCTGACCTCTCTAAAGGCTCATCTGCATTGAGATGGCCAGAAAACATTTCATCATAGTCCATGGTCGCATCCTTCTTATCACTTCCAATATCTGAATCAGAAATTGCCCGAGTCAAACCTTGCATTGATGCCCAATATCGTTTTATCACTTTAGTCTGGAATTTTAGTGTGTTCTTTTTTGATGCAAGAGAAGTGGCAGATACATTTTTTTCACTATGTTTCTCTGCAGAGCTGTCATAGTCTTCTTTTTCCTCGGGGATATCTGAAAGGATGTTGTCTTCGCTAATGTGGAGGGAAGTCATATCTGACCCTCTATCTGATGTTGAACTACTGCTGTCATAACTTCCCTCACGAAGAAGCCCAATACGATTGTGGCATGGTATACTTGAATCAAAATCCAGTAAATCTGAGAAATTGTTTTCCTCAATATGAACACCTGAAATATTATTCATCTGACAAGTGTTAGTCGGAGCACTGAAGGTTTCATCGAAAGATGCAGATTTGCGAAAGAGCTTCATGGGTGATAGGGGACATTCATTTTTATTGCTTGTATCCTGTAATCTCATTGCATCCAATTCAAACATTGCACGCATAGCCTTGACCTTTCCAAGTGAACCATAAACATTTGGCTTATCTTCACCAGACAAGGAATTCTGGGAAGACAAACTTTGATTGGAGTTACGAATATCATTACTGTTAGTTGAACTTTCCAAAGCTGAGTCAGGATCACTCATAACGTCAAAATAAGTTTTATTTTTTCTATCATCCATTCTTGATCTGCTAGGACTTTCTTTTGCTGAATGAAAAGAATCACAACTATGTCCACATTCGTGTCTGTTCTCCATGCTCACATCAGAGAATTTTTCCATTGCTTCCGGCTGCACATCACTAGACATAGTGGAATAGCCATCATCCTTACTACCTGAACGCTCAACTTTTACTTCATCAAAATTGAAACATTCAATCTGTTTACAGTTTTCAACTCCGGGAATATCACTTAGTGATGATGACTTGCCTGCATTTATTTTTGGACTAATAATATCAATCATGTTGCTATGGGAAATGTCAGATGAAAACTGATAGCAGACAGTCTGCACGTTACTAACAGGTGTAAAATCTGAAGCAGTCACGATAAATTCTGATGTAGTTCCAAGAGAGCTTTTTATGCTTGTATCAGTAGGGGAAGTCTTTGGTGTACGTGTAGGTTTTTGTGGAACTGGGGGTGGAATTTTCACTGACTTTTTTGCTGAAACTAGTTTTGGTATTTGTGACACATTTTTTACATTTTTATCGCCTTTTTGTTGCTCAATCCGAGAAGCATCTGATTGCAAATTCAGATTGTTAATTTTGCTAGATTCAGATTTTGAGTTATCCCCCTTGGACTGATTTTTCTTCCTCATATGTTCTTTCTGCTTTAAATTTCTAGCATAGGAGAGTTGATAACTCCAGTCATCATCATCATCATCATCATCATCATCCTCCTCATCATCAGAACTACTGTCAGTGCTTGAAGATGACACATAATCATAAAATACTAAACTCTTGTCATGTGGTGCAAGAATCAGAGACTTTGGACGTTTTGATTTATAATCTAAGACAGAGTGAGATGAAATTTGAGATGCTGTTAAACTTTTTGTCATGTTACGTTGCTCTGAGTTTTCAGTGTCCTTAACAATATCTGGTTTTGAACTGTGAGAGTTTTTTGTATCTGCAGAAGTCACTAAAGTTTCCTCTGGAGAAGTCTTAGACATTGATTGCTTAGCAAAGTTCTTTAACTTTTCTGCATTTAAATATATACAATTTTCTGCACTGAAATCTGTATCTATTGGTGTGTCTACATTATCCAAGGAAATATCAAGAAGTTCATCTAGAGAGACTGTAGATGCAACACTGAAATCCCTGGACACAGGACGATTGAAATCACTATCTTCATCACTGTAATCATAGAAATATTGTCCTTTCGAACCACCAGGTGGACAGTGTCCCTGAGACAGCCCGCCTGTAACAGAGTACTCTCCCTTTGTTACAGAGTTATTGCCCTTTGTATCAGCTTTTGATGAATTGCTCTCAGTTCTTGGTCTTGCATAAGGGTTTGTTTTGGGAGGGATCATGGTCCTTTGAGGTGGTGCATTGCTAGAGCTGTTAATATGAGGATTTGTCATAGGCTTTCCCTTCAACTGTGGCTGAACTATACTCTCCCTTGATTGTTTTAAAGATTGATTCCCTGCAGTTTCAGACTTTGTAGGAATTCTTGTAACTTGCTTTGTTGGTTTTGTGGCTTGAGAACCCTGATGTTGCAAAGGAGAATGAGAAGAAATTGGTATCTGAGACACCATATTAGGCTGTGGTAAATATGAGATATGATTTTGTTTCTGTTGGCCGGCCTGAGAAGGAGACTTAGCTGGGGGATGACTTTGTCTTTGAGCACAGTGACCAGTATTACCCAACTTTTTAGCAGAATCTTTGCCTATGGAATTAGGTCTTCTCTGTTGGTTGTGTTCATTACTTATGGAAGCACCAATATTACTGTTACTACTACTATTGTGAACTGGAATTCTAGACTGTGATTGCCTGTTGCCTCCCTGTGCCCCAACACAGTTATCCTGAGGTAAATACCTAGAACCAGTCTGACGAGGCAGTGGACCCTGAGATTGAATCACTGAAGGCACAGTATTAGACTGAGAAACAGCCATTGTTGTCTTTGAGGTCTGAGACTCATTAATGGACCCTGTTATATTACTTGACCCTGTAGCACCAGGCCATTGATTATGAACCAATTCCACATTGGACTGTGTTGAGTTGCTAGGAAACTGGGCCTTGCTGCAAGGTAAAACTACTGAGGTGCTAGGTAAATGGGCAATATCAGCTGGCAACACTGCCTTTAATGACTGTGTAGAAAGTCCAGATTTTGTTCTACTGAGAGAAGAAGTTGAACTAGTTCGTAACTTTCTAGGCCGTTTCATCAAGGATGAAGTGGAAGAACTTCTTTTGGCTGTAGTTCTGTTATTAGCACGTTCATAGACACTAACATGTTTCACTTTTGGACTTGAGTTTGTTGCTGGAAATTCTGTCTCTATTTTTGTACGACAGCTAAATTCTTCAGATTGTAGTGTTTCAGTCATGCCATTGCATAATTCAGGAGTAGACTGGATGCTGCCAGTCAAGGAGACAACACTACGACGTTTTCCTGGAAAACCTAAATGGTCCTGAAGCCAGGGCGGTGGTGAACTCATCTGTGGCATGCTAGAAAAGTTGTCAGACATCTGCAAAAGATATAAAGTTGTATTTAATAAGGAAATATTCCATTGAAAAGGTTGAGTACTGCGAACTGTACATCATATCTGACCTCACCCTAGTAGCTCCATTTTATAGTCATCTTTATAGGCAGTGGTATGGCATGGCTGACACTAGAGATTACTAGCTAATGGGTTGCAGTAACCATGACCTTTGGTCCAAGAATGAAGTCATGAGCTAACCTTTACTGTGCATAAACCATTCTTTTCTTATTAGAATTACTTTGATCTTCATTGTTTGCCTTTAATTTTGTACTTAACTAAATGCTAGTCATCCACAAATCTGTTGAGGGAGATTCCGTTAGACAAACCTTTTTATACAGAATCCATCTTTCTGACTCAGTCACCTTGACTATTACAATTTTGACCCTAAAATCAATATGCACTTTTCTTACCTTATGTCTTAGCCCACCAAAGTTTGGTCAAGGTACACTGTCTTAAACTATAGTTATAATCAGAAACACAATTATCCTCTTTCTGTCAGTGACCTTGATCTTTGACCCCAAACTTAATATGGTTCTTTCCATACTCAAAGTGTAAGTTATCCACAAACTTTGTCGAAGGTACCTGGACACTGACATATAATTAAATTTATGTGCCAAAACCAGCTGTAATTTTTCTGTCTCACTAACCTTGACCTATGACTTTTTAACCCACAAATTAATAGGCTTCGTCCTTATTATTATCAAAACCAGTTCTCATCTTTCAGTGCCATCTAAGGCTGCAATGTTTACCAAATTGTCTAAATATTTACATGTTTTACAATAACTGAAACAAGAGTGACTAATCAAAACAATCAGAAACTCAACTTTTCTCACCACCTACACTTGAATCTTAGCGAATAGCAAACAGCTAATGTAAAATGCATGCGGTGCCAGACTACTCCACTTGCAGCTGTTTCATTTTCTGTACATCCTTCACTTCACATTATAACAGGCTCAGTTTACAATTAGACATGTCCTTGTTCAATGTATGGGACAATTTCAGTCAAACATCTCAAGAATTATAGTGATTTCTTTTAAATGTGTTACATGTATGTACATGATGAAAAACTCGATACTGGATCAAGACATACTACCTGGACATGACATACTACCTGGACATAATGAAAAACTTGATACTGGATCCAGACATACTACCTGGACATAATGAAAAACTTGATACTGGATCCAGACATACTACCTGGACATAATGAAAAACTTGATACTGGATCCAGACATACTACCTGGACATGACATACTACCTGGACATGATGAAAAAATTGATACTGGATCCAGACATACTACCTGGACATAATGAAAAACTTGATACTGGATCAAGACATACTACCTGGACATAATGAAAAACTCGATACTGGATCAAGACATACTACCTGGACATGACATACTACCTGGACATGATGAAAAAATTGATACTGGATCCAGACATACTACCTGGACATAATGAAAAACTTGATACTGGATCCAGACATACTACCTGGACATAATGAAAAACTTGATACTGGATCCAGACATACTACCTGGACATAATGAAAAACTTGATAATGGATCCAGACATACTACCTAGACATAATGAAAAACTTGATACTGGATCTAGACATACTACCTGGACATAATGAAAAACTTAATACTGGATCCAGACATACTACCTAGACATAATGAAAAACTTGATACTGGATCTAGACATAGTACCTGGACATGATGAAAAACTTGATACTGGATCCAGACATACTACCTGGACATGATGAAAAACTTGATACTGGATCAAGACATACAACCTGGACATGACATACTACCTGGACATAATGAAAAACTTGATACTGGATCCAGACATACTACCTAGACATAATGAAAAACTTGATACTGGATCCAGACATACTACCTAGACATAATGAAAAACTTGATACTGGATCTAGACATACTACCTGGACATAATGAAAAACTTAATACTGGATCCAGACATCCTACCTGGACATAATGAAAAACTTGATACTGGATCTAGACATAGTACCTGGACATGATGAAAAACTTGATACTGGATCCAGACATACTACCTGGACATGATGAAAAACTTGATACTGGATCCAGACATACTACCTGGACATGATGAAAAACTTGATACTGGATCTAGACATACTACCTGGACATAATGAAAAACTTGATACTGGATCCAGACATACTACCTGGACATAATGAAAAACTTGATACTGGATCTAGACATATACCTGGACATAATGAAGAACTTGATACTGGATCCAGACATACTACCTAGACATAATGAAAAACTTGATACTGGATCCAGACATACTACCTGGACATGACATACTACCTGGACTTGATGAAAAACTTGATACTGGATCCAGACATACTACCTGGACATGATGAAAAACTTGATACTGGATCTAGACATACTACCTGGACATAATGAAAAACTTGATACTGGATCCAGACATACTACCTGGACATAATGAAAAACTTGATACTGGATCCAGACATACTACCTAGACATAATGAAAAACTTGATACTGGATCCAGACATACTGCCTAGACATAATGAAAAACTTGATACTGGATCCAGACATACTACCTAGACATAATGAAAAACTTGATACTGGATCTAGACATACTACCTGGACATAATGAAAAACTTAATACTGGATCCAGACATACTACCTAGACATAATGAAAAACTTGATACTGGATCTAGACATAGTACCTGGACATGATGAAAAACTTGATACTGGATCCAGACATACTACCTGGACATGATGAAAAACTTGATACTGGATCAAGACATACAACCTGGACATGACATACTACCTGGACATAATGAAAAACTTGATACTGGATCCAGGCATACTACCTAGACATAATGAAAAACTTGATACTGGATCCAGACATACTACCTAGGCATAATGAAAAACTTGATACTGGATCTAGACATACTACCTGGACATAATGAAAAACTTAATACTGGATCCAGACATACTACCTGGACATGATGAAAAACTTGATACTGGATCCAGACATACTACCTGGACATGATGAAAAACTTGATACTGGATCAAGACATACTACCAGGACATGATGAAAAACTTGATACTGGATCTAGACATACTACCTGGACATAATGAAAAACTTGATACTGGATCCAGACATACTACCTGGACATAATGAAAAACTTGATACTGGATCTAGACATACTACCTGGACATAATGAAAAACTTGATACTGGATCCAGACATACTACCTGGACATGATGAAAAACTTGATACTGGATCTAGACATACTACCTGGACATAATGAAAAACTTGATACTGGATCCAGACATACTACCTGGACATAATGAAAAACTTGATACTGGATCTAGACATACTACCTGGACATAATGAAAAACTTGATACTGGATCCAGACATACTACCTGGACATGACATACTACCTGGACTTGATGAAAAACTTGATACTGGATCCAGACATACTACCTAGACATAATGAAAAACTTGATACTGGATCCAGACATACTACTTGGACATGATGAAAAACTTGATACTGGATATGACATACTGCCTGTTCATGTACACTTGGTATTGCAGTAGGGTCTACAATAACTGTGATACTATGTAGTGGCTTGCAAAACTTGAAACTTCTATTCTGTCGTTTTTATCTGTCACTCATCAAAAGTACTGATAACAAACAAACTTGTTGTAGGCAAATACTGAAATTCTGATCTTTTCCTAGTGATGTCACATTCAATATGAAAATCTTACAAAAATACGCTTTAGGAAAAGAATAAAAATAAAGTTCCTATTGAAAAAAAACAACTGAAGCAAAGATGCAGCATATATGCAATTTGATTGGAAATGGTTTCTCCTGCATGAAGGACAGTCACATGCATGTTTATTTATATGTTTACAGATTTTGTAAACATTAACTGGCATTAAACTAAACTAATCAGTTTACCCATGTGCATGTTGTCATCTTAGTCCCATCAACAACGTGTGGTAACGGCAGATGGAGTAAAACTCAAGCTATTGTGTGGAAATGACAAAGGTAACAGATTCACAGAAGTATGGATGGACATAATGATGGATGTAAAATTACAAGCCACACCTTTGGTCAGCATATAAATGGAAGGCTTTTTCCTCTCTCTAATTAATATATATATATATGTATATACGGTTTGGTCATTTATTTTTGGTTGAGTAATTTCTTTAAAAACTAAAATAGTTTTTGCAAACACAATATGACCCATGTGGCCTTGCAGAAGATAGAAGGATTTAAGTAGTGCATCCATAGAAACTGTCAGAATATGGTTGCCTTGAATGTTGGAACTAAACAAAACCCCAACAGAATGTCTGTAATTATATGTAGCATTTACTGACCTTGCTACCTATGTCTGGAGCGAATTCATTACCATTCCGTGAGGTACGAGCTATAAAAGTTCTATTGCATACAAGAATCTCACAGTGTGCTTGACCAGCTCCAATGTGACATAATCCACAAACCTTGTGAAATCACAAGAACACGAAAAGTAGGTCAATGTGATCTACCCCATCATGAGAAATATCTGTCAAGATAAATGCATCCACCAAGTTTCACGATGGTGTATGCAAGTGCCTAAGAAACAGATAAACGTAAAAAACATATCATAATGACAAGTGCACAAAGTGAGTCATCATGACCTACATTTTGGCCTGTGATGAACAGATACCTCGGCATTAAATACTCACATCCAGTTTCATGACTGTACATATAACATTGTTACTGAAAATGAGCTAATGGCAAAGCTTAACGTTTACTCCTTAGTGCACAAACACAACACCGCCATAGTGATACATATGCAAATAAAATAAAGTCTATCCAAATGAGGAATTAGACGCACCTGCTCACTAAACATGCTCTGTATGGATTCTATACTGCCCTGTAAAAACACTTCATGGCAATGCTGGTCTCCCATACTCTGTATAGATTCTATACTGCCCTGCAAAAACACTTCATGGCAATGCTGGTCTCCCATACTCTGGCATGTGTTCTGAACCATCTGTTGAGGAGGCTTATAAAAATGAAGAGTGTCTATTTAGCATATTTGTATACAAAGACAGACAGATGGACAGGCATGCACAAACACACACATAGAAACAAAAGCCAATTAGAGACGGAATGAAAGAAAGAAACAAAGATAGATAATTAAGTTATATCACATGCTGACATTCTAGCTATGCCAAAATTAAAGTGTTTGCATATATTTCACTTGAATGATCTGAAATACTTGCATTTTAGGTCATGTCAAAAAATATCCGTGTGTTAAAATGCATTCAAAGATTTTCAAACTAAATGAAATCCCCACCTATACATGCATTTGGTCTCTTAATTCAACACATATCCAATTTATTCCAGATGATTAAGTGAAATGGATCACGACAGGAAATATGACAAATGGCATTTGTATCGCTAAGCAAAATGGCATTATGACATGTGACTGTTTCAGACCTTTATGGCATAGATTTACATTACAATATTACGTGATCTGAACCTGAATGGATCATGATGATTCAGCTATTTTTACAATGTTACCACTTTTTAAGATTGTCTATGAGAATGATAAAGTGAGAAAGCATTACTATTAAGGTTGACATATATCCTATTTTTCCCAGACATGTCCTCCTTTTGGTCCTTAAATCTTTAAAAAGATACTGATAAGATACACCCAATCTCCAGTCTCTTCTCTTTTGAAAGTTAAAATATAGTAATCCTATAAGTGAGAGAACCTTATACTGAGGGATGTTCCAACAAGGCTGTGCCTTCATAGTGTATTTAAAAACAAAAAAAATGCAGTATTCGATGATTTGAAATCACATTATTATTCGTTCTCATGAAGCCTAGTAAAAGTAAGCTGCAAAGTTTGACCAATTTATTATGCTGGTGTTATAAAAGAAGCAGTGGTACACAGGTATTTATAGTGAGGGAGTACTTTACCTGTAAAGCAGGCTCAGATGTGACCCCTATCATACGTTGTTGAAACATTAAACTAAGGTGCCGATTCTGCATCTCTAGGTCTCGAACTCTGCCCTGCAGCTTCAAACATTCTTCCCTCAATGTTTTCTGTGCCAGCAGTGCTTGGACGACTTGGTTGGCAATCTCATCAAGGCACTTCTCATACTGCTGTCGCTGCTGCTCATTTTCTAGGACCAGGGAGGAGTTTTCAGCTTCCAGCATCTTCAAGCGTTCCAGAAGAAGTTTGGATCGGTCTCTATCATCTGGTTTGCTGTTTAACTGAAAATGTTTTGTAAGAACTTGTAAAATAACCTGTCTATTAATCCTAAATCTCTCTTTTGTATCCATTAATCCTAAAACATTTTTAAATATTCATTAATTCTAAATCTTTATTTCCTATCCATTATTCCTAAACCTTTCAGGACCCTCCATTAATTATTAAGTCTTTAACAACATTCCATGCAACTGTTCAATCCATTTTCCATACCAAAAATGGAAGTCTTCAGGTGTTTTCACTGATATTAATCAAATATGGATATTCTAAGATTCATCAAATCAAACTAAAGGCTGCATACAACTGCTTATTTAATGAAAACAGCCTATGTGTAATGAAATATTTAAATATCCTAAAGAAGACTATATATGAGTAAAATTAAATAGCAGACTGGAAACAAATACCATTTATATTTTATTACTGTCACTGCACAGATATTTCTAGATGTAAATGGGTAGATCTCTCCATGCCAAAGTTTAGTAATGGGACCTACAAAGTATATTTTGTCCAAAGCAAGCTGTGTGTCGTATCATTTAAATGTTCATTCTTGAATAGACTGTGTATAAGACGGAAGCTTGTCTTGACAGTCACACCAGGAAAGTGGAGTAATTTTGCAAACCATTAACATTAAGGTCTGTGAAAACTGAATTAGCTGCCCGTGCCATATGGTAACAAATACATGCAGTGCAAAAGGAGTTAGATAAATTATGCTCAGATTGCTTCTCAGCCATTTCATCAGCCAGTTACTGTACATTTCATTTTAATGTTTAATAATAAATTCTCCGCTACATATTTTGAGTCGCTTTCTTTTTAAAGCATCACATTGGAGTCCTGCTGAACCTTGAAAACAGGAGAGTGTTATGGAATGTTGTATTCAACGTCTTAAACTATGTAACAAAAGGAAGCATGAGGCTTAGTGATAGGTCCTGAAAACATCATTATAATCTAGGCAGATTTTAACATCCACATCTGTCCCCCCTGGAGGCTTAGTGACTGGTCCTGAAAACATCATTATAATTTAGGCAGATTGTAGCATCTACTTCCCTCCCATGAGGATGGTGTTAGGTACTGAAGAAATCATTATAGTCTAGGCCGATGTTAGCATCCATTTCTATTCAAGAGGTTCGTGAGAGGTCCTGCAGCTATCATTATAATCAAGGAAGATTTTAGCATCCATTTATATTCAAGAGGTTGGTGAGAGGTCCTGCAGTTATCGTTATAATCAAGGCAGATTTTAGCTTCCATTTATATCCAAGAGGTTGGTGAGAGGTCCTGCAGCTATCATTATAATCTAGGCAGATTTTAACATCCATTTCTATTCAAGAGGTTGGTGAGAGGTCCTGCAGCTATCATTATAATCAAGGAAGATTTTAGCATCCATTTCTATTCAAGAGGTTGGTGAGAGGTCCTGCAGCTATCGTTATAATCAAGGCAGATTTTAGCTTCCATTTATAACCAAGAGGTTGGTGAGAGGTCCTGCAGCTATCATTATAATCTAGGCAGATTTTAACATCCATTTCTATTTAAGAGGTTGGTGAGAGGTCCTGCAGCTATCATTATAATCAAGGAAGATTTTGCATCCATTTCTGTTCATGCAGAGGCGTAGCTGGGGGGGGCAGGGGGGTACATATGTCCCTGGGCGCCAAGGCACAGGGGCGCCAAAATGAGGCTTACAACGTTACATTATAATAAGTAAACAAGGGTAATATTCAAAAATGTGATTAAACGGGGAGGGGCTGGGGCGCCAATTTTATAGTTCGTCCCCGGGCGCAAAATATTATAGCTACGTCTCTGTGTTCATGAGGTTGGTGAGAGGTCCTGCAACTATCATAATAATCAAGGCAGAGTTTAGCATCCATTTTCCTACCTTGAGGATGATATTAGACCCTGAGAAAATCATTTTTTTATGCCGATTTTAGAATCCACTTCACTGGTACATAGCATATGATATGTTCTGAGCAAATCATTATAATGGTAGTCTATGTAGATTTTAGCAGCCATTTCCTTCCATGAGGTATGCTAGGATCACAACACTGGTGCTCAAAAGTGGCTTTTTTTAATAACATTTAACCACCACCCCCAAAGAGTGGGCATTAGGGTGCAATGATTATGGCCTACGTTGGTATTATGTCTAATACTGTATAGTTCCATAAATGCAAAACCAGCACTGCATATCGCTTTTGGATCTTATAACATTATTGTCATTTCTAGACTATGTTTTTTAACATTTACAAAAGAAATTAATTTCTGTCATTGATCTTTAATACCTGAGATTCTAGTTTCTTCACCTCATTCAGCAACATCATGTTTTCACGCTCAAAGTCACTTAGGTGGGCACGATGCTTTTGAAGATTGTTCTGAGAAAAAAGAAAGGATTGCATACTTAAGGTAATTTTACTGGAAAAGCAAGTAAAATATGCTCATTAGAAAAGAGAGTTAAACATCATGTTCAAAAAATATAAAAGGAAACTTTCTTCATAAATAATAATATGACGCAGACTTTTGATTATTTCTAGCTGATTATGAAAAATCAGAATCCAATTCTTACTCTGATTAATTTTCACACTGTTCGTGTTAGGTTAATTGCTTTCACAATCGCTAGTGTTAGGATACTTGCTTTCACAATCGCTAGTGTTAGGATACTTGCTTTCACACTGCTAGTGTTAGGGTACTTGCTTTCACACTGCAAGTGTTAGGGTACTTGCTTTCACACTGCTAGTGTTGGGTTACTTGCTTTCACAATCGCTAGTGTTAGGATACTTGTTTTCACACTGCTAATAACAGGGTGCTTCTTTTCACTATTGTAATAAAACTATAGCATTTTCTTACACTGTAACAGCTTAACATTTTTAAATCATTAAATTACAATATTACACGATTCTGTCTATTTATTATTTTTCACTGGCTGACATGACATCATGAGAGTTACAATGTTTCATGTCACTACAAGACTTCTGTCAAGCAATAATGTAGTTTGTATGCATCATGCCATTCAAATGTCATTTTTCTCTATAACAAAACAAGTTAAAATTTCAATTATTTGCAATTTGTAATGCAATATAACAATTACAGAACATTGTTTCTGTGAATACGTAAGTTGAAAGACACAGCAGACCCATTAAACTGTCCTCTGCTTCATGAGTCAGTAATTTTATAATATACAAGTGAATGTTTTCTTTGTACCTTTTACACCTTCTGGTCATATGAGTGAATGTTTACATTGCACATTTGACACTGTCTGGTCATATGAGTGAATGTTTACATTGCACATTTGACACTGTCTGGTCATATGAGTGAATGTTTACATTGCACATTTGACACTGTCTGGTCATATGAGTGAATGTTTACATTGCACATTTGACACTGTCTGGTCATATGAGTGAATGTTTACATTGCACATTTGACACTGTCTGGTCATATGAGTGAATGTTTACATTGCACATTTGACACCGTCTGGTCATATAAGTGAATGTTTACATTGCACATTTGACACTGTCTGGTCATATAAGTGAATGTTTGTGCAAGTGTGTAATTTGGATTTTTAACGTAGCTTCAATAATTTTTCAGTCATATCGCTACAATGTCTGGAGTGTGAGAGTTTATTGTGATGTCTAGCACTGGTGCATCATGCTGCAGACATTATGTCCCACCCAGTTACATTATTCTGACACCAGGCTGACCAGTCCTAACACTAACCTCTTAATGCTGAGAGCAAAGCGAGGCAGCTGTTAGTACCATTTTTGTAAGTCTTTGGCATGACTCAGCCGAGGATTGAACCCACAAACTCCCGCATCCGAGGCAAATGCTCTAAACACTAGGCCACAAGTGAATGTTTACATCGCACATTTGGGAACATCTGGTCATATAGGTGAACATTTACACTGCACATATGACACCGTCTGGTCATACAAGTGAATGTTTAGATTGCACATTTGACAGCATCTGGTCATATAAGTGAATGTTTACATTGCACATTTGACACCGTCTGGTCATACAAGCAAATGTTTACAATGTACATTTGACATTGTCTGGTAATACAAGTAAATGATTGCATTGCACATTTGACCCAGTCTGGTAATACAAGTAAATGATTACATTACACATTTGACACTGTCTGGTCATACAAGTACCTCAAGTCTATCTTGTGAATGACAAGCATAACTGAGCATGTGATCATGCACAGAAAGAATAATCTGACCATCAGTTACTAACTTAAATATAAAATGTAAAGCATCCAGATTCCATTGTTATCATAATGACAACCAATGGTGGAAATTATAAATGACAAGATTTGTTGGTATGACAAGCAATGGAGGTAATACTAGAAAGAAGTATTGTATTACAGAGTACAGTATATACTCACGTATAAGTCAAATGTAAGTGCAAACTACGCTGATCCATATCTGCCATTGCATAATGCACTTGGTATATATGGGTTCATGTAGTTTCTTAAGATTAAAAAAGTAGAACAAGGAACACAGACCATGATATGCTGTCCCATTATGCAGTGGCAGATCAGGTTTTGTGTTGGTTGCAATTGGACCTGATTTATAGGAGAATATATATATTGTACATCATCATTAATTAAACTGCAGGGCTGTAGGTGCAGTGTAATCTGTACCAGCATGACAAACGGGGAAAAAAGCAAGAAAAAAACAAAGCCAAAAATTATGTATAAAATACTTATCCAAACATAACTTTCATCAATATCTTGTTCACATCTTCCAAAATGTCAACTTCTGCCAAAAATCAACACTATCCAGAGAATTCCTTATTCTATGGAAAACTCCAAAAGACTTCTCACCCGTCTCAACCTACAGACAAGAAAAATCTAATCCAAAGCAACCTATTCTATGTTCCCCTAAAAATTAAAGTCTCTGAGAAAGCTTCTTTCCCAATAAACACCTGTACTGATCAATACTACTAGGCTTCTGTAGCTATATATGGGCAGACACTTGTTTCCATGACTCATATCTGCTGAGGACAGAGGCTGTTCATTTAACTTTAAATGAACTAACAGATGATCTCTTTGCACACAGATCTGTAAACCAACAGTACATAAGCATTCTGCAGTAACCTAACAATGTGTTTTTATGTAGCAACCCAACAATGTGTTTATTATGTAGCAACCTAACAATATGTTTATTTTGTAGCAAACGCCTTTCTAAAAGATAATTAACCTGTATAATACTGATTACTCTGTTTCCAGGTATTACCTGTATATTACTGATTACTAAGTTACCAGGTATTACCTGTATATTACTGATTATTCTGTTACCAGGTGTTACCTGTATGTTACTGATTACTCTCTTACCAGATATTACCTGTATATTACTGATTACTCTGTTACCAGGTATTATCTGTATATTACTCATTACTCTGTTGCTAGGTATGACATGTATAGCACTGATTACTCTGCTACCAGGTATTACATGTATATTACTGATTTCTATGTTACCAGGTATTACCTGTATAGTACTGATTACTCTGTTACCAGGTATTACCTGTATATTACTGATTATTCTGTTACCAGGTATGACATGTATAGTACTGATTACTATGTTACCAGGCATTATGTGTATAGTACTGATTACTATGCTACCAGGTATTTACCTATATAGTACTGATTACTCTGTTACCAGGTATTACCTGTATTATTATGGATTACTCTGTTACCAGGCATAACCTGTATGATACTGATCATTCTCTTTCCAGCAAAATGTTCTTGATATCATTGTCACCTCCATAATAGTGACAACTATCTCTCACCATGTCACTGCCACCTCCAAGAAAGATAAAACTATTTCCCACCATGTCACTGCCACCTCCAAGAAAGATACAACTATCTCTCACCATGTCACTGCCACCTCCAAGAAAGATACAACTATTTCCCAGAAAGATACAACTATTTCTCACCATGTCATTGCCACCTCCGAGAAAGATACAACTTTTTCATGTCATGTCACTGCCTCCTCCAAGAAAGATACAACTATCTCTCACCATGTCACTACCACCTCCAAGAAAGATACAACTATTTCCCACCACGTCACTGCCACCTCCATAAACAAAACAACTATCTCCCACCATGCATTTGCCACCTGTGTGATAAAGACAATAATGTCCCTCCATGCCACTGTCACCTCCATAAAAGTGACCATTCTCTTTCACCATGTTTATACAGTACAGGTGAGATAAAAAAAAAAAAAAAACTTCAGTTTATTTATGCTTTAATACTATCTCAGGTGACTGAATGAAAACAATGAAGCCTGCACAGTACATCAACATCCTACAGAATGATAACAATTATCAGGGCATTTTTTTTACTTCTGAAAGGAACATGATTTTCATTATGTCTGTGCATAAATACAACGTAAAATCATAATAAAATTCCTTTTTTGGAGCAAATGTCTATTAAAAGTTTAGTGTAGTTTGTTCTTTTATTAAATTGGCAGATGATATATCATCCACAGTTAAAGTCAATTTTTGAATTTTATATATTATGGTTTGCTAATTAGAAAATACATTTCTGAAGAATTAGAATTAAATCTTGAAAATCCAAACATTTTATAGCAAATTACTTGTATAGAAATTTATCCTTTCCTTGCATTAATGATGCATACCTCATACGTAGAGGTCAGACTGGCTTTTTCCTGTTTAAGCTGGTCAATCTTGGTCTTGTACTGCATCATGCCCTGAACTGCCTCCTCCATCCTGGAAAGAAAATTACAGGATAGTTATCCAGGACCTGTAGTTTCAAGAGTTTGGAAACTTAGGGTAAGGTTTTCACACTGGTGAGAGATACTTGTACTACTGTGGGACAAGGTCTGGCTATGAAAACAAACAAGCATGTAATTTACCAAGCAGATCCCCTGTTAGCCCTGTTCACCAACCAGCAATAAAAAGAAATCTCTTCTTATTCCTCAATTCTGTCTTTGTGTACTTTTAAAGCACAAATCCTGAAAACTAAATTATCTAAAACCCCTGGATCAGAGATAGAACCTAAAATGTAAATTTCACCTACATTGTAAGCAACATAAACACAATGTAGTTCAGAAAAGCTATTTATTTTAATTATGATGTAAAATTTAGTAAAGGTCCAACCAATGGCAATCTACAAATATGCCAAAATTCTGGAGACAGAAAGAGGAATGCAGACTGAGATGCATGATCTGTTGATATTTGTACACAATTTTAGTTTAGAAATCTGAGTCAGTCCTGCCATTAAACATCCAATGATTGTCCCTGTCCAATTTTAATAGATTGTATCTTCTGGTTTTTAATACAGTCTTCTGTAGAGAAGACCTCTGACATATGTTTGTCTCTTGTAAAGACAAATAAAATATACATACATTAACAGTTAATTGTACACCAAATCCAGCTCAACTTTAAAATATATTTTACACCATAAACTGTAAGTCATGATGACATCTTGATATCAGTAAAAAATGCATGAAATAAATGTATCTCTATTAAAGTCATAATTGTATTTACATTAAATGTATCTCTATTAAAGGCATAACTGTGTTGAAATTAAATGTATCTCTATTAAAGGCATAACTGTCTCTACATTAAATGTATCTCTATTAAAGGCATAACTGTCTTGACATTAAATGTATCTCTATTAAAGGCATAAGTGTCTTCACATTAAATGTATCTCTGTTAAAGGCATAACTGTGTTGACATTAAATGTATCTCTATTAAAGGCATAAGTGTCTTGACATTAAATGTATTTCTGTTAAAGGCATAACTGTGTTGACATTAAATGTATCTCTATTAAAGGCATAACTGTCTCTACATTAAATGTATCTCTATTAAAGGCATAACTGTCTTGACATTAAATGTATCTCTATTAAAGGCATAACTGTCTCTACATTAAATGTATCTCTGTTAAAGGCATAACTGTGTTGACATTAAATATATCTCTATTAAAGGCATAACTGTCTCTACATTAAATGTATCTCTATTAAAGGCATAACTGTCTCTACATTAAATGTATCTCTATTAAAGGCATAACTGTGTTGATGATCAGAGCACCTCCCTGCTGCTCTGTACCCTACACTGGCTATCCATTCGATCCAGAATCAAACAAAAAAATTTGTTCTCTCTGCTATGTTTCACTGTCGGACTCTGGTCCAACATACCTATCTGACCTCACCCATGTTAACAGACCAGCAAGATACTTATGCTCTTCTTCTGACAATCGTATACTCATTATTCCCACTATTGAAACAAAGTCATATGGACAACGTTCTTTTGCATACCAGGGCCCAGCAATGTGGAATGAATTGCCCACTGAACTTAGAAACAAAGACACAGTGATCCCATTCAAGAGTGCTCTCAAAACTCACTTATTTCGACTGCAAGAACAAACTTAAAGACCTAATAATGTTTCCTACCTTAAATATTCTCAGTATGTTTTCTTATGTTTTCTAATTTCATGGTGTTTGTTTTTGTAATCATATCATTATATGTTTTTTATCTTATAGGTGTTGTCTAATGTTGTAAAGCTCTTAGAGCTTCTAAAGATTAGGCGCTATACAAAGTCCTAATTATTATTATTATTATTATTGTTATTATTATTATTATTAAATGTATCTCTATTAAAGGTATAACTGTGTTGATATTAAATGTATCTCTTGTAAAGGCTTAATTATATTGGCATGAAATGTGTCTTTATTAAATGCATAATTGCATTGACACTAAATGTATATCTATTAAAAGCATAATTGCATTGGCATTAAATGTATCTCTATTAAAGGCACCATTGTGTTGACATTAAATGTCTCTGTTAGTACATAACTGTCTTGACATCAAATGTATCTCTGTTAAATACATAATTGTGTTATCATTAAATGTATATCTGTTAAATGCACAACTGTATTGACATTAAATATATCTATGTTAAACACATAATTGTGTTGACGTTTAATGTATCTCAATTAAAGGTATAACTGTGTTGCCATTACATGTATCTATATTAAAGGTATAACTGTGTTGCCATTAAATGTATCTCAATTAAAGGTATAACTGTGTTGCCATTACATGTATCTATATTAAAGGTATAATATCGTGGACATTAAATGTATCTCCATTAAGGGCATAATTGTGTTGCCATTAAACGTATATCTATCTGTTAAAGGTAAAACTGAGCAAAAAGAGAACAAAAGATAATTCAGTCACATGATTTGCAATGAAATACTGAAGAGAACAGAACACAACTAAACATGTATTATCTCTAGGCCATAAAATGCAATCCATGACTATACAACATCTGTATGAAAGACAAACACAGATAATGTTCATCACCTGCCTCTAAACTGTAAAGGATTTTTGAATTCAAATGGAATAAGATACTTTAAAAAATAATGACCTATTAGCAAGAACAATAATAGGTATTGAATAATTTGTAAAAACAGCAATTGTTATTTGGAGTGCAGTTAATATACTTCCCCCTATTTGTCTCCCCAAAACCAGACTATAACTAGCATGTTAGCCTCTCAAACAAGTCTGCTGTTCAATTAGTCACATGTCATTTTGATTTGCTAATTAGAGTTTCTGGTTATTGCACTGCCAATAGTCCATTAGTTGCAGATTCTGTGCAGCCAAACTCCCCCATAACCAGACAAAGACACAAACCAATTATCATCCACCATTGATTCCTATTTAAGAGTGCAATGTCCATTACTCTTTCAGCAAATTATCTGACAAAGAGACATTTTTATTGGTGAAATTATTTACATATTAAATTCAAATGCCACAAAATATATGGAATTGCTACAGCATCAGTTTGATGATATAACATTAATTCATTTTGTCAAAGTGGCATGTGTGAGAGGCAAGCAAATTAAAAGTTGACGCATGGGGATTAAGGCCTTGTCCACTGCGCTTTTAGCAAGGCTTGTTCACTGTCACATATGGCTACCACAAATCAGATTAGCTTGGGCCAGAGCACTTGTGTGTTTTCTTACAAAAATGCAATGTCATTGTTTGTCTTCATCAAAATACTTGATGTATTAGTCATCCACTGAACTTTCCTATTTCTATTGTAAAAAGTCAACATTAACTTACTGACCAAAATCATATCAGATGCAATATTTCAACAACTTACATAAGGAAATTATGTCAGAGGCAACATTTTGACAACTTACTAAGGAAATTGTATCAGAGGTAACATTTCAACAACATACACATTTCAACAACTTACTAAGGAAATTGTATCAGACGTAACATTTCAACAACTTACCAAGGAAATTGTATTAGAGGCAACATTTTGACAACTTACAAAGGAAATTGTATCAGAGGCAACATTTTGACAACTTAATAAGAAAATTGCATCTTGGGCAACATAATGACAACTTACCAAGCAAATAATGTCAAAGGCAGGAATTATCAAAACTTGTTAACCAAATTACAGACACCCTTATGAGAACTAACCATAACTAACTCCAAAGTAATATAAAAACTTGAGCAAAAAGTTTTTAGATTAATGTGAATTCATGCATGTCAAAATATGTGGATACTATCTACCAATCAGATATGAGCTTTCAAAAGTAACAACATTTCTGACTGGTTGACACAAATTCTCAAGTTCAAATCTAAGGTCATGTGATTTTTTATTTTATCATTTACAGACCTGGTCTTCATTATAAAGATGTTCAGTTGAGGCAGGTCTCAAATACAGTAAAACTTCCCTCAGCCCAATAATGGTAGAGCCAATCCATTTGGCAGAATACAGTAAAACTTCCCTCAGCCCAATAGTGTTAGAGCCAAACTATTTGGCAGAATACAGTAAAACTTCCCTCAGCCCAACAATGTTAGAGCCAAACCATTTGGCAGAATGTGGAGGTGTCCAGTATACTGAGGTATAATTTTGCTTTAGAGCAGCTCAGCAACTGTAAACTATGTGACCAGTCTACAGAAAGAGGTCATAATAGACAGGGATTGATTTAGGGAAGTTTCACTTTACAACTTTCCAGTTGAAAAAATGTCTTTCTGCAAAAAAGGCTCCTCTAAATTAGTCGAAATTATCCAGTTAGAGTATGATATAATTTTGTAAGATACTGGCCTTTCAAGTCAGGCGATTACTTTTTTACACATCATGATTCTATTTTTTATAACTGGTGTAATGGATCTAAAAGTATTCTTAAAAATCAGAGTGTGAGGTTGTTCAAGGTATTAGGAACAGGAATTTTTTTCCCCAAAATAATCTTCACACCTACTACCTTTCATATGCAAAATTATCATTTCCCAGAGTACTGCACTTCTAGATTAAATAATGAAAAGTTTCAATATAATCAACTAATCCACCCACCCCCTTCTCAAAAGCATATCACTCTGAGTTGAAACAGATTCTGTAGTGTTTGCCTCCATGCATACAGAAGGTTGGTTTCAAAATCTAAAATATTTTGAATAATAATCATTACTTTCCAAACTGTATCAGTCTTGTGCTTTTATTTTGTCAGATCTGCATAGAGGTACATGTTGTCAATGGTCCTCATAGAGGTACATGCTGTAAATGTTTCAAATAAAGGTACACGCTGTCAATGGTCCTCATAGAGGTACATGCTGTCAATGGTCCTCATAGAGGTACATGCTGTCAATGCTGTGTATAGGTACATGTTGTAAATGGTCCTCATAGAGGTAAATGCTGCATAGAGGTAGGTGCTGTCAATGATCCTCACAGAGGTACATGCTGTCAATGATCCTCATAGAGGTACATACTGTCAATGGTCCTTGTAGAGGTACATGCTGTCAATAGTCATCATAGAGGTACATGCTGTCAATGGTCCTTGTGAAAACTATAAACACAGTTAAATTGATTTGCTATAATGTTTTAAATGGCAACTTGTTAAAATGATCTGTTAATTAAAGCTGATCTACCAGTATTAAGTAAATCACTTTTTCTTTTATGTGTAACAGTCTTCTAGAAAAAGCACTAAAACTGATCACATTGTCAAAGATCTTCAAGCAGCAGACATTACTTAAAGTGTCTTTACTGCAGTGTACATTGAACAATCAAGATCTATTGATCTTTTCCTAGTGCAATAAAGACATTCTTTAGCGCCAGGTATGAGCACTTAGGATGCTATATTAGGTCTACCATTAATCAATAAACCACCTATATGGGGCACAGGTAGCATCAGGTAACTTGCATCCACTGGATTGACAATGTCATTCACTTCAGTGTTTAAGTGCCCATCTAGCACTCAAGTACAAATGATTTAAATGTATTCAGAGCTAATGTCATTTGCTGTGTTGAAAGCAGACTATTGAAAACTACTACATAAGGTGAAATAGCTGGCATAATTACACCATGTATAGTGAAACTTGTTCCTGCTCTATGCAATTACAAGTAATTAACCATCATTAAGTCACTAATTGGAGCTTATCTGGCTTTATTGTTACTAATAAGGGAAATGATGAGCTTTGGTAATAATACACTGTACGAAGCTTCAACAAAATATATCTGAATAAATTAAATAACCATTTGAAGAGTGTCATTAATCTTACTCAATATTATCAGCAATCAAGGAATTTGGAGAGAGAGAAATTAAACAAGGACTGTTTGGAGAGAAATTTGACAAGGACTGTTTGGAGAGAAAGAAATTAAATATGGACTGTCTGGAGAGAGAAATTAAACAAGCACTGTTTGAAGAGAAATAAATTAAACAAGGACTGTCTAGAGAGAGAGAAATATAACAAAACTTACATGTGTGTAAGCAGAAAGAAAACTTAATATCGTACTTGAAACAGAACATTAGGTGGTGTCCTTGAAACAAAATTTTCCTTGAAACATTGCATTAAAGCATTATTGAAACAAAATTTTCCTTGAAAATAACATTATAGTGTCCTTGAAACATAGCATTTTTTTCCTTGAAACATAACATTATAGTACACTCCAAACATAACATTATAGTGTCCTTCAAAACATAACATTATAGTGTCCTTCAAAACATAACATTATAGTGTCCTTCAAACATAACATTATAGTGTCCTTCAAAACATAACATTATAGTGTCCTTCAAAACATAATATTATAGTGTCCTTGAACCATAACATTATAGTGTCCTTCAAAACATAACATTATAGTGTCCTTCAAACATAACATTATAGTGTCCTTCAAAACATAACATTATAGTGTCCTTCAAAACATAACATTATAGTGTCCTTGAACCATAACGTTATAGTGTCCTTCAAACATAACATTATAGTGTCCTTCAAACATAACATTATAGTGTCCTTCAAAACATAACATTATAGTGTCCTTCAAACATAACATTATAGTGTCCTTCAAAACATAGCATTATAGTGTCCTTCAAAACATAACATTATAGTGTCCTTCAAACATAACATTATAGTGTCCTTCAAAACATAACATTATAGTGTCCTTCAAAACATAACATTATAGTGTCCTTGAACCATAACATTATAGTGTCCTTCAAAACATAACATTATAATTATAGTGTCCTTCAAAACATAACATTATAGTGTCCTTCAAACATAACATTATAGTGTCCTTCAAAACATAACATTATAGTGTCCTTCAAAACATAACATTATAGTGTCCTTCAAAACATAACATTATAGTGTCCTTCAAACATAACATTATAGTGTCCTTCAAAACATAACATTATAGTGTCCTTCAAACATAACATTATAGTGTCCTTCAAAACATAACATTATAGTGTCCTTCAAAACATAACAGTATAGTGTCCTTCAAAACATAACATTATAGTGTCCTTCAAACATTATAGTGTCCTTCAAACATAACATTATAGTGTCCTTCAAAACATAACATTATAGTGTCCTTCAAAACATAACATTATAGTACACTCCAAACATAACATTATAGTGTCCTTCAAAACATAACATTATAGTGTCCTTCAAAACATAACATTATAGTGTCCTTCAAACATAACATTATAGTGTCCTTCAAAACATAACATTATAGTGTCCTTCAAACATAACATTATAGTGTCCTTCAAAACATAACATTATAGTGTCCTTCAAAACATAACAGTATAGTGTCCTTCAAAACATAACAGTATAGTGTCCTTCAAAACATAACATTATAGTGTCCTTCAAACAACATTATAGTGTCCTTCAAACATAACATTATAGTGTCCTTCAAAACATAACATTATAGTGTCTTTCAAAACATAACATTATAGTACACTCCAAACATAACATTATAGTGTCCTTCAAAACATAACATTATAGTGTCCTTCAAAACATAACATTATAGTGTCCTTCAAAACATAACATTACAGTGTCCTTCAAACATAACATTATAGTGTCCTTCAAAACATAACATTATATTGTCCTTCAAAACATAACATTATAGTGTCCTTCAAAACATAACATTATAGTGTCCTTCAAACAACATTATAGTGTCCTTCAAACATAACATTATAGTGTCCTTCAAAACATAACATTATAGTGTCCTTCAAACATAACATAATAGTGCCCTTCAAAACATAACATTATAGTGTCCTTCAAGCAACATTATAGTGTCCTTCAAAATATAACATTATAGTGTCCTTCAAAACATAACATTATAGTGTCCTTCAAGCAACATTATAGTGTCCTTCAAAACATAACATTATAGTGTCCTTCAAACATAACATTATAGTGTCCTTCAAATATAACATTATAGTGTCCTTCAAACAACATTATAGTGTCCTTCAAACATAACATTATAGTGTCCTTCAAATACAACATTATAGTGTCCTTCAAACAACATTATAGTGTCCTTCAAACATAACATTAGAGTGCCCTTCAAAACATAACATTATAGTGTCCTTCAAACATTACATTATGGTGCCCTTCAAAACATAACATTATAGTGTCCTTCAAAACATAACATTATAGTGTCCTTCAAACAACATTATGGTGCCCTTCAAACATAACATTATAGTGCCCTTCAGAACATAACATTATCGTGTCCTTCAAACATAACATTATAGTGCCCTTCAAAACATAATAGTATAGTGTCCTTCAAAACATAACATTATAGTGTCCTTCAAACAACATTATAGTGTCCTTCAAACATAACATTATAGTGCCCTTCAGAACATAACATTATCGTGTTCTTGAAACATAACATTATAGTGCCCTTCAAAACATAACAGTATAGTGTCCTTCAAAACATAACATTATAGTGTCCTTCAAACATAACATTATAGTGTCCTTCAAACATAACGTTATAGTGTCCTTCAAAACATAACATTATAGTGTCCTTCAAACAACATTATAGTGTCCTTCAAAACATAACAGTATAGTGTCCTTCAAAACATAACATTATAGTGTCCTTCAAACATAACATTATAGTGTCCTTCAAACATAACGTTATAGTGTCCTTCAAAACATAACATTATAGTGTCCTTCAAAACATAACATTATAGTGTCCTTCAAAACATAACATTACAGTGTCCTTCAAACATAACATTATAGTGTCCTTCAAAACATAACATTATATTGTCCTTCAAAACATAACATTATAGTGTCCTTCAAACAACATTATAGTGTCCTTCAAACATAACATTATAGTGTCCTTCAAAACATAACATTATAGTGTCCTTCAAAACATAACATAATAGTGCCCTTCAAAACATAACATTATAGTGTCCTTCAAGCAACATTATAGTGTCCTTCAAAATATAACATTATAGTGTCCTTCAAAACATAACATTATAGTGTCCTTTAAGCAACATTATAGTGTCCTTCAAAACATAACATTATAGTGTCCTTCAAACATAACATTATAGTGTCCTTCAAATATAACATTATAGTGTCCTTCAAACAACATTATAGTGTCCTTCAAACATAACATTATAGTGTCCTTCAAACAACATTATAGTGTCCTTCAAACATAACATTAGAGTGCCCTTCAAAACATAACATTATAGTGTCCTTCAAACATTACATTATAGTGTCCTTCAAACAACATTATGGTGTCCTTCAAACATAACATTATAGTGCCCTTCAGAACATAACATTATCGTGTCCTTCAAACATAACATTATAGTGCCCTTCAAAACATAACAGTATAGTGTCCTTCAAAACATAACATTATAGTGTCCTTCAAACAACATTATAGTGTCCTTCAAACATAACATTATAGTGCCCTTCAGAACATAACATTATCGTGTTCTTGAAACATAACATTATAGTGCCCTTCAAAACATAACAGTATAGTGTCCTTCAAAACATAACATTATAGTGTCCTTCAAACATAACATTATAGTGTCCTTCAAACATAACGTTATAGTGTCCTTCAAAACATAACATTATAGTGTCCTTCAAACAACATTATAGTGTCCTTCAAAACATAACAGTATAGTGTCCTTCAAAACATAACATTATAGTGTCCTTCAAAACATAACATTATAGTGTCCTTCAAAACATAACATTATAGTGTCCTTCAAACAACATTATAGTGTCCTTCAAACATAACATTATAGTGTCCTTCAAAACATAACATTATAGTGTCCTTCAAACATAACATTATAGTGTCCTTCAAACATAACATTATAGTGTCCTTCAAAACATAACATTATAGTGTCCTTCAAGCAACATTATAGTGTCCTTCAAAATATAACATTATAGTGTCCTTCAAAACATAACATTATAGTGTCCTTCAAACATTACATTATAGTGCCCTTCAAAACATAACATTATAGTGTCCTTCAAAACATAACATTATAGTGTCCTTGAAACAACATTATGGTGTCCTTCAAACATAACATTATAGTGCCCTTCAAAACATAACAGTATAGTGTCCTTCAAAACATAACATTATAGTGTCCTTCAAACAACATTATAGTGTCCTTCAAACATAACATTATAGTGCCCTTCAGAATATAACATTATCGTGTCCTTCAAACATAACATTATAGTGCCCTTCAAAACATAACAGTATAGTGTCCTTCAAAACATAACATTAGTGTCCTTCAAACATAACATTATAGTGTCCTTCAAACATAACGTTATAGTGTCCTTCAAAACATAACATTATAGTGTCCTTCAAACAACATTATAGTGTCCTTCAAAACATAACAGTATAGTGTCC
This sequence comes from Sinohyriopsis cumingii, assembly GCA_028554795.2. Taxonomy (NCBI): domain Eukaryota; kingdom Metazoa; phylum Mollusca; class Bivalvia; order Unionida; family Unionidae; genus Sinohyriopsis; species Sinohyriopsis cumingii. The sequence continues at coordinate 90,469,594 of CM068833.1, forward strand.
TTCAAAACATAACATTATAGTGTCCTTCAAAACATAACATTATAGTGTCCTTCAAACAACATTATAGTGTCCTTCAAACATAACATTATAGTGTCCTTCAAACATAACGTTATAGTGTCCTTCAAAACATAACATTATAGTGTCCTTCAAACAACATTATAGTGTCCTTCAAACATAACATTATAGTGTCCTTCAAACATAACATTATAGTGTCCTTCAAAACATAACATTATAGTGTCCTTCAAGCAACATTATAGTGTCCTTCAAAATATAACATTATAGTGTCCTTCAAAACATAACATTATAGTGTCCTTCAAGCAACATTATAGTGTCCTTCAAACATAACATTATAGTGTCCTTCAAACATAACATTATAGTGTCCTTCAAACAACATTATAGTGTCCTTCAAACATAACATTATAGTGTCCTTCAAATATAACATTATAGTGTCCTTCAAACAACATTATAGTGTCCTTCAAACATAACATTATAGTGCCCTTCAAAACATAACATTATAGTGTCCTTCAAACATTACATTATAGTGCCCTTCAAAACATATCATTATAGTGTCCTTCAAAACATAACATTATAGTGTCCTTCAAACAACATCATAGTGTCCTTCAAACATAACATTATAGTGCCCTTCAGAACATAACATTATCGTGTCCTTCAAACATAACATTATAGTGCCCTTCAAAACATAACAGTATAGTGTCCTTCAAAACATAACACTATAGTGTCCTTCAAACAACATTATAGTGTCCTTCAAACATAACATTATAGTGCCCTTCAGAACATAACATTATCGTGTCCTTCAAACATAACATTATAGTGCCCTTCAAAACATAACAGTATAGTGTCCTTCAAAACATAACATTATAGTGTCCTTCTAGCATAACATTATAGTGTCCTTCAAACATAACGTTATAGTGTCTTTCAAAACATAACATTATAGTGTCCTTCAAACAACATTATAATGTCCTTCAAAACATAACATTATAGTGTCCTTCAAACATAACATTATAGTGCCCTTCAGAACATAACATTATCGTGTCCTTCAAACATAACATTATAGTGCCCTTCAAAACATAACAGTATAGTGTCCTTCAAAACATAACATTATAGTGTCCTTCAAACAACATTATAATGTCCTTCAAACATCTATATTTTTATAATTCTTCAAGGAGCAATAATTTCTTTCTTCATGTGCAATTAGACATTAATGTATGAGACATGAATCAAACCTGAAAAAAAACAAATATTAAAATTAGCGATGGCAGACTAATATTTACATTTATTGGTCATGATGTAGTAATTATCAGGATTAATGACCATGTACAAGCCTACTTCAAATCAAATCAAGGTAAATGACATTCTGTGAAGATACAGTGTGTATACAAATATACCATGGGATTGTTGATACACTTCCTCTCTTACGCACTTCTGTATATTTCTCCTGCATACTTCTGTATATTTCTCCTGCAAACTTCTGTATATTTCTCTTGCATAATTTTGCCTATTTCTCCTGCATAATTCTGTATATTTCTCCTGCATACTTCTCTATATTTCTCCTGCATATTTTTGCATATTTCTCTTGCATACTTCAGTACATTTCTCCAGCATACTTATGCATATTTCTCTTGCATATTTCTGCATACTTTTTCAGCATCCTTCCTTTTCTACATACTTCTGTTTTTGAAGGAATAGTAAAGTACCAACTTTATATCAATACCCCTCTCTAATAAGTTACCATCACATGATATTTCCAACCACTTCAATTAAATAATTTGTGTTGGACTATAAATATAAATTAGAATCATACAAAAAATATTACTTGCTTCCATATTCTAGATTTACCATTAAATGCTGAACTAAAAAAAATCCAATTTTGATATACACTCATACCGACTTATACAGCTATGTCTATGGTCCAATCCAAATTTGATATACACTCATGCTGACATATACAGCTATGTCTAAGGTCCAATCCAAATTTTATATACACTCATACTGACATATACAGCTATTGTCTACAGTCCAATCCAAATTTGATATACACTCATACATGTACTGACAATGCAGCTATGTCTATGGTCCAATCCAAATTTGATATACCCTCATACCAACATATACAGCTATATATATGGTCCAATCCAAATTTGATATACACTCATACTGACATATACAGCTATGTCTATGGTCCAATCCAAATTTGATATACACTCATACTGACAATGCAGCTATGTCTATGGTCCAATCCAAATTTGATATACCCTCGTACCAACATATATAGCTATATATATGGTCCAATCCAAATTTGATATATACTCATACTGACATATACAGCTATGTGTATGGTCCAATCCAAATTTGATATACACTCAAGCTGACATATACAGCTATGTCTACAGTCCAATCCAAATTTGATATACACTCATGCTGACATATACAGCTAAGTCTATGGTCCAATCCAAATTTGATATACACTCATGCTGACATATACAGCTATGTGTATGATCCAATCCAAATTTGATATACACTCATACTGACATATACAGCTAAGTCTATGGTCCAATCCAAATTTGATATACCCTCGTACCAACATATATAGCTATATATATGGTCCAATCCAAATTTGATATACACTCATGCTGACATATACAGCTATGTGTATGGTCCAATCCAAATTTGATATACACTCATGCTGACATATACAGCTATGTCTATGGTCCTTTTGCCATTTGTTTCTTGCTGTTCATTTAAAGCTCTTATGCTCAATTTATATGTAGTATGATTTAATACATCCAGCTGTCTCTATCAGATGGAAGCTAAATCATTTACGTGTCATTTAACTCTCTGCTCTGGTAGTCCGTTAAAGTGACATTGCCTTATAAAATCACACAAGTATGCTTCAGATATTATTGCAGATTTCTAAAAGTTGCATGTAGCACTTTCATACCATAAAAAAGCATCTGCAGTGATAAATGTAATGATTAGTGGACCCCATGGGAAAAGCATTTCACAGATGAGAAGTTTTTACCATATTACTAATGGATATTGAGTTCTAGTATTCAATTATCTTTTACAATGGTAGAGATATATTTATCTCATAACCTTAATACATGTTCACATTGATTACACCACTCCGGTGGCCTAGTGGTTAGAGCGTCTGCCTCGGATGCGGGAGGTCGTGGGTTCGATCCCTGGCTGAGTCATACCAGAGACTTAAAAAATGGTACTAACAGCTGCCTCGCTTGGCGTTCAGCATTAAGAGGTTAGTATTAGGACTGGTTGGCCTGGTGTCAGGATAATGTGACTGGGTGGGACATCATGCTACATGTCTGCGGCATGATGCCCCAGTGCTAGACATCACTATAAACTGCCACATTGCAGACATCGTAGCGATATGATTGAAAAATTGTTAAAGCTACGTTAAAAATCAAAATCACATCACATTGATTACACAGAAATAAACACAGTGTAGATAGAATCCATCTAAAAATGACAAATGACAAATCTGCACAGATACAGTATAACCACAGCATAAAAATCTATTGGTATAGGTAGCTGCATGATGCCTTGTTTTTGTTTTGAATCTTTACAGCAAAATTCCATGAACAAAAGTCTTTTGCTTAAAGTACTACTATTACATTACTTTAAGCATGAATTATGGCACGTTACTACTATTGTATAATTTTAAGCATGAATTATGGCACGTTACTACTATTGTATAACTTTAAGCATGAATTATGGCATGTTACTACTATTGTATAACTTTAAGCATGAATTATGGCACGTTACTACTATTGTATAACTTTAAGCATGAATTATGGCATGTTACTACTATTGTATAACTTTAAGCATGAATTATGGCACATTACTACTATTGTATAACTTTAAGCATGAATTATGGCATGTTACTACTATTGTATAACTTTAAGCATGAATTATGGCACATTACTACTATTGTATAACTTTAAGCATGAATTATGGCACGTTACTACTATTGTATAACTTTAAGCATGAATTATGGCACATTACTACTACTGTATAACTTTAAGCATGAATTATGGCATGTTACTACTATTGTATAACTTTAAGCATGAATTATGGCACATTATTACTACTGTATAACTTTAAGCATGAATTATGGCATGTTACTACTATTGTGTAACTTTAAGCATGAATTATGGCACATTACTACTACTGTATAACTTTAAGCATGAATTATAGCAAGTTACTACTATTATATAACTTTAAGCATGAATTATGGCATGTTACTACTATTGTATAACTTTAAGCATGAATTATGGCATGTTACTACTATTGTATAACTTTAAGCATGAATTATGGCACGTTACTACTATTGTATAACTTTAAGCATGAATTATGGCATGTTACTACTATTGTATAACTTTAAGCATGAATTATGGCACATTACTACTATTGTATAACTTTAAGCATGAATTATGGCATGTTACTACTATTGTATAACTTTAAGCATGAATTATGGCACATTACTACTATTGTATAACTTTAAGCATGAATTATGGCACGTTACTACTATTGTATAACTTTAAGCATGAATTATGGCACATTACTACTACTGTATAACTTTAAGCATGAATTATGGCATGTTACTACTATTGTATAACTTTAAGCATGAATTATGGCACATTATTACTACTGTATAACTTTAAGCATGAATTATGGCATGTTACTACTATTGTGTAACTTTAAGCATGAATTATGGCACATTACTACTACTGTATAACTTTAAGCATGAATTATAGCAAGTTACTACTATTATATAACTTTAAGCATGAATTATGGCATGTTACTACTATTGTATAACTTTAAGCATGAATTATGGCATGTTACTACTATTGTATAACTTTAAGCATGAATTATGGCACGTTACTACTATTGTATAACTTTAAGCATGAATTATGGCATGTTACTACTATTGTATAACTTTAAGCATGAATTATGGCACATTACTACTATTGTATAACTTTAAGCATGAATTATGGCATGTTACTACTATTGTATAACTTTAAGCATGAATTATGGCACATTACTACTATTGTATAACTTTAAGCATGAATTATGGCACGTTACTACTATTGTATAACTTTAAGCATGAATTATGGCACGTTACTACTATTGTATAACTTTAAGCATGAATTATGGCATGTTGCTACTATTGTATAACTTTAAGCATGAATTATGGCATGTTGCTACTATTGTATAACTTTAAGCATGAATTATGGCATGTTGCTACTATTGTATAACTTTAAGCATGAATTATGGCATGTTACTACTATTGTATAACTTTAAGCATGAATTGTGGCATGTTGCTACTACTGTATAACTTTAAGCATGAATTATGGCATGTTACTACTATTGTATAACTTTAAGCATGAATTATGGCACCTTACTACTATTGTATAACTTTAAGCATGAATTATGGCATGTTACTACTATTGTATAACTTTAAGCATGAATTATGGCATGTTGCTACTATTGTAGATGACCAGTTAATTTTTCAGGGCAACTCATTCTTTAGTCAAGGTGAATAATGGGCTAGCATGCTTTTTTACTAAAAAATGAGTTGCCCTGAAAAATTAACTGGTCATCTCATGAAATATTCTCTAATGTAAACAAACAATGACCAATAAAATGTTAAATTCTTGAGATTTTGTGCAAGCCATGTGAAAATCAAATCCATAATATTTAGTTGCCATTTCATATAGGCAGCCAGTTTAACTGTATTTGCATCATGGTACCCTTCTTTATTTTAAACCAATACTGTCAAAGAGACAGTGGGCTGGCTGGCTCTTAAGTCACTTTGTGGCCCAAGTTTAATTTTTAGTTTCCTCTGGCTACCAGACAATATATATTTCTATTCATGTAAAAGAACACAAACGATGTGTAACCTATGGCCTTTCAGCACTTCATCAAAGCAGTGGGAATCATTTGATGTGACTGGAAATTATTTGACATGACACTGGAAATCATTTGAGATACCACTGGAAATCATTTGACATAACACTGGAAATCATTTGACATGACAGTGGAAATCATCTGACATGAAAACTGGAAATGCATTTATTGAAATACATGTTATTCATACAACCATTCATCATTGCCAGCTATGAGCAAAACTTCACACACTGTTCTCACCCAACGCACAGCTGCCACTGACAGTATTTCTTTGTTTCTCGTGATTATATTTTTTAATATTCTGTCAATAATGAGCCATTGAGACAAACTCTTACACTATCGACAGAAGTAACTCATTCTTGATTAACAAATGACTGTCTTTAAAGAGAAATTATCAATGGTTCACTTAATCAGCATAAAACATCATGCTATGTCAACCTTCCAATTTAAAATTTTACTTGGGCTCATAAAGATTGGCTAAGCCGGTTCATGAAAAATGAGGAAATCTTATTGGAGACAATTACAAGTGAAATAAGGAGAAGAAGACTTTTTCCCATGGTTTATGACTATGTCATACACAGAATTATATCTTTTTAAATGTACATGTATCAGAAACAGATTCACTATCAAGTCAGACCAGTGAAATTGAATCACAAACTGTAAGCTAGCATAATACATTACTTCGTCATTAAAGCACTGTCCATGAGTCATAGTGACATATAATAAGACCAGATTACAATGAAGTGTCAGTTATTTAAAATTGTATTACCACTTAATGAAATGAGTTCCATGACAACAGTTGACTTATAACAGGAACCATGTTATAATGAAGGACCTTGTAACAGGAACCAAGTTATAACGAAGGGCCTTATGACAGGAACCATGTTATAATGAAGGGCCTTATGACAGGAACCATGTTAAAATGAACGGCCTTATGACAGGAACCAATTTATAATGAAGGGCCTTATGACAGGAACCATGTTATAATGAGGGACATTGTAACAGGAACCATGTTATAATGAAGGACCTTGTAACAGGAACCATGTTATAATGAAGGGCCTTATGACATGAAACATGTTATAATGAAGGGCCTTGTAACAGGAACCATGTTATAATGAGGGACATAGTAACAGGAACCATGTTATAATGAAGGGCCTTATGACAGGAACCATGTTATAATGAAGGACCTTGTAACAGGAACCATCTTATAATGAAGGGCCTTGTGACATGAAACATGTTATAATGAAGGACCTTGTAACAGGAACCATGTTATAATGAGGGACATAGTAACAGGAACCATGTTATAATGAAGGGCTTTATAACAGGAACCATGTTATAATGAGGGACATTGTAATAGGAACCATCTTATAATGAAGGGACTTATAACAGGAACCATGTTATAATGAAGGGCCTTGTGACAGGAACCATGTTATAATGATGGGCCTTGTGACATGAACCATGTTTTAATGAACAAGATCACTCTAAAAATAATAAACAATTAACAATTTTGCAACTAATTCAATTTCAGTTTCATGACATTAGCAGAAATACAAAATATCTTCCTGACCTAAAGTTTAATAATTACAAATGCATTCAACTGCTCTAAATGAATTGTTATAGCAAATTGTTAATGCTGGATTCTGTGACACTTGAAAAGCTGATTAAGAGTAAAATCAATTACACAAGTAAATATTATACTGTCTTGCACTGCATTAAAATGTGAGATCTCGTGATCCTTTACAGAATAATATTAATATAGTTTAATTTTCTAAAATCCATTCATAAAAGCTATGGCATCATTATGGACTGCAGTCTGCTTTCTAAACCACTTGACTAATTTGTAGCTAATTGTTAACAAATATTAAAAATCTAACAGGAATTGTATGTTAAACTGCACTAAGACCTTATTAATTTATAATACTGTACATTATGTCACAAGTCCTGTATTAATTTGTAACACTGTACCTTATGCACAAAGTGATTACAGATACAGTAGCCATACTGTATTTAAACTGGCTGCCCTGTAGGCCCAGGAATACAGACTAGGCCCCATTCCCTTTCCTGCATGTCATAAGACCAGACTAATGAAGGCAGCTGCCATATTGAGAATGCATGACCAGGTCTACAAGTGCACCTTGGGTCACAAATGCTGTGCCAGGAACTACATGTGTATCTTATGTTGAAATTGCAAGGCTAGATCTACATGTGTATCTTGGTTCAAGAATGCAGGACCATATCTATGTGTGTATATTGGGTCAAGAATGCAGAACCAAATCTTTGCATGCATATTGGGTCAAGAATGCAGGACCATATATATGTGTGTTTATTGGGTCAAGAATGCAGGACCATATGCATGTGTGTATATATTGGTCAAGAATGCAGGACCATATATATGTGTGTATCTTGGATCAAGTATGCAGGAGAATATATATGCATGTATATTGGGTCAAGAATGTTGGACCATATCTATGTGTGTATATTAGGTCAAGAATGTTGGACCATATCTATGTGTGTATATTAGGTCAAGAATGTTGGACCATATCTATTTGTGTATATTAGGTCAAGAATGTTGGACCATATCTATGTGTGTGTATTAGGTCAAGAATGTTGGACCATATCTATGTGTGTATATTAGGTCAAGAATGTTGGACCATATCTATGTGTGTATATTAGGTCAAGAATGTTGGACCATATCTATGTGTGTGTACTGGGTCAATAATGCAGGACCATATCTATGTGTGTGTATTAGGTCAATAATGCAGGACCATATTTATGTGTGTGTATTAGGTCAATAATGCAGGACCATATCTATGTGTGTATATTAGGTCAAGAATGTTGGACCATATCTATGTGTGTGTATTGGGTCAATAATGCAGGACCATATCTATGTGTGTGTATTAGGTCAATAATGCAGGACCATATCTATGTGTGCATATTAGGTCAAGAATGTTGGACCATATCTATGTGTGTATATTAGGTCAAGAATGTTGGACCATATCTATGTGTGTGTATTGGGTCAATAATGCAGGACCATATCTATGTGTGCGTATTAGGTCAAGAATGTTGGACCATATCTATGCGTGTATATTAGGTCAAGAACATTGGACCATGGCCTATAATGTATAATGCATGACAAGATCTACAAGTGTATCTTGGGTTGGAAAATGAAAATACAGTGCCTGGGCCTATGTGTGTATCTTAGGTCAAAAATGTTTCACCATATCTACTTTGCATCTTGGATCAAGAATGCTGGACTAGAGCCTAGGTCTGCATGTTGGGTCAAGAGTGCTGGGCCACGGCCTATATCTGCATATTGGTCAAGTCATATTTTAACACTTTCTTGCTTATAATATTCTTCAACATCCTAAAACTGACAAATTTTGCAGTTGAAGAATATATGTTAAAAAATGGTGAAGAATGGAAGCTAGATGACTGTTGAATGGATGGTTAATCATTATGGCAGGATGGATTGTAGTTGAATGATATAATAAATTAGTTGTAATAATAAATTAGTTGTAGTGATGAAAGTCTCTTACAATGTGATCAGACTTTTCAGGAAGGGAAACAGACAAACTTTGCTGGGCATAGAGGTACATGTGGCTGAGAACTGTGACAATTACAAGTGTCTGAAGTGTTATAAAATTGTACGCTGGAATAATACCAATATAACTTAAGGGATGTAATATAAGTACAATTTATTAGCAGTGTCAAGGTAATGCACTTACTTTCTGAATTCCACTTGGAGAGCCTCAAGACGTGAATGACAGGATTCACTTTCTGCTGCCATCTCACGGAGTCGCTGCTCAGCATTCATGCGAAGCATCCTCTCCCTCTCCAAGTCCTTCAACAGAATTTCCCGCTAAAAAATAACAGAATAAAATTGTACGAGATTTTATGATAAACTACAAATGGAGTTGAAGCAGGTATATATTGAAACCCTTACATATTTCCTGCCATCTGTTTTGCATTCCTTATTAAAGAATTGTCCTAAATTTTCCTGTCAAAAGCAAAGTTTTTAAAATGAAAACGGAGAGACTATTACTTCTATAATTTCTCATTTTCAACATTTCTATACAAATATTTGCATGAGTTCAATTCCTTTTTCTATGCATATGTTTGCCAAAGTTCAATTCCTTTCTCAATGCACATATATGCAGGGGTTCCATTCCTATTTCTATGCACACACATATATGCAGGGGTTCCATTCCTAATTCTATGCACACACATATATGCAGGGGATCCATTCCTACTTCTATGCACATTTATGCTTGGGTTCCATTCCTATTTCTATGCACATACATGCAGGGGTTCCATTCCTACTTCTATGCACATTTATGCAGGGGATCCATTCCTACTTCTATGCACATATATGCAGGGATTCCATTCCTATTTCTATGCACATATATGCAGGGGTTCCATTCCTACTTCTATGCACATATATGCAGGGGTTCCATTCCTATTTCTATGCACACACATATATGCAGGGGTTCCATTCCTAATTCTATGCACACACACATATGCAGGGGTTCCATTCCTACTTCTATGCACACACATATATGCAGGGGTTCCATTCCTATTTCTATGCACATTTATGCTGGGGTTCCATTCCTATTTCTATGCACATACATGAAGAGGCTCCATTCCTATTTCTACATACATGTATGCATTGGGTTCAATTCATATTTATGTGCATGTGTATGTGGGGGTTAAATTCCTATTTCTATGCATACATATGCAGGGGTCCAGTTCCTATTTATATGCAAAGATATACAGGGTTCTCTTCCTTTTTACGATAATTCTTCAAGAGATCACATCCCTGTATTTTGGGCTATAATCCACAGATTTCAGTTGTATTAGGACCCTCCATACAATCAATCTTTACTAATTTTGACAACACAGTTATCTTACAGAGTAAAAGCTGGCCTCCTAGACAGGGAAAAACCCAGTTTCAATTAAACATCTGTTCAATCATCAAATTTTATTCAACTCAAAATAATTTCTGATTAAATGTATCAGTTTAGTACATTAAGTATATCAGATTAATCTAACAGCTGGATTAACAGGCATGACTTAAAAGGATCTCAAAAGAAAATATTCCCTCTCATGACAGTACAAAGAGATACTGGTTAAGCAATGTACAGATTTTTAGTTCTTTTGTTGTGAAACTTAATTATCAATGGTTCTGTACAATGAAGTATTCTCAAGAAAGTTATTAAACTTTGAATTCCAGGAAACAGTAAATGTACGTTGATAAAACTTGCAAAATAACAAGGTTCCTATTACAATACAAGCATAGCAATAGATCCAACCTCATTAAGCAGTAATAAAATTATATGTATCACATACTTCTTTATAAGGCAGTCTCTATATAAGGTGGTAAAAATATATAGCTACCATGGACTGCACTATAATGAGGGATTACTGTATCACATATTTCTTTATAAGGCAGTCTCTCTATAAGGTGGAAAAATCATATAGCTACCATGGACTGCACTATAATGAGGAAGTACTGTATAACACACTCCTTTATAAGGCAGTCTCTCTATAAGTTGGTAAAAATATATAGATACCGTGGACTGCACTATAATGAGGAAGTACTGTATAACATATTTCTTTATAAGACAGTCTCTCCAAAAGGTGGTATAAATCTGTGATTCCCATGGACTGCACTATACTGGGGGAGTACTGTAAAATGTGCTTGTTTGTAAGGTCTCACTGTATGGCAGGATAAAACTGATTCCCATGGACTGCACTATAATGAGGGAGTACTGTAAAATGTGCTTGTTTGTAAGGTCTCACTGTATGGCAGTATAAAACTGATTCCCATGGACTGCACTATAATGAGGAAGTACTGCGAAATGTGCTTGTTTGTAAGTTCTCTCTATATGGTAGTATAAAACTGTGATTCCCATGAATTGCACTATAATAAGGGAGTACTGTAAAATGTGCTTGTTTGTAAGGTCTCTCTACATGGTAGTATAAAACTGTGATTCCCATGAACTGCACTGTAATGAGGGAGTACTGTAAAATGTACTTGTTTGTAAGGTCTCTATATGGTAGTTTGAATCTGTGGCTCCAATGGAAAACACCGTAATGAATGAATATGGATTTACCATTTTGTAAAATATTCAGCCAACTGAAAACAAAATATTGGAATCAAATTTCTAAAAACAAAACTTAAGATTACACATACAGCTCTGGTGCTGTTCAACATAAGCACTCAGTCAGGGTCCACAAAAGTAGGACATAAAAATAACAGCTTTACATATATCTTTGGTAATCCTATAACAATGTCTTTAAAAAGCTGATCTTATAATCTATAACTGCTGCAGATATTTTGGTGATGTTAATAAATTTTCTAAAAAGTCTTCTCTACTGTACAGTTTGATCACAGATTAAGTAGAGTTTATGCATGCATAAATCAATATGTTTTAAAGCTGGTTATTTAAATGGCTTCAGAAACTATTTGGCTGATCAACTTTGGCATGAACAACCATAAAGCAGCATTAGTATTTCCTTGTCTTCACCTGCTTCAACAGTGTTATCTTGATTCATGAAAGTCTTTTAATGAAAATAACATGAAATGATATGATTGCAGAGCTCTAGAAAAGAACTGAATAATTTGGATAATTTACGCCCTTGTTTGGAACCAGATGTTTTGAGAATGTTTAAGAACATTTCATGAGGTATTTTGTCAACACTGCAAGGAAGAAATTCTAGATTTAACATAGGCCTTACCAATCTGAGTTTCTATCAAATGTACCATACCAGACTGAGTCTCTATCAAATGTACCATACCAGACTGAGTCTCTTTCAAATGTATCATACCAGACTGAGTCTCTATCAATTGTACTACACTAGTCAAAGCAGGCCCAACCCTAAGGCAAGGTGAACGAGGCAACCAACTTGGGCCCCACTTTCAGGGGCCCCATGCAGCTGGTTATACATTTTTTTTTACTTGCTGCCTTGGGCCTCACACATTCTAGGGCTGGGCCTGAGTCGAAGTCTTTATCAATTGTACCATACCAAACTGAATCTATATCGATTGTACTATACCAGATTGAGTCTCTATCAAATGTACCATACCAGACTGAGTCTCTATCAAATGTACCATACCAGACTGAGTCTCTATCAAATGTACCATACCAGACTGAGTCTCTATCAAATGTACCATACCAGGCTGAGTCTCTATTAAATGGACCATACCAGACTGAGTCTCTATTAAATGTACCATACCAGACTGAGTCTCTATCAATTGTACCATACCAGACTGAGTCTCTATTAAATGTACCATACCAGACTGAGTCTCTATCAAATGTACCATACCAAACTGAATCTCTATCAAATGTACCATACTAGACTGAGTCTCTATCAAATGTTCCATACCAGACTGAGTCTCTGTTAAATGTACAATACCAGGCTGAGTCTCTATCAATTGAATAATACCCATCTGAGTCTCTATCAATAACAGACAGAGTAGAATCTCTATCAAATGTACCATACCAGGCTGAGTCTCTATTAAATCTTCCATGCCAGTTTGAGTTTCAATTAAATATACCATACCAGTCTGAGTATCTGTCAATATGTTAAGTAATCCAGTTAGAATGTGTCAAATAATTTAGCAACCAAAACAAAATCAGGCTGTGTTTGACTATATAACTCTTTTTGTGAATGAGTGTTCTCAGAGCACTAAATGGTTAAGAGCTTTCAATGAACATGCACATAACATACAGAATGTGTCCTGATAGCATGGTTTATTTTGATCAAATGTGCCATGATAAAACATGGACAGTGCTCACAGTAGTAGAAAACTAAGCCAACTAAGAGATTAAACTTAAATTGATTTGCATTATATGAACTGCATTTTTAGATATATATATAGATATAGATATAAAGACAAATAACTATATGTAATAATCATCCAATTTATGTATTGTTATGTATATTTGATTTAATTTATATTTGATTTAATTTAATTGTTTGTTTGTTAGTTTTAATTTTTTTATTCCATTACATGCTATAACTTTATTTACTGGATTTGACATTTTCCAGAAATTAGTTTGACCTGACTGTTTTTTCGTAAACACCTAATAATAGAAACTTTGTATCCAATGCTTACCAAGTTCTTGACCTTGATTCAGAATCAGTAAAAGTGAAGTAAACAACTTTTTTTTAAAAGTTCTTTCTTAGTGTAGATTCATAAAGTGAAATTGAGGCCATACTGGTAGTATGTAATGTTACACATGTAAAGCTTCTATCTTGTTCTAGAAATATGATCACTTGACCCTCATATGTAAATCTTTTTGTGTCTTAAATTAGTGTATAACTCTTTTGTATAGAGAATTTAGTCAGTTTGGCTATAAACCATTAACGCCTAACTTAAAGTTGTTTGGTTGTGACCACTTTAAGCTGAAATTCTATTTTATGGAATTATTAATTCTTTTTCCTGGAAATAATCAAGTGCTCATACATAATTCTTGGACAAAGACATTTACTGAAATTTTTTTCGGAATTCAAAACTGGAATATTATTTTCTGTGTTCAACAAGGAACTGTTGACAATTGTGGTCAACACTGACCATAGCATACATCATCGTCCTCCATCTTGGATTTTTTTCAGGAATTTTTATTTCTAGGACTTCTATTTTTTAATTCTTGGATTATTCTTGGATTATTTTTGGATTTGATTCCTTGAACTGTATGTTCTTATTCTCAATTTTACCTTGTTTGTCTAGGGAAATAAATTATTTCTTAAATTTTACAAAACTTGTTGGCTTGCTAGTTGCGTTTATTAAGAGCCTAAACATAACAGTATCCTGAGTCAAAGGATATCAATTGCATGCCAGTCTAATGATATACCAATTGCTCAAGCACTCCATCATATCATCTTTGACATTATTGGAGTCATTAGTTGAAGTGTGCTTTTGATTCCACATCAGTCACACTTTGTGACAACCCCTGTATCAACAAGGGCTACAAGAACAATAATAGGGCAAATCAGTCACACTTTGTGACAACCCCAATATCAACAAGGGCTACAAGAACAATAATAGGTGATATAAGCCGACATCATGATGAATTTATAGGCAAATGTTCCACACAATTCATAGCAAAAAAAATATGGCCAAACAGTCCAAATAATGCCAAAAAAAGTCCCAACCAGGCTTAATATTGTTCACATGGATATATATATATATATATATATATATATATATATATATATATATATATATATATATATATATATATATATATATATAAACACATTTATGACCAAAAAGATGCTAACAAGCATGGATAAATCTGATGCAATATCAGATCAACGGTATGCATCACACTTGATCATAACTACACTCATGCAAGATATTAATGCTTTTGTGCCTTTTTAACAATTTTGATCAAACATGCTTCAGAATTAAGGTCTCTAGATTCATAACAAGTGCAGCCAATCACATAATTTGCAACAAGTGCAGCCAATTGCATGAGTTGTAACAAGTGCAGCCAATTGCATGAGTAACAAGTGCAGCCAATTGCATGAGTTGCAACAAGTGCAGCCAATTGCATGAGTTGTAACAAGTGCAGCCAATTGCATGAGTTGTAACAAGTGCAGCCAATTGCATGAGTTGTAACAAGTGCAGCCAAATGCATGCAAGATCAACTTATTGACACATTATCAAACACATGCAAGACCTTGATCATTATAAGTATATCTGACACTGGATCAAAATTAGATAATATATATATAGCTTTCAGGGTGCTAACAAGACCTTGATCATATAAGCATATTTGACACTGGATCAAAATTAGATAATATATATATGGCTTCCAGGGTGCTAACAAGCACACCCATCACAAACAAGACCTGCTCATCGAGTATGTGTGGATACTGCTTTTATCGAACATTCATCCAAGACCCTGAAAATATCAACACATGTACCATGTATAATCAAAATCAGATCAGAAATATGACTCCCCTAATAGTGTGGTTCTCACTCATTATTCAATGACCTCAATAACAGTGTGGTTCTCACTCATTATTCAATGACCTCAATAACAGTGTGGTTCTCACTCATTATTCGTTGACCTCAATAACAGTGTGGATCTCACTCATTATTCAATGACCTCAATAACAGTGTGGATCTCATTCATTATTCAATGACCTCAGTAACAGTATGGATCTCACTCATTATTCAAAGACCTCAATAACAGTGTGGATCTCACTCATTATTCAATGACCTCAATAGCAGTGTGGATCTCACTCATTATTCAATAACCTCAATAACAGTGTGGATCTCACTCATTATTCAATGACCTCAATAACAGTGTGGATCTCACTCATTATTCAATGATCTCAATAACAGTGTGGATCTCACACATTATTCAATGCACTTCAGATCCTCATGATACATGCCCTAACTTCAAGTCGGATCAATTTTTTTTTATATACTACCAAACTTAAAACAGAAAATAATAACATATGTTTGGCTCATTTTATCATTGACGCATTGGTATATATAAAAAAAAATGTTATACTGTAACAAAATTGTTCAAAACAATCAGACACATTGCTGAACAATGATAAAAGTCATATGGCTAGATATTCATCATGTGATAGTCACATGATAAATCCAGATGCTCAAGTCACATGACAAAAACAACCAAGATATTTAAAATGAGCTAAAGTCACATTTGATTGGTCATTCTATATTCATGAAACAGTCAATTATTTGCTGATGTAGCTTAGTAATTCGAAATAGTGGCAGGAGGCTTTGTGGTTCCACATGTATTTACAAGTTGTCAAACATTGAATCTGAAATGGAAATATGCTATAAAGATCACTGAAAGACCCTTTCAACTTAATGCAACTCTAAAGCCACAAGGAATACTAATTTTCTGCCGACAAATATGTCTGACATAATTGTAAAACTTTATGAACAGGTAAGAAGATATCCAAATGATATGAACATCATTAGTACGGTTTAGTTGTTTACTCTTGGACTCAAATCAACCCACATCATTCAGATATCGAACGTAGGAAAATTATGGGTTCTTGAAACCCCCTTGAATATACACATGCCCTTTATTACAAATAATGGTTACAAGTGGGGAATACCTTTTATTTTCAGTGGAATAATTTTTCCTTTAAATTTTGAAAACTACGCAAAAATGTAAAACTCTGGGATGGAACCTATGGTCATGCTCAGTGAAATGCCTAAAAGATTTGTAATTATGGCTGATTTAGTCCACACGGTTAAAACATATGAGAAAAATGCATGCATGGTGGTTAAAGTTCCATTAGAATATTTCAGAAAAAGGCATGTATGGGGGAAGTTCCATTAAAACCCTCAGGCACAAAGCATGCATGGTGCTATAGTACTGAAGGTGAAGTTTAAAACCTGCTTCCTTCCATGATGCCATGCTAGGAACTAATCACATGCAGCTAGACACTGATAACTTTACAAGATATTTACCCAAGGAAGGGTGTGTAAATATTCCAACAAATATGGCAATCAAGACTAATGACTATGCGCATTAATTATTTAATTATTGATGAAAATTATGTTATGGAAAGATCTTTAATTTGTATTGAAACCTATGATGGTCAAAAAAGATATTCACTACATTTCTGGTGTAGAATTATTAACATTTAAACCCAATGATGCAAATTGCATTCCAATTTGTATCATGCACTTGTTTAAATTGCATGCAATTACATATTCAAACGCAGAGCCAGCTGACAATGATTAATGAATTTTTCCCAATTATTAAGTTCACAATATTCAAGGTCTCTGCTTGATGCTTTTGTGTACACCATCATCTCCTGATGCTATGGTATTGTGCAGACTGAATAGCGGACCAGTATTGACATGGAATTATGGCTGCCATATTGACCAATTTGCCATTTTGAGACATGAGGCTGTCAGATCAAAGTTGACATGGGTCCTTGGGTTAAGTAGCAAAATCACTTTGTAGTAACAAGACAAGATTTGAACTCCACTTTGTAGTAATAAAACAAGATTATGACTTCATTTTAGCTTTCTTCTTGCTAAATTTGTTAGAGTAATTTCTTTTGCAGTTACCATGTAGAAAGAGATTCTTGCTTTATTTAAAATATAAAATAAAACAAAATGTAATTGACATTTTCTAAAATGTTGCTTTATTTATTACAGCTTTATATTATTTATCATAACCAATCGATTATTGCAAGTGACTGCAAGTTTAAGTCTGTTTTATTCCAGATCATTCTCCAGACCACTTAAAAAAGCATGTATGCTGTATCTACTTATTTCCATATTAAAATTATATTCATTACAGTTATGTGCTAATGAGGATTATCAATGTACATTATAAGTGTGTGTGTGTGTGTGTGTGTGTGTGTGTGTGTGTGTGTGTGATTTAGATTTGTAATGTAGCTTTAACAATTTTTCAGTCATATCACTATGATGTCTGCAGTGTGGCAGTTTATAGTCATGTCTAGCACTGGGGCATCATGCCGCAGACATACATCATGATGTCCCACACAGTCACATTATCCTGACATCAGGCCAACTAGTCCTAACACTAACCTCTCAATGCTGAGCGCCAAGCGAGGCAGCTGTTAGCACCATTTTTGTAAGTCTTTGGTATGACTTGGCTGGGGATCGAACCTACAACCTGCATTGCAATGATCCAGATTAACAGAATTATTAACTCTATGCCAAAAATATATCAAAATAACTATTAGTATTTGTAATTCATATTTGATATGGTGACCATCAAAATGAACTATACACTTACATGCATATTTAAACCATGTCTTGATATGACTAAACAATGAATGGAAATATGGTCTGTATAACCATATTCAAACCATGTCTACAGTGAATGACAACCATGTCTAATTAATATGGATATACAGTGAATGACAACCATGTGATATGACTAAACAATGAATGGAAAGATGGTCTGTATAACCATATTCAAACCATGTCTAATTAATACGGATAAACAGTGAATGACAACCATGTCTAATTCATACAGATATTTAGTGAATGACAACCATGTCTAATTAATAAGGATATACAGTGAATGACAACCATCTCTAGTTAACATAGATATTTAGTGAATGAAAACCATGTCTAATTAATACAGATATAGAGTGAATGACAACCATGTCTAATTAATATGGATATACAATGAATGACAAGAAAATGAGAACATGATTTGTGTAGGGTGAGCTGACGTTACATGCCTGACCTAATGAACCTCATAAAATAATCTCTGTTCTATAAATGGAATAAAATTAAAATTCTATATAAAAAAGACAATCCGACAAGTTCCTACCAATGAATGCATTCATGACAACATTCATATCATAATCCTCTCAAGGTGATTGCGTAGAACCACTTTGGAAATAATATAAATTTTAAAAATCTTAAATACCTCAAATATGCCACATGGGAAATCAGTTATTGCCTGTCTCTTGCTTTAGAAATAATTCACGAAGACCAGCACATCTTGGAAATGAGAAGGAATTCCATGTCTATGAATTGACTCTTTGAATACTTATTTTATGCCAGACCAATAAGTTTGGAATGCTAGAATAGTATCTAGCCCAAAGCCAGAACCTTTTAGTGAAAAATGACCTGTTCCTGTCTGGCCACTGTTGGATGAGTGAAACAAAGTGAGAGGAATGCCACTAATAGGTCTGCAGAATGTGATCTTTATGGTCAGTGGGGGATGGGGTAATTAGTGCTGTGTACTGAATATGTATACTGGAACCTTTTGGTCTGGGGGGGTCCATTTTCTTATGTACATTATTCTCTGCAGACATTCCATAAAGCTCTATGTGGTCAGTATAAAGGGCACATGCCAACAATTAGCTCAATTATCTCCCTTGATGTGTAATGCATGCACACTAGAAACCATATAACCCCTAGGAGCATCAAGTCAACACCAGGTTAAATCTCTGTGTAGATGAAACAATCCTGACAAAAAACATAATTTGCAAAAGAAAATATGGCAGCATTTCTATTTTCCATGCACTCCTATCAACTTAAGAAAATAAAATGTCTAATTAAAAGCTTTCAAATTTCAAATTTTGCGAACATAAAACTGGAATTGCATTATTAAGCCTTTGATTTCAAATTCTACTGATTCTTATCACATGGTACTTCTGGCAAATACAAACAAACCCTGCTGACTGGAGGATATATATATATATATATATATATATATATATATATATATATATAAAATTTATCTTAGGGAATGCATAATATTCAGTACAATTTCACTATATCAACATCAATATTTTGTATCATAATTGTTTTGTTTTTTTAATTAGAAATTTATTGAAATTGGAGCTAGCCTTGCCTCATCTTTCTTCCAGACTGGTGTCCTGTCCCTGATGACTTGAATGCCTGTAGGATTGACTTATGAATGAAAAAATAGTTTGATCATGCCTAACTTCTCAATTAAACCTTGTTTCATAAATAGCAGAAGAAGTCTGAATGGTGGCTATCAATGCAAATTAATCAGTTCTGGTTTATTCAAAACCAATCACTTCAAATGAGGTAGTATGGGATTGGAGACTACATGCAAGATTTACTGACTCCAGAATTAAAGAGCTTGACCACATGCAAAAACTATGCATCCATGAAGCAAGATTTAACAATGGCATGCTCCAATGAACAATGGCAATTTTATGTTTTCCAAAAATGCATTAGCACAATTTTCCAAAGAATTGTACTTATTTAATAGATTGACTTTAGCAAGTTATCACAACAAAATACACAATGGGGCAAATTGTTTGCAGCCATTTTGTTACCCTTAATACACATGTCTGCTGGGCTGCTCGGGCTAGTGATAATGTCCAAGGGCATAGGCAATTACATAGCAACAATGGCAGAGAGAGCTGTTGACCTACATTCAAGGTTTGATCCATCAGATTGACCTTGAACTTGCAAATATTCAATAAATTTTGTTTTCATGCAGAAACAAGGTGGTCCAAATAGATTAACTGTTTACCATCTTTGGCAAATAATGACCAAATAGATTAACTGTTTACTATCCCTGGCAAATAATGATCAAATAGATTAAATGTTTACCATCCTTAGCAAATAATGACCAAATAGATTAAATGTTTACCATCCTTGGCAAATAATGATCAAATAGATTAAATGTTTACCATCCTTGGCAAATAATGATCAAATAGATTAAATGTTTACCATCCTTGGCAAATAATGATCAAATAGATTAAATGTTTACCATCCTTAGCAAATAATGACCAAATAGATTAAATGTTTACCATCCTTGGCAAATAATGATCAAATAGATTAACTGTTTACCATCCTTGGCAAATAATGATCAAATAGATTAAATGTTTACCATCCTTGGCAAATAATGATCAAATAGATTAACTGTTTACCATCCTTGGCAAATAATGATCAAATAGATTAAATGTTTACCATCCTTGGCAAATAATGACCAAATAGATTAACTGTTTACCATCCTTGGCAAATAATGACCAAATAGATTAAATGTTTACCATCCTTGGCAAATAATGACCAAATAGATTAAATGTTTACCATCCTTGGCAAATAATGACCAAATAGATTAAATGTTTACCATCCTTGGCAAATAATGATCAAATAGATTAAATGTTTACCATCCTTGGCAAATAATGACCAAATAGATTAAATGTTTACCATCCTTGGCAAATAATGATCAAATAGATTAAATGTTTACCATCCTTGGCAAATAATGACCAAATATATTAAATGTTTACCATCCTTGGCAAATAATGACCAAATAGATTAAATGTTTACCATCCTTGGCAAATAATGACCAAATAGATTAAATGTTTACCATCCTTGGCAAATAATGATCAAATAGATTAAATGTTTACCATCCCTGGCAAATAATGATCAAATAGATTAAATGTTTACCATCCCTGGCAAATAATGACCAAATATATTAAATGTTTACCATCCTTGGCAAATAATGACCAAATAGATTAAATGTTTACCATCCTTGGCAAATAATGATCAAATAGATTAACTGTTTACCATCCTTGGCAAATAATGATCAAATAGATTAAATGTTTACCATCCTTGGCAAATAATGATCAAAAAATGCTATTACATAAATACAAAGTATGCAGTCATTGGATGTTGACTAAAATTGGAACCCATTTTTGGAGTTTCAAGCATTCTTCTTTCAACTTGTTAGCATAGCACCTACATAAACTTGATCTCAAGACTTTAAAAAGTGTAATGCTTGACAATATTTAAAATCCATAATTATAATTTGTCAACACTTGGTTATTTGCTTGAAGAGCCACTTGTCACAAATATCTCTATTAATGTCCTGCCATTTAATATTTGGTTCCATATGGAAAAAATGTAGAATAGAATAGAACTCTTTGGGTGTGAGAGTTTTATTGTGGTCAATTAATACAGGGCAAACCAAAGCTTTTTAATTCAGGCCTTAATAAGTAAAGTGCCCCATCATTGACTTTCATTGGCCACAATTACTAAATTAATGGATTAAAATAAGACATAAGTCAGCACCCTGAGGGATGCTCTGTATCAATGATAATATGTATTTCCAGGTTGATAGTAGGTTATCTGATACTCTATACTAGATTTGGAAACCTGAGTGAAGAAACGGGGAGGGGGACAGAGAGCAATTTTCAAACACAGGCCAAACTGTCTGACCATACAGCTGGATGTGTGGTAAAAGATGGAGCCTTAGTAACTCCACGCTCTCCCTTACCCCACCCACAACATTAATAAATTTGCCACTGTAGTGATTTTATCTGCTGTGTGAAGTGTGATGCCCTGGCATGATTCCACAAATTCCACAGATAAATTAGTCCTTGGTAAACCAGTCTGGACATTCATCACAATAAAAAACCCAAACTGGGATGTGGACCACCATAAAGCCCTGACATATGGATTCATTCAACAACAGTTGATAAGTATTAACTGAGACCTGTATTAAATCTGATGGAGATGGAACTTAATGCAATTAGGGTGTTTCACTCTCTTTCTGAAGTGGCTTTTAATACAGATGTGATATTTTTCACCAGATAGGCTACATATATCAGTCGGGACAGTTTCTCACACTTGAAGGAAGAGAAAGATCTGAAGTGTGCTAATTTTAACTTGCCTGGAACAAGAGATATAAACTAAAGGATGATAAGATTAAAAAGAATATATATGCAACTGCTGTGGGATTCTATCAAAAGGGTAATATATACAACCCACTGAGTGTGTTTTTAATATTCTGTACAAAGTACCAAGCTTTACCATATTTCATAAAAATAGATACCAACTTGCTGAATGCTGCTTTTAATGGTTTTCAAAAACAGTTTCTTAAATTTTAGAGAGAGAGAGAGAGAGAAAGAGAGAGAGAGAGAGAGGTGTATGTATGTACGTATGCATGTAAGGAGAGAAAGAGAATGTTGTTGTGGGGTTTAACGCCATATTTCAGCACACGATAGGCTATACATGGTGGCCAGTATAGATGGAGGAAGAACCCGGGAAAACCTCTGGTAGAACCACTGACCCACGAGAAGCTACTGGCAAGCTTTCTCACATACCCACGTTAGCCGAATCCTAGACTCGAACCCGCGCAGACAGGTGAGATGGCAGTGATCCGCAACCGAGAGCGCTTTCGGCCACTCGGGGCCCCAGAGAGAGAGAATACATTTGCTAGATTACACGACTATATATATATATATATATATATATATATATATATATATATATATATATATATATATATATATATATATATATATATATATATATAATAGTTATGTTTTAACAAAGAGATGTAGACCAAGTGATATTATTTTATCAAGAAGCAAGAAGCCATTGGGTTATTTGAACTCAACATATCGTAGATCTTTATTAAGTAGCTCATTGGGTTACTTGAATTCAGCATATCGTATATATTTATCAAGTAGCCTACTGAGTGACCTGAACTCGGCATCTGGTAGATCTATGTATAATGTTAGTCAGACCTTTCTTGCACTCTAAACTCCTATCAAGCATCTACCAAAGAACTCAGTAATCCAAAATTCAGTCAAGTCATTTAATTTATAAATTTTAAAAAAGTGCAGAACAAGCCACGATACTATACTAATTAGCCCTCTGAGCTATCTTAACTCAAAATATGGTAGCCACAATGGGTTATTGTCCTGAGGGCACAATATTTTTCAAACCCTGCAGCACTATGAATTCCGAACAGAAATCAACCAAAGAACCATTCCAATAATAACTGATACAAACAAAGAAACTTTCCAACAATAGCTCACAATTATTGCACTGCAATTAAATGTTTTCTCAAACTTCTTGAATCCAAAATGATAATTCCTTTTTACTGAAGGTGTCTCGCTACAGGATCAGATAAGCTAACCTGACATCCCGTGGCAGGTAAACTACACTAGTGTGGACAGACAGAAAGCCAAAATATACAGGGCCGCTGAGGAGGATGCCAAACATAAGCACAGAGTGAGATTGGCCCCTCTGAGGTAGCTTCAACACTTGTGGGGGTATCAAATGATGGCATGGAAGAATAATATTTATGTTAGTTTGCAAGCTTTCGTGTTGGTCTGGTATGTAATTAAACTCAGGCATATGAATGTTTTCATGCAGAATACGACTGCACAATCCTCTACATTCGATGGATTCTTTTCTTATATTAAGTATTCTTTCATATAGACACGAGTAGTGCATGGTTGACCTTGGTGACCACTGACATAAAGGTCTCAATCACATCGACCTTTGACCATGGTAAGCGATCTTGAACAAAACTGAATGTCAAAAAGAAATGTTTCGTCTCTATTACCCTTAGTGCATGCCATTCACAAATGTTCGGTAGCTGAATATATTTTAGAACTAAAGTTATTCTGCAAAACATTTTACTCTCAGAGACATTCACATAGTGTGGCCAAGGAACATACTTTAGAACTAATGTTATTATGCAAAACATTTTACTTTCCAAGACATCCACATAGTGTGGCAAAGGAACATAATTTGGAATAGAAGATATTCTGCAAAACGCATTTTTTTTTTCTTTGAGCCACAATAACCTTGACCTTTACCTTTTGCCTCCAAATCATTAGGTCACTTCCAAACATCACGTGCAAGCCCTATACAAACTTTGCAAAAGGACTAAAATTATTATGCAACAAACAATTATTTTTTTTTTCGGTTTCACATGACCGTTCATATTTTGATCATAAAAAAATCAATAGGCTTCTTTTCCTACCAAATGTGCAAATCTTCGACATACTGTGGTGAATGAACAAAGTCAAGAGCTGAAACTGTTCAGAAATCATTTTTCTTCTTTCAGTCATAATGACCTTGGCGTTTGACCTTTTGACCCAAAATCGACCTTGACTTTGGACCTTTTGACCCAAAATCGAGCGGCTTCTTCCTTATCATAAATGAAGACATCCCGAAAGACCTATCCAGGACTGTGATGAGTAAACTAACATTATCGTGTTGTGATGATTTTTCTCTTTTTATTCAATATTACAATTTATTTTGGCTCCAAAATCAACGTGTTTTCTCCCTACCCCTAGTGCATCATATCCAAAAGGTTTGGTAACTGTAAATGATACACAACTTGAGGTATTGTGCGGAAACAAAACTGTTACCGGATGGACGGAATGGCAACATAATAACATACTACGTTCCATAAGGGTTTGGCCCGGTCAGCGACATAAAAATTTAAATGTTTCATACTTATCATTCAAACTATATATTGTACCTTTAGATTTTACGACAGACACACTTGCATCTCGTTCATAAGAGAATACACTTCCAATAATTTAAAAGTCTTTTATCGCACACTGCCAATGTCAGACAGCCTGATTATGCCCTGAATAACATGGCTATCAATAGGCCTTTGCCTGCTTATACCGCTAGCACCTACCTGTCACTAGTTATTAATACACGCCATTAAATGACTTGCACAATATATTGATAACTTACTGTGGGCAGTCTGAATACTGTATATTACAAGGGTAATGTACTGCAATTAACACACCGGGCAATCTGAGTACTGGATATTGCATTGTTAGCTTACTGTAATTAACACAATAGGGAATCTGAATATTGGTGATTAACATTCAACCTACGGTCATTATGTTCATTTTGTGCTCGACATCTAATGTGAAAAGTTGAAATTTGAGAAAATAATTAGAAATACATTTTCTCACCCAAACACGTGACCTTCAATCCAGATATGTTCCATGGTTATATAAATGCTGATGATCAAAATCTAGCTTTCTTAAAAACATTTCAAGGAATCAAGTATTTAACTTATGTTGTTTTCAACTATTTTTTTGTGAAGGATATTAAAATTAAATAAATTTGCTTGATGTAATAAAACCAGTATTATTTTGAAGCTATGATGTGTTATCTAAGTATAGTTGCCCTCGCTGCTATTTGTTGGGCAGTCGAACATGATCAGATATAACCTGACCTAAGTTGGTTGGGGGAGAGAGGATTTGTCTGCTAACACCGAGGGTGGATGTGGTTTCGTACCACTATGAACCACCTATTTAAAACAGGCTAATGTGACCTATTCTTTGAATAAAGTAGATTTTCGTACTACTGCTCATACGGTTGTGGATGTACTAAGGTGACCACAACATTATCATGCAAATAATTTGTCACTGTGACATACATTTTGTGTTTCAGTGACCTTGGTTTAAATAAAATGACATTTATTCAGTTACTGACGACTTTTTAAATATATTGTGATCCACGGTAGTATCCTGCTGTAGCTTCCAGTAACAAAAGTAACGTAAACGTAAACGACATATTATTCAACTACCACGTGTTTAACGGTCCTCCATGTGGATAACTGAAATTGGTGTGCAGACATCTCTTGGATTCTTCCAGTCACAGTCATCAACCTAAATGAAAGATATTCACCAGGTTTGGTCCAGGCTTGTGACGTAAAAATAACATAATTGTACAGAAACCATTGTTCTTGTAGTCACAGAGACCTTTGAGTTTTTGGCCCCGAAATCGACAGGGCTTTCCTTGCCCCAGATATAAGCCATCTATAAAATGTTTGTAAATGTAAATGGTGTTCATTGAACGGAAACATAATTAGTAACAAACGGACGGACGGAAAATCTCGTAGCATAATATGCTCCACCATCTTTTTGCTGGCGTAAAACAATTAGGTCACTATAACAACGAACTTTTATGTTTCAGAAGCTTATTTTTAGTCACATTTGAGGTCAAATTTTACAATATTACAATCATGACTACGGAGGAATGACACCATGCGTATATTGTATATTCAAACAGAATCAGAATATCACACTTATATATCAGTTCTGCCCCAGGAACTAGGTCAAATTAACAAGTCAGACTGTTTAATTTAATTCAGGTAATATGACAGTTATATGGAGTTAGTTCGAGCCACAGACAACTATGCAAATACGCGCCATGATATATCGTGCATATGGAAATGTTCAATTTGGCCATATTTCACATATTTTAAAGTTTGTGAAAACAATATCTGTTGAATATTGTTTGCGATCTTCATGAAACCATTTCGTTTAATCATATATAATTAATTGGTATTTGCGAACTGGTCTTTGCGAATCTTTTAAGTAGGTTACAAAGATAGGTGAAAATAAAAGCTTTTTTGAAATATTCACAACTACACGGCTATTTTGTGACTATACATTCTGCCTCCTATCATTTTTAAAGTAACATGGTGCCTTGTTAATACGAGTTTTAAAGTAGCAATAGTGCCATGTTAATACGAGTTTTAAAGTAGCAATAGTGTCATGTTAATACGAGTTTTAAAGTAGCAATAGTGTCATGTTAATACGAGTTTTAAAGTAACAATAGTGCCATGTTAATACGAGTTTTAAAGTAGCAATAGTGCCATGTTAATACGAGTTTTAAAGTAGCAATAGTGTCATGTTAATACGAGTTTTAAAGTAGCAATAGTGCCATGTTAATACGAGTTTTAAAGTAACAATAGTGTCATGTTAATACGAGTTTTAAAGTAACAATAGTGTCATGTTAATACGAGTTTTAAAGTAACAATAGTGTCATGTTAATACGAGTTTTAAAGTAACAATAGTGTCATGTTAATACGAGTTTTAAAGTAACAATAGTGCCATGTTAATACGAGTTTTAAAGTAACAATAGTGTCATGTTAATACGAGTTTTAAAGTAGCAATAGTGCCATGTTAATACGAGTTTTAAAGTAGCAATAGTGTCATGTTAATACGAGTTTTAAAGTAACAATAGTGTCATGTTAATACGAGTTTTAATGTAGCAATAGTGTCATGTTAATACGAGTTTTAAAGTAACAATAGTGTCATGTTAATACGAGTTTTAAAGTAACAATAGTGTCATGTTAATACGAGTTTTAAAGTAACAATAGTGTCATGTTAATACGAGTTTTAAAGTAACAATAGTGTTTTGTTAATACGAGTTTTAATGTAACAATAGTGTCATGTTAATACGAGTTTTAAAGTAGCAATAGTGTCATGTTAATACGAGTTTTAATGTAACAATAGTGTCATGATAATACGAGTTTTAAAGTAACAATAGTGTCATGATAATACGAGTTTTAAAGTAACAATAGTGTCATGTTAATACGAGTTTTAAAGTAACAATAGTGTCATGTTAATACGAGTTTTAAAGTAACAATAGTGTCATGTTAATACGAGTTTTAAAGTAACAATAGTGTCATGTTAATACGAGTTTTAAAGTAGCAATAGTGCCATGTTAATACGAGTTTTAAAGTAGCAATAGTGTCATGTTAATACGAGTTTTAAAGTAACAATAGTGTCATGTTAATACGAGTTTTAAAGTAGCAATAGTGCCATGTTAATACGAGTTTTAAAGTAGCAATAGTGTCATGTTAATACGAGTTTTAAAGTAACAATAGTGTCATGTTAATACGAGTTTTAATGTAGCAATAGTGTCATGTTAATACGAGTTTTAAAGTAACAATAGTGTCATGTTAATACGAGTTTTAAAGTAACAATAGTGTCATGTTAATACGAGTTTTAAAGTAACAATAGTGTTTTGTTAATACGAGTTTTAATGTAACAATAGTGTCATGTTAATACGAGTTTTAAAGTAGCAATAGTGTCATGTTAATACGAGTTTTAATGTAACAATAGTGTCATGATAATACGAGTTTTAAAGTAACAATAGTGTCATGATAATACGAGTTTTAAAGTAACAATAGTGTCATGTTAATACGAGTTTTAAAGTAACAATAGTGTCATGTTAATACGAGTTTTAAAGTAACAATAGTGTCATGTTAATACGAGTTTTAAAGTAACAATAGTGTCATGTTAATACGAGTTTTAATGTAGTTGTTGTTGTAGGGTTTAACGTCATTTTTCAGCACACGATAGGCTTATACATGGCGGCCAGTATTAATAGTGGAGGAAGAACCCGGGAAAACCCCGGAAAGAACCACCGACCCACCAGAGCCTACTGGCAAGCTTTCTCACATACCCACATTGGCTGAATCCCAGACTGGAACCCACGCAGACAGAGGTGAGATGGCAGTGATCTGTAACGAAGAGTGCTTTCGACCATTCGGCCACTCGGGACCTCCGAGTTTTAATGTAACATAGTGTCTTATTAATACGACTTTTAAAGTAGAAATCATGCCTTGTTAATATGAGTTTTAATGTAACAATAGTGCCTTGATAATACGAGTTTTAAAGTAACAATAGTACCTTGTTAATACGAGTTTTAAAGTAACAATAGCGTTTTTTTAATACAAGTTTTAATGTAACAATGGAGCCGTTTCGATAAGTTTTAATGTAACGATAATGCTTTGTTAATACGAGTTTTAATGTAACAATAGTGCCGTGTTAATATGAGTTTTCACATTAAAATTGCACAAAGCAACCACACACAAAACGACTGAAGGACGAGATTTAGGTCACAAAAACATCATCTCTGAGCTAATAAAGTTTAATTCCATAATTTTTTTATAACTATTCAAAATCCAAAAACTGCTGAAGAAAAGAAAATATACGCACAGCTAAAAGCACACCATTTCTTGAATTTCATCTTTGATGACCAATTATGTATAGCATCTGTGTTTGCTCCCAGCGAAACGTTTGGTATCCATATACATTGTATGCATCAGTTTACCTATCGAGATAAGCATGCATATACATTGATGGATGTATTATATGCATGTATATACATTGATGGATGTATTATATGCATGTATATACATTGATGGATGTATTATATGCATGCATATACATTGATAGACGTATTATAAGCATGCATATACATTGATGGATGTATTATATGCATGTATATACATTGATGGATGAATGATTATATGACTTTTAAAATGGATACAATTGTTCATGACCATTTTCAAAACAAAGCATGCGTGTATTGTCTGCAAGTATGGATGAAAATCAACAATGTAGTTGTTTCTCTAATACAGTCTCTTGCATTATTGAACGAAAGTATCAAAATATAACTTTTAAAAATGATATAAAACCGATGAATAGCAAGAGACTCAAGAAGGCCAGTATCTCTCTCTAGAAGTGCAATTTCATATATTGTGTCAAGACAGTCATATAAATTATAACTCTATTTGATGTACAAATGCAAGTACTCAGGGGTTGATAAATTTAGTAAACATAAACCTGGTCCTTCTTTAATGTTCAGATACAGGAGCCGTCTGCCATCGAATCAGACGACCGTTCCGGCGGCCTAAGTGGTTTAGAGCGTCCGCCTTGGATGTGGGAGGTCGAGGGTTTGAACCCAAGCCGGGTCATACCAAAGACGTTTAAAAATGGCACTAGTAGCTGCCTCGTTTGGCGCTCAGCACTAAAAGGATAGTATTAGGACTGGTCAGCCTGGTATCAGGATAATATGACTGTGTAGGTCATGATACCATATGTCTGCGGTATGATGCCCCAGAGCTCAGCCGGATTGTACACAGAGATGTGCACCTTTGCAAGATCCTTTACTCCAATAGCCACAGTAGTAATAATCTATGTGTGTTACTGTTTGGCGTAACACATACAAAACAAAACCCAGATCTTTGATGATCATTAAAAAGAAATGTTTTTCACATCTCTATTTCTAATACGCCAACATATGGTAACGCGACTGAATCATGAGAGTCAACATCAAACCCCCATTCAAAGAGGCAGCATAAAGTCGACCTACACTCGACGAAACTGGTTTTACTTTGTTATATAAATGAATTAGGTTAGGTTGACAATAAAACTTAGCTATCCAACCTTTACAATCTTGATCAATTCTTCGTAAACCGCCATGAATTTATCAGTTGGACACGTGAATAAATATAACACTATCTGTATACATGATATTCTACGCAATATCAACAAAGGAATGACTCCGCTCCTCGTCTACACCTGGCCATGAGAGTCGTTCAAACTATTCACATTATGTGTACAGTCACAAATGTAGAAGTACATTATATGAATGTATACGATGTAAACCATGGATTTTTAAACTTGATGCACCTGAGAAGATCGACAATTACTGCGGACCACCATTAAAGTGTAAACCACTAGAATTTATAATTCATAAATATCTTAATTTTCTCTCATCATTGAAGTGACCCACCTGCTGCATGCATGCGACCCAGTTTGCGAATATTTGGTCTCTAAACCATACGTTGTTTGCACACAGGATTCGTTTTTACTGCATTTTTCAGTAGGTTAAGGAATCATAAAACAATATTTTATACTTAAGAAAAGTCTGTATAGCACTACATGAGAATCGTGGTAGTTCAACGGATAGAGCACTGGACTCGTAATCCAAGGGTCACGGATTCGACACCAGCCCAGGCAGGTCCGGGTCGGCTGTCCCGAGTAAGGTATTTAATTCCCATTTCTGCGGCAAGATAGAGCCAATAATGTGATAAAAGTACCAATAAAGACACACACACACACACACACACACACACACACACACACACACACACGCAGTATCAAACTAAAGCACTACAGTTCCTGTTGACAATTACATTAAGTTCTTACTGGATACAGTATAGTGTATTTGGAAATACTAGCAATTATTGCAAGATACAAGTTCCTTGCTAATTTGGAAACACAAACCATCTATGTCTGCCTCACATGGTTACTTTGGTTATACTGGCTTTACAACAAAGTTGCTTCCCTATATTTATTAGTGTGTCACTGTAACCTACTCCCTGGATTACAGAATAATATGGAATCAATTAGAAGATATGTGCTTAAATTTATATGTGCCTATAAACGTTTGATATTTTTTGTTGGACTCAAATATTGTTTAAACATTATAATTTGTCAATATTATAAGGACATGTGAAATTGTTGATACGTCTGTAAGTTCAAGGCCCAATTTATGACCAAACATACGCTGAATAACAACGTTAAACCTCAAACGTTATAAGCTAATTTGATGACTACCCTCCACCCTTCTCTACTCTCTTCCGCCCCACGTCACTGTTCCTATATCTCTTTGGTCATCCACCCCTTCTCTACCCTCTTCCGCCCCCTCTTCACCATTACTACATCTCTGGTCATCCACCTCTTCTCTACCCACTTCCTCCCACACGTCACTGTTCCTTTATCCTTGGTCATCCACCGCTGTGGCGATGCGACGTCATCCATGTCAGTCATGGAAACCCAATTGATATCAGTCCATATGGGTTCACTGTAATGGGTTTGGAGGACAACAAACCCGTTTATTGCACGACACCTAGGTATTTAATTCATGGTGTTGGTGAGTTTTGTGAAGGCAGTGGATGAACGATCCAATTAACTTGGGATCTATATGTAGTATAAATGTACAAAGCATGTATGGTTACAGTACACATTTCTTATAGGTGTATGCTTGCACTCACCTTGCGTGACGAAAACATCTTGTCGTAATCGAAGCTATCATCCGACAAGTATGAAAAAACTGTTGAATGAACAATACTGCATCTTTGTTGTTGGCATCAGAACAATTATCCACTGCTTGCTTTGTCAGCCCCCCAACATGCAACACAAGGCAACACTCATCAACTATACGATTTCCACTAAAGTTGCTGAACTATATCAGTCCTGACCCAATTCATTACAATTTGAAAACCCCAGTCTAGATCTAGGTACGTTAACTGATCACAGTCGCTTGGTACACCTGTAGAAAGCTCCCTTTGACCTCCTGCTTGTCCTACATAAACTCCATGCAATATTGACACTATACAAGAATTTACTAGAGTTTAACACACAATGTTGACCTTGCACAAGGATTTACTAGCGGTTAACACACAATACTGACCTTGCACAAGGATTTACTAGCGGTTAACACACAATATTAACCCTATACAAGAATTTACTAGAGTTTAACAAACTCTCTAAAGATGCACTTCCAACACATATTCTTCAAAGGCGATATATGCAACCAATATATTGGTCCACCTTGTTTGTGTATCCATTGCTCTCTCATAAAAGAAAATACTTATGTATAGTTCTGTCTCTTTTTTCTTTATGCATATATCATTGAGTGCAGAAATCTGTACAGTAAGCAGATATCTGCACACAAGGTTGATGTATCTCTGCCTCTGTCATGACTAATATATATGATTTTCCGTTTATACTATTCCTTCTTCCTATCTCAGTGTGCAATGAATTCCTCTTTTCTCAATGAAAAACAGTGTTTGAATAGCTAATTTTCTTCTCAATAAGCCGGAAAGTTTGTGTATCGTGTATCGAAGCAATGCCTGTCTTTATGTATACGTTTAAAATCCGTGGAACGATATTGAATGGACCTGATAAAATATATGTCCAAACTGTAATGCACTGAGATTGTATATCCATGCTTCGTTTGATATTAATCATGTGTTAGCACCTGGTAAACCCCACTTGCTTGCAATTTTGCAGCATACTATCACAAAGGTATAAATTATAAAGCACAACATATAATCATTTTCATATGTAATGCATCCAGATTTCTTCGTCCTTAATGTGCTTCCAGACTATCAATGAATGCTCTAAGCGGGATTCAATCGTACTGTATAATACACAAAATAATGCTTTACTCAGGTGTGAAACTCTAGGTAAACCGATGGCTCAGTGATTTAGTATGTTTTTTTTTTTATCTGACAAGCCGTCCGCTGAATTAATTCAATCCCCATTTCAGCTCATAGAAGTCCTTCATATGAATACAAGATGATGGTAGCATAACCTTTGACCATTTTTTCCAGCTTTTTTAAATGTATACACTTCATACTACCGTCCGTCAATCAAGTATTATGGCAACACCAAACATTGTAAGTCATTTTATTTTGGTGTGTTTTGGTGCACACATTTCTTTGTGTAAATTTACCCATACACAATATACTTAGAGTTCGATTATTAAGTTTAACATTATGCAAATATCGTAGTAATGCAGTATGCTTTTAAAACTTTTTGTCAGAAGATCTTATAAGTATTATGAAGTGCTTAATAAGATGTACTCGTTACAAAGCCGTACTCATTCATGTTTACAATAAACATCGTTATAACGAGATAGCATTAATTAAATGTTATTTTCTGAATATAACCACGAGTTAAAATTATTCTGAAATTCGTCACAGGAAGAAACACCCTGTAACACTGTACGCTCCTCGCATGAACAGCTTTGTTTGAAAGTTCGGCAAGTATTCGTTATAGTTGAAAAACACTGACGTTGTTTTTATCAATTTATTGCAAAAAGGTTGAATAGTACGCATTCTGTTATGCATGACTGAGTGCACTCACTATGACGCTGCATACTTCCGTGCCTCGCATAAACATCGTTATAATGAGACAGCAGTGTAGTTTATTCCTAAAATGAATTTTGTTTTAAAACTTTATTATCAGCAAATATGTTACAAGCTTCTCTTATTATCAACTATATGACATCTAACCTGTAGCATGTACTTCATAGCAAAAACAGTAGCACAATTGATCGTATGAGACCTAGTGAAACAACTGACTTAAATAACAAAGATGTTTACAAAGTGGCCCCTAAGTAAATTCATCTGGGACAAATTTTAACTTGCTTTCAGAGGCCAGACAAAAAGATTAGATGAGTGGGTGATAAGATTTTTTTTGACGGTATTATATGAAAAAACAAATTTGGAAATATAACCTCACCTGGGGCCTCTGGTGCTGTAAAATATGTTATCTAGGTAATCTAGGCACGTCTTATCCATTTACAGTTAAGGAAAAAGATCCACAGATATATTATAAGTCCATTTTTCACTGGATTAAATGGAGGGGTTGATATTTTATAGGAGATCTTTGTTTTTCTCTCTTTTTTTAAAAATGGAAATTGGAAGCACATTGTTAAGCTTATTCAGGTCGCATGATTGTGCTGGTAATGCATATTACCCACAATCCCCTAGTAATCAGTCCTGATACTTGTTATTAAGTCCATCGCCATCGCCATCCAGTTCTTCAAAAGAATCACAAGGTGTCTCCCCCCACCACACACCACACTCTTAGCCCTTTGTTTGGACTTTTAATGGGACAAATGCTTTAACTACATTAAGACCAGGCATTTCGTATATATTCACTAATATTCAACCAAAATACCAGGCACACTAGATGACCCATTGCAAACAAACTGTAATGTGTTGATTAGTCGATGACTATTTTAGGTAAACGGTGTAGGATGAGAATTTGCACAGTATTTGTAAGGGTGCAAAATGTTTCCAGATGCTCTCGCAGCATATTTTGTCGTGGCACATAATAACGGTCAGACAGATATGTTAACGTAGGGTCAAGTATAGGAAGACGAAGGGGAAAAAAAAGACAATCCAGAGACAAGTTGTGCCATTTGGAAATAAGTGTCATAAAATTAAATTTTCCAGAAATGGTTATTGATTAAGGTGGACTAGAAAAGATTTATTCCAGCTTCGATGAGCGTGTTAAATTTTTGGCGGTTAGAGAAAGTAAATCCTGATTAGCTAAGCTAAACGGGGGGTGGGGGTGTTCCCAGATAAAATTCAAGGTTTTAACTAATCTCCCTTGCGAACTTCGTCAGTCCAAGTTTTACTGCCAAATCAGAATAGTTGACCCACTAGAGTTAACACATCATGTTGAATCAAATAGTTTACCAACTAGAGTTAAAAATATCATGTTGAATCAGAACAGTTGATCCACTAGAGTCACAAAATCATGCTCAATCAGAACAGTTGACCCACGCGAGTTACCATATTATTCTGAATCAGAATAGTTGACCCACGAGAGTTAACATATCATGCTCAATCAGAACAGCTGACCCATCAGAGTTAGCAAATAATGTTGAGTTAGAACCGTTGACCAACCAGAGTTAGCAAGTAATGTTGAGTTCGAACAGTTGACCCACTAGAGTTAGCAAATCATATTGAGTCAGAATATTGACCCACAAGATTTAGCAAATCATGCTGAGTTAACAAATGTGACTCATCAGGGTTAGCAAATAATGTTGAGTTAGAACAGTTGACCAACCAGAGTTAGCAAATAATGTTGAGTTAGAATAGTTGACCCACCAGAATTAGCAAATAATGTTGAGTTAGAACCGTTTACTCACCAGAGTTAACAAATGCAGTTGAGTTAGAACAGTTGACCAACCAGAGTTAGCAAATAATGTTGAGTTAGAATAGTTGACCCACCAGAATTAGCAAATAATGTTGAGTTAGAACAGTTGAGCCACCAGAGCTAGCAAGTATTGTTGAGTTCGAACAGTTGACCCATTAGAGTTAGCAAATCATGTTGAGTCAGAATATTGACCCCCAAGAGTTAGCAAATAATGATGAGCTAGAACAGTTGACCCACCAGAATTAGCAAATAATGTTGAGTTAGATCAGTTGACCCACAAGAGTTAGCAAGTAATGTTGAATTCGTACAGTGGACCCACTAGAGTTAGCAAATCATGTTGAGTCAGAATATTGACCCGCAAGAGTTATCAAATAATGTTGAGTTAAAATAATTGACTCACCAGCGTTAGAAAATAATGTTGAGTTAGAACAGCTGACTCACCAGAGTTAGCAAATAATGTTGAGTTAGAATAGTTGACCTACCAGGGTTAGCAAATAATGTTGAGTTTGGACAGTTGACTTAACTGATTTCGACAATCATGTTGAGCCAGAACAGTTGAGAGACTTTAAAATAGAATCATTACTGTTTCTTTATTTCTTGTCAGACTCGGAAAAACCAAATAAAGACAAAAATATGTATGTTTTACTTTTTATAGTGTCTCTTACTTCTTTCACTATTAAGCAATGTTATATGCACGGTCTTGTACAGTGGAGTAAGGACTGATACAACAGCGATGTAGAGGCTTGTGTTATCATTCCAAGCAAAACCAACAGCAACAGATATAGCGGTAGCAGCAGCAGTGTGGGAAAATCCACTTATAACTCCATAACGCTAACATGTTATATATACTTTGAATTATCGTCACATACCAGACCAATGGGAACATGTGTACACACCAGTTTTGCAAGAAACCATAGCTTACAGGAATGCTCCCCACATCGTTCGCATGAGTCAGGCGCATTATGCTTTATTCATTATGTCTATCCACATGTCTATATACTCGTTTTCACCTGTCTGTCTACAAATAATTTCAGGGTTATTACACCTAAGATAATTAAGCATTGTTAAATTGTTAGATTCAATAATAAATTTTATGCACGTATTTTGGATATTCACATTCCATGAATTTTATACAAATGTTTTTTATTTTAAATTTCCTTGAATTGTATAGATTTTGACATTCCTTGTTATATTTGTGTTGGATATATAAAAGGTATTTTCCCTTTCAGTATGTTAGCTTCGCTTACTTACGAGTTAAGAGTTGCGGTGCAAACTAAATTAACACTTTTTCAAACTTATCAAACCTTTTCATCAAAGTTATCACACTCTTCCATTAAATTTATTTCACTTTTTCTTCAAAATCAGATCTAATCGAGGAGCAGTCACAAGGGTGTATCAAACATGGAGGAAGGAGACTAAATCATCAAAAAATGTTGAAGAGTTCTGTAGAATGAATAGGGACAGTGGGCTAAAGTTACCTTCCCCCACCCCCAACCAAACAAACAATATTACTCATTAACTTTTTCTGTCTGTGCCTAGGGGAAAGATGACTGTATACCACGTTCCCATTTCATTCTAAATAAGCTATCTTGCAGGAACAGATACAATACATACAAAACAATTCGTATGTATGTATGTATGTATGTATGTATGTGGTGTTTACAGACAATTCAGCTATCCTGCGTATCTGGTGCCAATTAAACATTATTTTCTAAAGCTGTAAAGATAGAGAAACGCAAAAGAAATGAGACAACTGAACACTTCTAAACCAACCTACAAATGTTGTAGTGCACCAAGATAAAATAAATAATAAAGGTGTTAAAATTCCGTTAAAAGTAAATAAAATAAAGTGAACGGTACAACAGATATAGCAGTCTTACAATATACTGTCAATATTTCTTAAATAACCCACATTTCCTCAAAAAGTCCAAGACTGTCTCTAATGTTACATAAACATTGTTTCAGAAAAAGCACCAATATGTCTAGACTTACACAGTCACCTTTTTTCACGGTGCCAGCTTAAACCGAATTATTCCAAAAAACAAAACTGTATTTTAAGCAATCACCCGGCTTTTGAGGCTTAATCTACCAGATTTTTTAAAGGCATAATTAACCAACGTTTTTCTGAGTATTAATAACTAATTATCTTCTTACGCCTGAACGGCCATTTGCTTTCTAAGACTTAAATTGACAGCTGTTTTCTAAGACTTACTCATTTGGCTTTTCTCTAGGACTTTATCGGACAGATGTTATCCGGGGCTTCATTAGACAGCTATTTTTGGAGGATCAGTCAGATAACTGTCTCGATCTGCCTGCTGAATGTTGAGGCTTAATTAGCCAGCTGTCTTCTGGGGCTTAATTAACCAGCTGTCTTGTGTGACTTAATTAGCCAGCTGTCTTATGAGTCTTAATTAGCCAGCTGTCTTCTGGAGCTTCATTAGCCAGCTGTCTTCTGAGGCTTAATAAATCGGCTCTCTTCTGGGGCTTAATTAGCCAGCTGTCTTCTGAGGCTTAAGCTGCCACCTGTCTTTTGAACCATATTTCTCAATTCACAGTCTTGACTACTGAAGACCGGGTTGATTGTAACCTCTAGTAAGACGTATTTTGGCCTTGGGTGGAAATAATGGTACCATTTCCAACTCCACCTCGTTATGTATATCAACAAACTATGTTGGCTATCTGAATTCTTTAAACTCCATTAAAGTGGTGTAACTTGAATCCTTCTA
Source organism: Sinohyriopsis cumingii (assembly GCA_028554795.2). Classification (NCBI taxonomy): domain Eukaryota; kingdom Metazoa; phylum Mollusca; class Bivalvia; order Unionida; family Unionidae; genus Sinohyriopsis; species Sinohyriopsis cumingii. The sequence continues at coordinate 90,508,842 of CM068833.1, forward strand.
TGACATATAGATATCGAACTTGCCAAAGACAGACATAACGTGCATGCATATTCTTTACATTTATATGTTATGGTCACAAATCTATCACTTAAATTTGTATTACAAAACAATCGCACATTCTCCACTACTTTGAACTTTAGTTGTTTTGGTTGCTTCGATTTTAACGGCAATTTCAGCACATTACGTGCTCCGTCATGCGGAGAAAATAAGAGCTGCGCTTTTCCGAAGGGCACGTGGACGTAGCTGATATCGGCCGGCCAGTGCATGTATGGAACTAGCGAACTTTCAAACTCGAGTACGACACTAACAACTGAGAAATCATGGCTCCCATTAAAAACTCTGAAATTCTTGCAAAGTTCTGCGTGCTTCAAGCGCAATATTATATTGAAATATGAAACTATGTTACGATAACTGTTTCATGGCTGAAATGGGTCATTAAATTTAACGCAACAGCATCAAGGGAAAGAAACTGATAATTATATCTGAAGTACTTGATATCTGGCATTGAATCGTGTTATTCAAACATCCTCAAAAATAATAATAATAATAATAATAATAATAATAATAATAATAATAATAATAAAGATATATGAACAAAATCTGAAGCACAGCATATATAAAAACTCTGAAATTCTTGCTAAGTTCTGCTTGCTTCAAGCGCAATATTATATTGAAACATGAAACTTTGTTACGATAACTGTTTCATGGCTGAAATAGGTCATTAAATTTAAAACAACAACATGAAACTGAATTATATATGTAGTACTTGATATCTGGCATTGAATCGTTTATTTAAACATCATCAATAATATATATATATATATATATATATATATATATATATATATATATATATATATATATATATATATATATATATATATATATATATATGCATGTGTGTGTGTGTGTGTGTGTGTGTGTATACACTATGTTCTTATGAACAAAATGTGAAGCACAAAATATGTATGTACATATGGATATAACAAATGCATACTGCAAGATTCTTCTATAAAACTAATGTTACACATTTATGTTGAAAATAGTAAATGCGTCCAATTAATAAATTAAAAATTTTTAATTTATACAGCAATAAAAGTCTCATGGCTTAAAATATATTAAATCTGCAAACAATTAGAAAAGAAAATAACATATATAAATATAATCACTCAGAATTATCAGAGAACATTGTGCATGTATATACCAACATAACTCATGCAATAATGAAGTTTAGATTATTTTTACCAGTCGTACAAGTTGTCACTGATTATGATGTGTATTGCGTTTGTGTCTGCTGTTGAGAATCGCAAAATATTAGTGAACAAATGATTCCATAAATGTTTCTTCATATTATCTGTATCAAGCCATACTGAAACTGACATAACATATTAAGATAAAAATGGTTTTAATTTTTTTTAAATGGAGGCCATCAGGTCACGATAAAAAGGGTAACTAAATATGATATTTAACTGAGTATAGTGATATAATTAGTCTTGTCAACGAATAAAAAGAGTTATTCATGAAAAATACAAAATACTATTCAAGGCCTACCGTATCATCTCATCATGTTTAATTTATGTAACAATGTTACACTGTATTTCTTCCAAATGTTTTAACATCATTGCCAAGAAATGACGGGCACTTGTAACGCCAAGCATTAAACAGCTACTGTTTTACTAATGATACTACTACAAAAGCTAGATTTTCTTTCAGTTTTCAGTAAAATACCAGATCAAGTTAAAAAATTTGGGACAACAGTGCTATTTGCCTTCACTTTCGCTTTTGTAACTGTGCCAAATGTTTTTTGTTTGACTGCATGGTTTATGTATATTAGTTTTTATCAATGAAATGCATTTGATTGACAAATAGTGGATCCATTATTTTGAAGGTGTTGAAGGTATGAGAATAGCCCTGTGTTGAAAGCAACAAAGACTTTTTACGAAATAATATCACAAAATTGAATGCATTCGATCTGAATGCTTACTGAGGCATACTTGATCAAATTTACTTGTTGAGAACCTGCTGATAGACTAAATTCAAATTTTAACAAAAGTACCCAGGTAATGACTTTATGGCTTTGGACTTGCTTTCAAAAATAAAATTTATCTAGATGGTTCGGAAGTTATAATAAACACTTGGTTTAATCCTATTTAAATCTGCACCCTTTAAAGTCTGATTCTTTCAATGAAATCAACACTGCATTAGCATACCACCTACTTATTATTAATTTAATATAATGATAGAAACCTATTAGTTGAGGTGCTGTAACGTGGCATTAATTTTCTGGTACACTGGTGCTTGAAGTTGACTATAAAATCTCAGAAAAGATGAAAAAAATGAAGGCAAAAGAGGTGTTATATTACATGAACTTAATGTCAATGGAAACCATTTGTTTGAAACATTTCAATGACCCCCTTCCTTCGATCAGATAAGGCGATAAATCGGGTGGGGGGGGGAGGGGCACTTAAACAGGATAGAAGTAAACGATTGGATAATTTCAAGGGGGAAAACACCCACGATAACTGATTTATCGATGGAAACGAAGCAATACGTATTGGCTTAGTACAATTTAAATCGTTATGTACAAATAAAAACTGGTTTCTCTTCACATTTACATCTCTAGCTTTTTCCACGCAGCGAATGACCATTCCATGAGTCAAGAAACCCAAAAGCTTTGTAGGCAAAATACATTAAAGATGGCGCTCACCTCATCCAAACCAGATTTTGAGCGTGTGTTTTAAATTACAGACAAGACTTTCATAAGAAAACTACCATGTGTTACTGTGAAATTTCCACCAGATGTGAAGAAATAATTGTAAAAAAAAAAAATCCATTAAGATGATAATGAAAATTTGTTACTTTTGATTTTCTTAAAATACGTCTGAATTTCCAACATCTAAAGCCACTTTTCCCACAATATCGATGGAGCCTAACCTCACGTATTCCTAGTTCAACTATATTACTTTACGTTGTTTAGGTAACTCCCACCAGGAAAGATTTCATTAAGATGTACAAGTATGGGGAGATAACTCCGAGCATGCAAGTAAGACCTGGAGGATTATCCAAATCGCAGCCAAGATTAATTTACAGTACATTGTAAAGCCTATAAATAGGCTATCATTTTTCTAAAACTGAAGGTAATATACAAAACATTCTAAGGAAGTAGAAACCATTTACGACAGACGCAGATTAATATACAGATAACCGTATCTAGGAGGAGATAATCCAGATACGGGATCAGATCAACTAAAGGATATAATTATAGATAAAAGTATTAATCAGAGACAGGAAATGGTGAAGCAGATTACCTACAATTGGCTACAGTAGAGGAGAAAAGCAGTCTGTATGTGAGAGGCAGGTAGAGAGAGATAGAGTGGCTGATAAGGTCCAATCTGTCAGAATGATTCACAGCAAAATGTTGGCAGGTTTAATTTATCTGTGTATCTTGAGAACTGAGATGTTCAGCTATATACATCTTGACAAAGAACACCCATAAGATGTATAAAACACTAAACTGAGTCATTTGTCATTAACAAGGGCATGAGTTTGTGTAGTATGTAGAAATTACATTATTATCAAAGGAAACAGCAAATCGACAAGGCCATCTGTATCTACTAAGATGGTTGTTGCGTACGATGAAGGCGTATCGATATTATACCAGTCCCAAGCCCAGTTATGTTTAGGCACACCAAATATGTTTATACACATCATATATGTTTATATACTACAACAAATGTGTATGTACACCAAATATGTTTCGACACATGAGATATGTTTACGCACACCAAATATGGTTCTACACAGGACTACACAGGAGATATGTTTACGCACACCAAATATGTTTCTACACAGGACTACACAGGAGATATGTTTACGCACACCAAATATGCACCATATTGATTTCCATAACATATAGATTTCCATAACATGATGATCAAACCTAATTCGTTTTGTTTTCTTTTAGAAAAGAAAGAAATAACTATCATACATAATAAATCCAATTAGTATTACAGAATAGTTTTGGGGGTGGGGTGGGGTGGGGTGATGTGATGTGATATGTGTTACCCTACCTGTTATAGTGGTTTGGTTATCGTTATCTAGATTATCTACCACGTTGTTATTGCCCGGATCGAGTAATTAATGACAAAAATACGAATTTGATGAACGGAATTACAAGAGATCTGAGCAAATATACTGAGTATAACAACGCGAGCCCAGAATGTAAAATATAACAATTTAATAAATTTCATAAACAAAATTATATTAAACGTGACATTTGAGTGACACACTATCTCTAAACAATAGAATTACAAAATGTATTCGAATTGCAATTAGCCGTTCTGTCATGCCGATAAAACAGATTTCATCATAGAATTGAGTGATTGATCTAACAGAAATTGCCCGAATATCAGCATAACCTGTTTGCTTCGGGTCCTTTCCAAATCGCTGTTGGTGACAGGTCAGCTTTGCATCCTCTCTCTCTCTCTCTCTCTCTCTCAACCCTAGCTTGGCTGTAATCGGCACTCGTTCCCACCGTGTAAGACAGGTATGGAGCAAGCGATATATTTGTCATGTTATTCTTTGATGGCGTCGAATAATATTCAAGCCTTTTTTACGCCAGATATAATCTTATCGTAATTCAACAGACAATGCAAATATGGTCAGTTCGCAACCTGATAGTGATACGTATTAAATTATCATTAAATTATTTTCTCTCGAGCGGCTACTCGTATTCCTTACTGGAACCATGACATAACTAGGCCCCTTAAATAAACTATTACATCCCGCTGTGGGCTGTAGATTACCAGCTGCACGACGTTGGTCGACACACGCAGATTTTCCTCGGTTAATAGAATTCACAACTTAATTACACAGTTGAAATAATGGACTTCACGTCTTGTCTGAAGTACACTATTTGCTAATTAGCGATTCACTGACACATACATAGCAAAATCAATTCTTAGTATAATTCTTAGCATACATGATACATATCATGAATTAATTAATTCTCATAATCCTAATCAGCGTAATGCATGACATTCCTATAACACATGATTTCTATTACAAACAAACCACTAAATCGAAACACATTCATTTCAATGAAATAGTGTATGGCAATTCTTACAATACATACTTCATATAACGTTCAAGACAAGGGATGCACGATTAACGTATGAGTTCAAGGTAAACAAGTATGAATTTAAATGAATAAATTCAACAAATACTTAAAAACTTATAACAATGAACATATTGTATGCGAAACTCTCTCTCTGGTTCCTGGTATCTCATATTCTTCCACACATCCGTGCGATTTACGATTTATGTAGAGAGGAAAATGTATTTCCTAATAATTTACAGTGATGTTAATTTCTTCAAAATGTTTAAGCAGGCCATTACTAAAACTAAACGGCCGTAAGCAAAAGCTAGAAGATATGCTTAGTATTAAGTAAGCCAATCATTTATTCCAAAATTATTAAGGAATTTGATTGAGAAGCACATACAACTTCAGGAGTGTGACCTTTAGCAGTGCCATGATTCACATAATAGCTGTTGTATTTTCATTTTCAGTATATTTCTTTCTTTCTTTCTTTCTTTCTTTCTTTCTTTCTTTCTTTCTTTCTTTCTTCATTTATTTATTTATTTATTTATAGTATGGGATAGGGTGGGGTAATACACATCTCAGTTAATGCGTGACATATTTCCCTGTATCTATATCCATAGAAGATTTAACCCGCCCTAATGTAACATTCCTGGAATTCAACTGGATTATTCGCAAGGTTAGATTCCACTCTCAACATCTTAGATAAATGGTTTCGCTAAAACACTTATCATTCACTTGCGCATCTAACATTCTCAGATGCTTCTGACGAAAAAGCCTTCTCAGATGATAAAATATAAACAGTGCCATGTATAAAGCCATATCTACTCAGATTTATTGTCAAATGGAGACATCATTCCAGAAATTATGTTACCATCTCTATGTATCGTATAGTCATACAAAAGTCTGCAGGAAATGATGTTCCATTTTTTTTCCTTCATTTTATCAGTAAAAAGAAATCACTCATATAGTACGCGCCGTAGATATCCTTATGTGTTTAGCATGTTCAGTAATTCATGTCCCCTGTAATTCTACTGCCGTCTGCTTTCCGAAGGGAGGACTGGTTTCACTCTGTTTCCAGGAGTACGCCGTCACCACTGATACAATGCATGACAGCTTTTTGCACCCTCTTGTCAAAAGTGATTTGCCGAGTTTAACTGACAGAAACCACCTCCATCCATGTTCAGCTTTTCAAGCCGTATAACCTATGTACTGATGGTATGTTTTGTAGATCTATTAGTAGCCCATATACTAGTAGTATCTTTTGGATATGTACAGCTACTACATGTGTTATATACTAGTAGGGGGGCCCCGAGTGGCCGAGTGGTCTAAAGCGCTCTGCGTTACGGATCACTGCCATCTCACCTCTGTCTGCGTAGGTTCGAGTCTAGGATTCGGCTAACGTGGGTATGTGGGAAAGCTTGCCAGTAGCTTCTCGCGGGTCGGTGGTTCTTCCCGGGGTTTTCCCGGGTTCTTCCTCCACCATTAACACTGGCCGCCATACATAGCCTATCGTGTGCTGAAAAATGGCGTTAAACCCCACAACAACAACAACAATATACTAGTATTATCTTTTGGATATGTACAGCTACTACATGTGTTCTATACTAGTAGTATCTTTTGGATATGTACAGCTACTACATGTGTTATATACTAGTAGCATCTTTTGTACAGCTACTACATGTGTTATATCCTAGTAGTATCTTTTGGATATGTACAGCTACTACATGAGTTATATACTAGTAGCATCTTTTGGATATGTACAGCTACTACATGTGTTATATACTAGTAGTATCTTTTGTACAGCTACTACATGTGTTATATACTAATAGTATCTTTTGGATATGTACAGCTACTACATGTGTTATATACTAGTAGCATCTTTTGGATATGTACAGCTACTACATGTGTTATATACTAGTAGCATCTTTTGTACAGCTACTACATGTGTTATATACTAGTAGTATCTTTTGTACAGCTACTACATGTGTTATATACTAGTAGTATCTTTTGGATATGTACAGCTACTACATGTGTTATATACTAGTAGTATCTTTTGGATATGTACAGCTACTACATGTGTTATATACTAGTAGTATCTTTTGTACAGCTACTACATGTGTTATATACTAATAGTATCTTTTGGATATGTACAGCTACTACATGTGTTATTTTATTTCAGCAAAGAATGAACTTCAGCTAGTTATGATTTTATTCAGCGTGTACCCGTCTACCAGCCTTGTGAAATAGGTGGTTAGTCTTGCCAAAAAAAAGGGACTAAAAGGGGCAACAAGAGATTAAGACAATAAGACACATAAGAACATAACAGCGTTATCAGCCAAACGTTGGGGACACAAGTCATACATCACGAGAAAGAAAAAAAAGACGTGATCATGGGACATCCATGAAATGAGACTCATCAAAACACAACATGTACATCTGACAGACACGAGACATCAAAACCATGAAACTGACACAAAAAAAATTATGACAACACGGTACATCATGGTATCGTGAATTTATTTTATATCAAAATACATGTGATATAACACCAGCTTGTACACATATAACAGCTTACACTTGGTAATTTGAAACAAAGATTACAGATGTCGCTGTGTTTTTCCCTGTGCCATAAGATATTTAGTTCTTAATGTATGAGGTAATAATTATTATTCCATTTTCCAAGTTTCCTCTTAAAAGTAATGCCTGCCCAATGACCTAGAGGTGAAGTCAAACGAGTTCTGGTCATAAAACTGTCATAAATTAGGATGGGAAAACTACAACGTACGCGAGATAAGCAATACTACATACTGATGTATGCATAACAATTACTAAACATATACACTGAAGATTAGTATCAACCAGAAATATATAATTATAATTATCTTCATTAAGATAATGAGTTTCTATTTTTTGAGTTAGCAAAACCATAACTCGTTTGAAAGTGCATATGGACTTTTACCCTAGGAAACTAGATACTATATTAGTTGCTGATTAAGCTGAAGTGTCAATATTCAACGAATGTAATGACTGTAAAGTGACATCTGGTGAGTTTGTGCTACAGGTCATTATCAATTAAGTTGAACAGTTGTGAGTGACTCATCCGGAGAGTATATAACTTGGACTGGTGTCCGTTTCATC